>CALSBV010010813.1:13621357-13660422 GCA_943590825.1 Bovichtus diacanthus
CTTCAGACAGAGCCAGGCTTGCTGTTTGTCCATGTTTCCAGTCTTTAGCTAAATCAGAGTATAATTAGAGCGTGTGTCAAGGAAAAGGCTCACGGTGCCTATTACCCAAAGAGCAAACAGAATACTGTCTAAAGTTTATTGATTAAATTCTGATTTATATATATTTTAATCAAAATGATATTAAGATCAGGAGAGAGGCTGTGAAAGACACTCAGATAAAAGTGAGAACATTGGAGGCGAGGTTATGCTCAGGCGCTGAGATGAGCATATACGGACAAGCACGCAGGACTCATTTTTCTCTCACCTCAGTGTCAAAACGGGCCTGAGCAAACAGAGGATGAGCCTGGCTGGAGGGCGAGCAGGGGAAGGCAAACAGTGGTCAGACGAGACTGGTGAAAGCCAGCAGGCATGCAGGGGCAGTAACTCACCGCAGCTCCGTGCTGACATCTCAGATCCTCCGCTGCCAGAGAGGCCTGTCACCCCTATTGACAGCCTTAGGGTGTCAATTCAGGCTTCAGGCTTTTAGTATGTTTGTGAGGCACCTACAGTACGTCTGTGTGGGAACTGTGGTGACGTCAGGCCACAACCACCACACTTTACATTACCTCACAATAATGTGCACGCGGAGGGATACAATTCAATGACTCTGCAAAAAATACTACTTTTCCTTTGAACCTTATACAGTGTCAGCGAGGTCTCCATGGTCATGTTTGAGGTCATATTTGTTTTTTATTTGAATCATATTACATTATTGTCATGTTCTTTAGTTATTTTAATCCGCTATATGTGATAAGTTGATGAGAACTTGGGACAATGCCAGTGTTTCAGCGACTTTTAGCCCATTTGTTACAGATAATATATAGTTTATATGACAACAACTCTTTTCAAAATTGCTTTATAATTCAATGTGAAGGCAGCTACTTGGCTTACATTCATTACAATATGAAAATCAGCTAGCAGCAGGACATCAAACTTTGTTATTGAATAGAAGTTTAGATTGCAACAATGCTGAACTATTATTAAAATAAAACCAGATGTTAACAGTGACATCATAACTTAAGCTACTTGTGTCTCATAGTGTTGATTTTCATACACCACTGGGTCAAATGAAAATCAGCGCTGGCCTCGAAAGGTGAGAATACACTGATAAAATACATTATCATGCAAACAATGCTGAACTATAAGTAAAATAAAAGCAAAGCAAAATGAATGCGCACACGAATCTGTTCTCTGAAGTTTATTTGAGTTGCACCTGCATTTCATCCTTTGAGGATAGGAGGAAAGGGCTGGGGGATCTATATAGCACCATATACTGTAGATCAATAACATCACATCAGGAAGTGGCCTAGTGTGACAGTAAGCGCTGGGTGGGGTGTTGGAGGAGGAGAGAGAGGCGCCGAACGGGACACGAGAACTGTGGGAAATGACACTGGCTATGACACCTATGACTTTTACGCCATGGTTACCTCAGCTCGTATACAAGGGGACGTCTCTTTTTAAATTACAAAATGATTAATGGACAAGGAAATGATAGATGAATGTAATATGTGCCACCCACAGATGAAAGCCCCCACATTTGCAACCCTACAGCCCAACTTTATGAAGAACTTCCAGAGCAAGATGCCTGATTTGGTAGGTCAGCCGTTAACGTGGCCTCTTTCAGATGCAGTGTGTGGTAGCCCAGCACAGAACAGCGGAGGGAAACGCTCATGTTTACTACTTTCTCTCAATCACAGATTATCCCCGAGATTCCCGAGAAGAGCAGGAAAGCAGAGATTTACTTGAGACGGCTGAGACAAATGCACGATCTTTGTTTGACCAACATGGCTTTCTCCCAAAGGTTGGTAATTCAGCAAACAGGTTAAAAAGTCGTTTTTTTTTAGCAAGATTCGGGAGCAAGGAGGAGAGATCAGAAGTGCATTGAAGGAGTCTTTCAACTGCTCTTTAAACTGAGTGAGGTTTGTTTTTCTCTGCTTGCTGTGAACTCTGGTCCAGACTGCTGGACAGGGAGACAGACTCACTGTGCTGGCAGGAGGAGCGAGGCAACCAAGCTTTGGTTAGTAACACAAACCAGCCACAACACAACACAACACCACAGAACTCTATGGAAGCTAACACGTAGCTGTCACACACTATCTGCCTTTAACGTTTGTTTCTTTTTCCCTTCGGAAGCCACCATGGCAACAGGTCACACCGAATAAATTTACCAGAATACAGTAGTTATTTGTGAGCATGACACTGCGGCACTACATGTCTGGATGTAAATCAGTTCGTTACAAGTTATCAGTGAGAGATTTTTTCCGTCGTTGTTCTTTCATAGATGCTTCCGGGCATCGACTCCAAACAAGGGAAGACGAGCCAAACCAACCAGGAGCCTCTCTGCTCTCCAACACAGCAAGGAAGTGCTCGGAATGAGCGGCCTTCACGTCCCCAGGAGCTGAGCAGAATGGCCTCGGCCAGGTGCATGAAATAAACATCCATAACAACTATTTAATTTGTTTGTTGGGGACAAAAGACTGATTGTCACTGTGCATGTGTGGGTGTTTTCTTGGCAGCCACCGAAGTCTTGAGACTCTGGTTTGGGACACAGCAGCGTGCTGTCGTAAAACACCTGATCCCTTATCCATTGAAGATGTGTGTAAACAGAAGCACATAGAGGTAAAATTATCTCTCAGATTGAATACATTTATGTAACGATTGTATTGTTTTTTTTAGGTTGATTTTTCTTTTTCTTTTTTTTTTTTTCTCTTTAGATAATTGACCTTGGATTTAAGCTGTGGAGGAACTATTCAGAAAACGCAGATCACTGAAGATATCCCCACAAGAGCACCTCTTTATAAGGAATATTTGTACATATGTATATTACTAATGTCTCAAAAATGTGAAAGATACATTTTACTTTTAACATCACAGCCATGTGTTTATTTCATACTATGTTTACGTTTATACTGTTATATAACAATACTACATAACAATGATACTATATAATGTTTTTTTATTATGTAAATTGTTGATTTTACAGACACACACACACACACACATATATACACACATATATATATATATATATATATATAGGTTTTCTGAAATAAAAGTTATACTATAATAACATTCAACTAGTTGAACTGTGATAACAATTGGTGTGAAATTATGAAGTTTTATTTTATTTTATTTATTAATGAATTCATTAATAATATTAGAACAACTTATTCTTTAATTCCCTAACTGGCCCAGTTTGAACCCACTAACACATGACTGAAACGGTTCCAGGTTTCTTGAAAATGTCCTAAACTGTTTTACCAAATCTGACCAAGTCAGAACAATATGAACAAGGTTTCTTTTCTTTTTTTAAGAATTGGGCAACTTTCATTCTTAAAAAAAGAAGTCAGAAAGCAATCTGGAGTCAAATCTGAGCCTTCGAGGACTGAAGACCAGCCCAAGTCAGTCAGCACACAGTGGTTTGCTCTCTGCAGGTGTGGCTTTGATGTAAGTGTCAATGTTTACAGGTTGATGTAATAAAGTAGGTCAAACTGCTTTATTCAAAATCCTGTGGACCTCAGTGATATGGCCGCACCCAGCCAATCGGTGGGAAGCCGCAAAGATCAAAGAGGAGATGAGCCAACCATGGCTGCTCCAAACACCCATCCTGAGCAGCAGCCTCTCTTCAGCCTATATATATATGGGAGCTGTGCGTGACGTCCAGCGACCTGAGATCACTACTTGAGGAGACACAAGAAGAGGAAAGAGATTTAGTTTTTTATAAATAGGAGCTGTGATCACATTTATTCAGCCCTGGAGCTGTTGGACAGGATGGCCTCCGGCGAGTGTCCCGGGAAAGCCAGTCAGAACCGGGTGGACCATCTCCTCAGCGCCGTGGAGAGCGAGCTGCAGGCCGGCAGCGAGAAGGGCGACCCCACGGAGAAGGAACTCAAAGTGTCCCTGGATGAGAACGAGCTTTGGCAGAAATTTAAGGATCTTATAAATGAAATGATAGTTACAAAGAATGGCCGGTGAGTTACAAACAAAGTCTATTAGATCAAATACAGCACTTTCAAATGTTAATCACAATATTGTTGTCATTGTTTTTTTATCAAGGCGCATGTTTCCGGTGCTGAAAGTGAACGTGTCTGGATTGGACCCGAACGCCATGTATTCTATTTTGCTGGACTTCGTATCTGCGGACAACCACAGGTGGAAGTACGTGAATGGGGAGTGGGTCCCCGGTGGCAAACCTGAACCTCAAACTCCCAGCTGCGTGTACATCCATCCGGATTCTCCAAACTTCGGGGCGCACTGGATGAAAGCGCCCGTCTCCTTTAGTAAAGTCAAACTCACCAATAAACTG
The DNA here is from genome assembly GCA_943590825.1 of Bovichtus diacanthus. Lineage (NCBI taxonomy): Eukaryota > Metazoa > Chordata > Actinopteri > Perciformes > Bovichtidae > Bovichtus > Bovichtus diacanthus. Next base: position 13,625,703 of record CALSBV010010813.1, read on the forward strand.
AACGGAGGAGGTCAGGTAAGGAGATGATGTTCGATGTTGTACTATCACGCTTTTTGAAATAAATCAAAAATAAAACACGTGTGGAAATGTTGACCATCTTTGTTTCGATCTGTTGTTTTCCAGATAATGTTAAATTCCTTACATAAGTACGAGCCACGCATCCATATAGTGCGGGTTGGAGGCCCAAGGAGGATGATCACCAGCCACTCTTTCCCAGAGACGCAGTTCATTGCAGTAACAGCATACCAAAACGAAGAGGTTTGCAATGAAATATTTTTTTAAATAGAAAACTGATTTGAAACTTATTACAAAAAAATTATATTCATTGTATGCGCGCAAATGTTGTGCGTAATTTACGCACAACATTTACGCACAGCCTTTAGTATATCCTTAGAGATTTTTAACGGTGGATAACCACAATTCTAATGATCTTTTTGTCGTTACTGTTTGGATCTTAGGTAACGGCTCTTAAAATAAAACACAACCCTTTTGCCAAGGCCTTTCTAGATGCAAAGGAGAGGTAAGAATACACATTTTCATAGTTAAATGTTTTATTTATGTCTTTAAGATGTGTAAACGTTTAGTTTAACATTATGTAAAGTATATCATCAATCATTTCCTTTTTTTTAAGAAGTGATCACAAAGACATAAGAGAAGATGCCAATGAAAACCAGCAGTCAACTTACTCTCAATGTGAGTAGTGTATTTCTTTTTTTCATGTATCCATCTGATTTCATGTCACACTTTGTTATAGTCGAGATACATGGTGCTCATTTGGTTTCAAAATGTCTCTTCTCATCTGTGGAGCCAGTAGGTGGTTGGTTTATCCCAGGCACAGGCTCTCTCTGCCCTCCAGCCAGTCCTCACAGCCAGTTTGGGAATCCCATCTCCCTCTCGCCGTCACACGGCTGTGAGCGCTACTCCACCCTGAGGAACCACCGCTCGGCCCCCTACACCAGTCCGTATGCCCATCGGACCAACTCGCCCAGTGAGTGTTCCCTTCCACCCTTTACATTCACACACCACTTCCTCCCCTTGCTATTAACAAGAAACGCAAACAAATGTTGCAGAGCGTGGGATGTTTTGCATTCCTCTGGCTTTTGTGTGAGCGGAGCCACAGAGCTGTAAATTGTTGGGCTCCAGACGAGGAATGTATGGAGGGAATATTCACACCTTGTCATACTGATATCAGAGGGACAGGAAGTCCTTAATCACAACAGGTTTAGTGATGGCATGATTTCTGACAAATACATTTGACACCATTGGTGCCCTGTATACCTGCTGAACCCCAGGGCCTCTGTTTGTGTTTTAGTCGGTTACTCCGATAACTCGTCAGCATGTCTGTCGATGCTCTCAAGCCACGATAACTGGTCCGGTCTACAGATGCCGACACACTCCAGCATGATGTCCATTGCCCACAATTCCGCCTCCGGTACCAACTCTAGGTTTGTAGAATTCCCTTTTTTTTTTCTTTTTTTTTTTTTGTTATTGCACAATACAACTCACAAACACAAGGAAGATGATGTAGACAGAGAGAAGAACTGAATTTCAAAATAAAACACGGAACAGCAGAACATTAACAGGACAACCGTCAAGTAGTACACAGCAATACAAGGTAGTATTCAAGTATCATATAGGTGCAGGTCAGACATACAAATAATAATGTAAACATACAAGCAGTGACCTCAATTATTAAGGTGAGAAAAGAAAAGACAAACAATTATGTTTGTGGGGAAAAAAGAACTATATGAGTCCAATCATTTTATGCTTTTCTTGTTTTAAGCAGAGTTGAGTAAGAACCAGGGGGATATTCGGAAAACACCTTTCAGTACTCTTTGCTTGTGTAAAAAATTATTTCACTCATTATATTATTTAACTTTGGAATAAAAAATAAATAAATAAGATAGAGATTGTCCCAAAATTTCAAAGTTTCTTCACAAGTAAAAACAAAAACAGGTGATTAGGGGTTTCATCATTTATTTCTTCTGCTGTTCTACATGACACGAAATGTCTTAAGTCTATCTGTCCAGGAGACCATGATAAATAAAATGTGCTGTCAAATTCAAAATCCTTAATAGAGCATAAATTAATTTATTGTCTGAAATGTGTATTTCTTTTTAATTCTCCACCTATATGTTCTCACTTTCGGCAATCCATCTTGTCTTTTTCACTGCACTTTATTGAAATATTGTACTTAATATTCTGTAACCCATTTATACATGTCACACTTAAAAAAATAAAAATAAATCATTTAGGGTGCCATTTTTTTATTTTTGCACGAGGATCACTTCTAACACATCCTAAGAAGAACTGAGTAAGACGTTTTGTATCCATGTCTCTGTACAGTCAATACACCAGCCTGTGGTCAGTGAGTAACTCGCCCCTGACTCCCGTGTCCCAGAATGGGGGGATAAACAACAGCCTGAGCTCCCAGTTCCTTCGAGGGTCCAGCAGCCACTATCCCAGCCTGTCTCACTCAGTCGCAGTGCCCTCCTCTGGCTCTCCCATGTACGACAGCGGCACAGCCACAGAACTGCACGACACAGCTCAGTACGACACCTCTCCACACGGGCGACTACCTTCAGCCTGGACTCCTGTGACACCTCCGTCCCTCTGATGGAAGCTTCATGTGTCAGGAAATGATGTCTGCAGGATGCTTGGTCTGCTGTAACCTAAGAGAAGAATCAAACCCAAATAATTATTTGTTCCCGAATCAAATTTCACAGGTAAAAGACTATTTTCAGTTTTGGGGCACTTGAATTAATCCTAAATGAATTAAGAAATTATTTTCCACTTCTTAATTAATGCTAATAAGAAGCTACAGAGACTTTGAGTTGTTGAAGTAACCCTTTAAAAATGTGCTTTCTTCTCAATAAATCACAGAGAGTTTCTATTTGTTTTTAACTCAAAAAACACAAAATTAGTATGTTTACATTTTTTTTTTTTTTTTTTTACTTTCCCCTTAAATTCACCAAATGTTTTTCGTCAGCATAGCAGACAAAACATATAATTTAATATTTGTAACCCAAAACACATTTTAACCTGCTTATGTTAAGCATAGTTCCATGATATTTACAGCAGTAACCAAAAAAACAATGTACAGTTGAAAAATGTTGAATGATTTTAAACCTTGTTTATAGTGTAAATTAGAGAGTAATTGAGATTTACCATGTAAATAGATAAATGACGCTTTATGTATCACAATGACGCCGTTTGAGAGATTGTGTTCCAGGTAAGAATGAAATGAAAAAGGGGCTCTAATGTCAATATTCTGCTATGCAGACAAAACCAAACTTTCCATATCATTAAAAAAAAAAACATCATTGCACACTCCACTGCTCTTCATGTTGTTGTTTAACTTGTCCAAATTCATCCACCTTGGACACAGTGTCCTTTTCGTTTTCTGTGCCATTGTGATGCCGCACCATGTGATTTAATTCTCTCAGAAATGGGCCGCATCCAGATTCCTGGCCTATTTATTACTTCCTTATATACAGTATCTGGCTATGGACTATCCTCCAGTGGGCTTTTTCTTTTTATTATAATCTACACGGGTGGTTCGCAAAGTCAGGTCGAGGGACCTCCAGGGTTGCTTTAGATTAATGGAGGTCCCCAGCAACATGAGGGACAGTCTGGTTTGAGTGTCCTGTGGTTCCTTGGGAGATAAAATTGGGTCAGTGGTCTAATTTCATTCGTGGTTCTTGACAAGATTTCCATCTTTTCTACAGAAATCACTGGGTGTTAAATCCAAAGCACCTGTTTTGTTGAATAATGAACCCCAAAAAAAAACATCTTAAAGATTCTTCAAAACTCATCCCAAAATATCAGTTCCTGCTCCTATGCGTGTTTGTTCATTTTGTTTCTCTCTGTAATAAACATTCAGTTTGCTGTTTGTGATTAAATATTCTGGTGACTCGGCTCTGCAGCAGCTGCTGAAAAAGAACAAAACAAATACAACATAGTTAGAAAATGCACCTCAAACTACAATACACTTGATTGTCTAAAAACATTCACTGCTGTCATCTTGTATGATCATAATATTCAATCATACTTGAAAATGACAAGTAAACATTTTAAAGGGTTGTTCAGGGTTTTATTTGTCATTTCAACATAGTTATTAAATTTTTTTGCATAGTGTTAAAATGTGTGACATTAGCTTCAAAACTCAAATTCTCCGGCTGCGTTTTTGAGGGTGAAGTAGGAGAAGAGTATTTTTCACGCATGGGTGAGGAATTACATCCATGTACATCTACAGGAGGGGGGGGGGGTTGACTGCTGAGACTGTGTAGACTGTGTGTGGATGTCGGGTGGAGAAACCCCAGAGATCAACACCCGACTTTGGCCCTCTCACTCTGTTTCTATTCACATCTCCGTGACATGAGGGCAGTCGACTCCTAAAGGATATTGGTGACACGTGATCACCTCCTGTGTGGACCAACTTTTGTCGCACTGAGTTCAACCACTTGGTTAAACACTCCAAAGAGCTTTATAAACTTCAAAGACATCTGACAAAAGGACACTCTCTATGTAGAACCTGCTTGTTCCAGTAAAGCTGAATCAAATGTTCAAATTTATAAAACATTTTTTTTTTTACAAATGAACACTTGTATGGCAGTACTATTTATGTCATATGAAACACTGCTAAAAGCTTTTGCATCCTTGTAATTCAACCATCCATTCCAGAGGTATTTTACACCTTTGATACTTTGTGATTTGAAATACAATTTCAAATAAAGTCAATAAAATGTATTAAATGTCCACTTGCAAAAATGATCATTTAAAGCCTCAAGGATAAATTCAATTAATATTTATTTGTGAAACAATGTACTATTTATTGAAATGACACAATGCACTCTGTTTTGTCTTCCTTTGAATATACACTGAGCTTTTTAGCACCATCCTCTCATAGTGCAAGCCCAGACATGCATGTTGTTAATTAGGTGAAATTTTTTTATTAAGTCTTGTGAGTACTGGCATGACATGATAATGACCTTGGGACATAACTAAAGTGTGATGGGGGGACAGGAACTCTCTTCTTTGGATAACTCAAAGAAACCGATGTCAGTGTTTTGCTAAAAATGTTTGCTAGTTTGGATTCACACATTGAATTCAAAGCCGAAGTCAGCAAACGGGATCTACAGCTGTGAAGCTCTGGTCTGCACCACACTTCAGCTGATGTGAGCTGTGTGAATGAAGCATTAACTTAGCGTCTTTTGAATAAGTGTATGTATTTCATCGGACCTTCCTGGTGTCTTGCTATGAACTTTTCAGTAGATGGCAAAAAAAAAAAAAGAAGCTCAGGGCAACAATTCAAGTCCTGTTTCCTAGTCACAAAGCACAGAACAACCATTGTCCTTTTAAAATGTTAGAGAAAAAGAATCTGTCAGTGTATATGAATGCGTTCATTCACTTCTATTTGTGCAAAAGGAGATTTTATTGTGAATATATGGCATTTTGTCACATTTTATTCTTTTGGTTCGCATTTGCAAATAAAGGGACGGTTCACCCCAAAAACAAAAACACATCTTGTTCCTCTTACTTGTTTATCGATCTAAATTGTTTTAGTGTGAGTAGACGAGTATTGACTATTTACTTTCTACCATATCTCCATGCAGAATGAAGCGTCTACTCATGGACGAGAGTTTCTCCTGAGCGAGCTAACTGTGCGGCTCAGCTGAGCACCACAAGCCGGGTGCCATCTAGTTCCGTTATATTCGAGAATAGGCAGACATCTCTACGGCCAATATCTCCAACACTCGGCAACTCACACCAAAACGATCTAGATTGATAAAAAGTTCTAGAGGTAAGAGGAAAATTTGGGATTTTGGGGTGAACCAAAAGAACAAAACAGAAAACTCAACAATATCAATATGTGCAGAGTATCTGGTGTTTGAATGGAGTACTTGAGCTGAGAAAGTGGAAAGAAAAAGGCATTATGGTTGAAGTGAAGTGAGGCCAGTCAACATGCACGAGCATTCAGCCCAGGAGATCAAGGTCAGTGTATGAGGACATCATGACACCCCCCTCTTCTACAAGCAGCAACCACGGACTGACAGGAAGGAACAGACATCTAATCCGCCAAATCGAACTCACAACTGCATCTCACTGTCAACCCACTGGATGAAGTGGGCTCTGTCTGTACGGTTAATGTGTGTGTATACTATTGCGCGTGTGGCTGTTTGTCTGCATACGGAGATAGTAAAACTAAACATTATTAAATATCATTGTCAAATCATTCGACACGGACAAGATAATACCAACAAAGGATGGGACTATTTTCTTTTATCTTTGTGCAGATTCAGGTCCATAAACACTATATATCTATATATAAATTATATGTAGGTTATTTAAAGGTGTATGTCAATTGCTGTAATAAACTATTGTAAATGTAGTAGAAGAATTGAAGGAAAAAGCATCATCATCAGATTGTGGAATATTCAATCATACAGTCCTTGTGATTTGCTGTAAGAGCCAATTATGTGTCCTATATCCTTTTCTTATTCTAATGAATAATGTGCAAAGCAAGAAAAGATAATGGGACATCTATCAAAAATAAATAAATCTAAAAAGCCATGAAGGCAGGGTATTTTTCTAAACCTAATAATCCCATTATGATCCCAGTGAAAAAAAAAAGCTCTCTGTCAAAGCAGGGAGCATTGACGCAAGCATGTCTTGACGTCAGTAGCTGCAGTGAATGAGGGATGGGAGGGGGAGAGCCAGAGAGCGAGAGAGCGCGAGAGAGAGAGAGAGAGAGAGAGCGCGAGAGAGGGAGAGAGAGAGAGAGAGAGAGAGATGCGTGTTCGCCTTCAGAAAATACCACGAAATGCCAGCGTCATTGGCATGAATGCAACTGTAGCTCTATACAAGAGACCCGCCGCGGATGTGCGCATATACACGCATTTAAAGAAAAAACCCATATTTTTAATTTCAGAACTATTTACCATGACATCCAAGTGACACATTTTGGAGAAAACAGTGTAGGTGCTGCACTGGAAATCTAAACCAGATGTAGTAAATGGAATAGGATCCCCTGACCCGGGAGTGTTCATAAATAAATCAGCATATGAGAGAATGAGGGAGGAAGAGGAGAAGAGAGGGGGGGGGGGGGGGTTTCTCAACTGGTGTCAGACACCCATCTCCTGAAAGCAAAATGAATGAGTGAAAGTACAAGTCAGTGATAATCTGAGAAGGTTTGTGCAGTTTTATCCAAGTGGAGATCTATTGAATACACGCACAGTCCTTTGTTGCGTTACTGAAAGAGAGGAGTGCTGATTTTTTTTTTTTTTTCTTCTCTAGCATTGAGATCTGAGTCCAACCAGAGGGGAAAACTACCATCAAGCAATTTGTAAAAGCCAGACCGATGGCGTCATTGCCTCCTCTATAGTAGCCTCTACGCGCAACACCACGGCTCTCCTGCTGCATTTATTCACAGTTTATTCTCAAATTGCTCTGTGGCTCCCGCACACTGATGTGAAAGCAAACCTGATCGTCCAATAACACAATGCTCGTTTGTTCTATTTATGTTACTCTGGCACATGGATTAGGAGGTTTTGCGCAAGAAGCGTCACAGACAAATAGAGTGCTTTCCACTCGTCGCTGGACTGATGGTGTTGTAAAAGAGAAGGTATCGTACAGCGCGCTCCCACCGCGCCACTTCTGTAGTACAGTGTTTTCAATGTTACGCTGGGGAGGAATCCTCTCCTCCGTCACAGATGTTGCCGGAGAGCATTTTCTACCAGCAACTTAGTGCGCAGCTCAAATGTTGCTACGCGCTTTGGCGTACTTCAGCGGGCAGAGCACGTCCAGATAATCTCCGTTTACATTGGCCTATACTCTTCAAGATACCCAAGAGTTCCCGTTGTGTCGGCTGTGCGTCATCCATGCCTGATTAGACTTGTAGTCTGACGTCGCTGAGCACCATTCAAAGAAAAGCACCTCATACAACGTTGGGAATCTAAATTGATGAGAAAAGAAAAGAAAGAAAGACAACCACCACCTTAAAACGCGGATCAACAAGTTGCCTCTAGTGCGTAACTTCCATCTGAGCGGGGTTCGAGCGTAATCTGCGACGCACGTTCGGCAAATCGCTTCATCTGCAAATATTTATCATTTGTCAAGAGGAATAAGACCCGTGGAAACACATCTTGTCCGATTACGTCGGGAGTCTACAGGAGCTGACCGGCTCCATGCCTCGCTGCGTGTCCAGGTGCTCGGCTGGCCACCACATGGTAACTTTGCGCTCACAGCACGCTGGAAAGAGGACATATAGAGAAGGGATCTGAATGAATGGGACTGAGATTTATTCGCCTTTCTCTTCTCGCCTCCCCCAGACTGTTGTATGGGTTGTATATCCTGCCGGTTGAAGGTGTCTCACGTTATCAGCAGATATCGATTCAGCGGCGGATTAATCCATCACTCGAACAGGGAGCAGCAAATGTCGAAGAAACGGAAAAGTCCTGACGACCAGGACTTTGAGGAACCTCCGCCTGCAGGATGCAGCGACCAAGGTAAGAGTCGTGGTCCGGAATTAAAGTGTGAAAGTTGAATTGTTGCCAGAGTGCAGGCATTTGATAATCTCCAGGGACTGTTGGTTGAATTGATATCTCTACTGTGCATTTCTGAGTAGGAATCACGGGTTTATTATTGCAAAGTCAGAGGCACCATGACCGGGTCATACCTTCAGGATGCACAGACACTATAGCTGCTGTATTCACTAACTAAATGCATAGAGTATTAAACATGTGCAGTGATATGTTGCCATGCAATCACCTCTCAGTCTCCACTGAAATAAGTATTTTAATCCCTTGAAAACAATCTTGTGTGTTGCTGAAGATTACTTTTTATAATCTCTCATCTGTCCTCAGTGGAGTCACATCTGTGTGACATCAGGTTTGGTTGCAGAACGGACTTTCATTTGCAGCTACAGAAGGAAGTATAGGAAGTGTGGCATCAGAGTTGTAGAGGTTTGGTGAACTCAGCTTGGTTGCTAGTAGGGCTGGCATCAAATAGCCTAAAAGAAAAGCCATATTTGGCATTAATAAACTGCATTTGTAATGGTTGCATTGTTTACTCAGTGAAAACAAATGCCCAATAAACAACTTTAAATATTATAATATGACACAATATCAATAAACTGCTATTTGTAACTCCAACAGCCTTCAGTCATGGATGGATTATGAGTCAATGTACACTCACATGATAAAGGAATACGTCACCCACAAAATCTCCATTTGTATATCAATTACTCACGCCGTCTAACCTTGAATTCTTGAATAAATGTTTTTTCTCGCGTGCCTCTACGATGAACGAAGAATCCGAAAACGGAGAAAAGTTGTGATCATTTGAAGTGAAAGGGTGTGTGTTTAACAGCAAAACTGTGCCAAAACACTAGTTTACAAACTCTCACACAACTCGTGCAGTACAATCCAAGTCTCTTTTCTTCAGTCGTATGCTCGCTCCTTCCCAAACAAATGCATTAGACATTAGCACATAGTTTTACTTTTCTCCATTTTTTGATTCTTCCTTCACCGTGGAGGCATGCGAGAAAAACAAAGTTCTCTTCAAGAATTGAGAGTGAATCATTTATTTACAAATGGTCTCTTTCTTACAGCGGCGGGGGCATTGGGCCTTTTCAGTAATCCATCCATGTTAATCACATCAAACTACCTTCTGACTCTGGTAGGGGGTTCAGCAGAGGGAGCCCCTCTGGCCCTGCCGTTGATTGGTTCTTATTGATTGATTTGGGTCCTGCATTGAGTAGAAGAGGGTTATTTTCACTGCTGCTTACTTACTTACTGCTCTCTGCATCAGCTACACTTAACAACAGACACTAAACGAGGCCACTACACACAGGTCAGGTCCCTTTGAGATTAAACACCCGGAAGTGGAATCATGGCGATGATCACAGCGCCTTAGTATCACATATTAATGTGGACAAATTGTTGCGTGATCACGAGGTGGTAAACAAAAGGCAGTGACACAAATCTGTCCTGTTCTTAGGAATGTTTACGCTTTACTTTCCTCAACGTGCCTGAGATATGTGACCTGTGTAGTTGAAAACACTGCTTCAGCTCATCCTTTAGTTTGAAATTGAAGCATTCCTTTTTTTCAAGAGGGTGCTTTTGAAATACCTCGATCGACTATTATTCTGGCAAGCACATGAAATGAGTTGTAAGTTCAAGGCCAAGAACAGCATCACCTTCAAGCAGAGAGTCGTGCCTGCTCGCATGAATAGGGCTGTAGCAATGGAAGCGCCTTGCATGGAGACTAGACCTGTGTGGGGTTTTCTTATCATCGCATTATACAAGTTTAAAGCTGCATTTGTCATGTTTAGATTTGGAAAATATGTATCCATTATTAAGCTATAAACATAATTGTATCTCTGTTTGTCTCTTACTTTTTCTATCTTTTTTTATCACAGTCATCTTACCTCTGAAACTTATTCAATTTACTCTTGTTTTGTGCCACATGACACATTAAAAATATGGCTCTTAAAGGGAGAGCAACACATTTCTTGTGTTACCGCAGTTTTACAAGCGTGTCTGAGAACTTCAGTGACCTTCAGGTAACAAAAAAAGTGCAAAAGTCAAATAAAAAAAAGTTAGCAGCAACATGTCTTTCCAGGAACATTGTCAAGTGTCCAAAGAAAGGATCTTCAGTCATCTTTAGTAGCTAATAGGTCCAATAAAAACTGTTAGTAGTGAGGTCTGAAAATTATCCTGAGAAATTAATGAATCTGCATGGTTAGATATCACTCGAGGTCCATTTTTGGTAACTTCATTGACCCTTGAAGACCTCCATATAAACTCATAGATGCAGTGCAGGATTTACGGTAAACATCATGGCTTCCTCAGGCCTGTGCATTTGTTTGTTTTCACTAAAGACGTGACCTGTTTGCGTCACAGTCATTGGCTCTGTATCTATTTGGGTCTGTGCCCAAATGAGAGTTTCCCTTGGCTAGCACGGAAGGAGAGCCGGGCGCTTCCTTCCCCGACTGTGCCTGGCATCTGTGACTACTTAGGGGGTACACACCCACTGAACCCCTCCCACTCAAGATTCTGCATGCTTTGATGCAGGGTGGCAGCACTATATTGTACAGCACACTGTCATAGCAAATGCTGATTTTCAAACCAAGTTTAAATAGGTCACTAAGGCTTCACATACACCATGAAGAGACCAGAGAAAACCAATAAAATCAGTCAGTGATGCATAATATTTAGCTTTATATGAAACTGATGCAATTAATAGTTTTGTGATAAACGTGTTGGTCCAAACGTAATGGCTGCTATTACGAAAAAGCAGACAAATACAATGAAGACATGATATATTTGTGCATCATGAAAACGAGCACCGCTATGGTGCTACTACTGTCGCTGCTCCAGTCGCCGTCGCCTGTGAGGGCTCAAGCTCGTATTTTCTCATGGAGATCGTTTTTGTTCACTCAGATATCCCCGGTGAGGCCAGGAGGGGAGGTGTAGAAACAAGGGCATTGAGATTCATATCAGAACCACAAAGCGTTTTTTGTCTTGCCTCTTGGTGAGCAGCCTGGAGCTGTTGATTACAGGGCCACTCCTGGGTGCCCCCTCCAGACCCCCTCCAGACCCCTGCCTACCAACCACCACCACAGCTGGTCAACAGGCCTTCAGCTGTGCAAAGCTCTCTTCTATTACAGTAAGATATCAGGTCAGAGCTAGGCATGAACCTTGATGTCTGAATGTATTGCTAATTGGAATTGTTTTTTTCTACGGTTCCTGGTGAATGGAAATGTGAGAAGTTTGAGCTTGAACAAGCATCAAGGTAATAAAGAATGTGAAGAAATATGGAGATTTCCAGTAGCATTTTTCTTGTCTTTAAACAAAGCCACCCTATAAATAATCAAACGATAAGAGGTAACTTATATATTTATATAACTGCCCAGCTAATTCAATGCAGCATTAGAGGATTCAGTGGAAACACAACATTGATATATTATCACTGTATAAAGTTTTCATAAAGTCTTTGTATAAAGTCAACTCAATGAATTTAAGTCCAACATTCACTCCCCTTTTTTCTCTATTTTGTTCTCCCCCAACTCTGACGCAACTAAATGCTCCATATCGTTCACCAGCTAGTCACTAACTTTCTTCTATAACGGAGTTGTGTTTGCTGATAACGGCTGCCTGCTGCTGAAGCAAACAACTCTGATGAGCGCGCGGAGAGTGCACCTAAACAGTCGCGGGTCGTAAAATCAAAACAATATGCTGAAAGACGCTTAAATGCTTCATAGAGCTGCAGGGCAGCTGTCGGGATGTAAAGAGCATTTCAACAAATACAATAAAAAATGTTAAATAAATATGCTCATTATTTATACTATAGAATTGTATACTACATAATAGATATAATACAAGTTTTAAACAAAACAAACAAAAAGTCCATGACAGCTCAAGTACAGCCATAAAGATGTCATTAAGACACTTAACACAGAGCTTTATTAGGTCAAATAAACCAGCAGAGTTTGTAAAAAGGGAGTTGATTTGATGGGTGGCAGACCCATTACAGCAAATAGTCATATATAAATGCCATATATCTTCTCCACTGTAACAATAATGGTGCCCCCACCTCATTGGCAATACGTCAAGAAGAACATTACAAAATGGCCTCCGCTCACAGGAACTAAAAGGCCCTGTTCCTATGAGACAGAAGATCAGCACGGTCAAGGCCAGATAGAGTTTCTCTTTCATTTCCAATTGAGACTGTTGAGAGAATAGTTCCAGATCGTGTGCATTGGTTTGTCCTCACAAATGAAACTGAGGGATACGTCATACACCGTCATGGCTTTCCAGCGATGCACCATGTGTGTCTCTTTAGCTTGGCTTTGTGCCCACGATGCTGTGTCAAGTGCAGCGGGGTCGTTCGCCACTCTCGTGACGCCACAGAGCACTTAGTGTATAAACCACATGCAACCTCACACACATTCAAACACTCACGCGTCCTCATGAATATTCTCATCCATGTTCTTCTCTGGAGACAACTATGAGGGCCGTAGCTGCAGACAGTTTGGAACAAGCTCAACTTGTACAAGAATACCACTTAGTGGCTTTAACGTGTATTGCAGTTCACACTAGTGCACACAAAGATTTGTACAAGGACATAATCACATTTTCTTAATTTAGTCATATTAGTATGTTTACATTTATACCAAATGTTGACCTTTGCCCTCCATGTAATTTGACAATAGTCATAGATTTCTACATCACTGTCCTCAGACAGACAGAGGGACAGACACTAGGTGGGGCTAAAGTATAAAGATGAAATACAGGGAGCGGCGTCAAAGAAATCCACCATGGAGCACTAGTAACTCGAGGTTAACATATTTATTTTCTTTTGAATTATTATGATAATTTGCAGACTTTGTAATGACTGCTGAAAGGTTCCACCAAATTATAGATTTAATGTAAAAAATGAAAAAAATTCGAATGTCAAAAGAGCTTCCAATGTGAACTAGCAGAAGGAAAAACAATTCAAGTCTATTGTTTAAGTGAAATCACTGTTGCTACATTACACTGACTTTATTGATTTTCATTTTTTCCGCTTCAATGTGCAGTGGTAAATAATGTTAAGTCTTTATCGTTGCATGTTTGGATAGAATAATTGGATCTTAAAATACAATATATCAGAAAAAAAAATGCTATAGTTTCAAATCGAAGTGTGAGTAAGGGCTGGACGAGGCTTGAGTGTGTGTGTGTGTGTGTGTGCGTGTGTGCGTGCCTGCGTAAGTGTATTTAGTTCATGAATGGATTGTGTCCATGTGTTATCAGTAAACAGGCAGACCTGACGTCTGGCTGCTCGGCCGTCTTGGCCTGTTCTGATGTCTGCTGTGCAGAGAGATTGACAGGCCTGTACGTCAGCACCCATATTTCTCACCTATGATTCATACTGACTTTGTTTGGCTTCTGATGAGGGCTGCAGGCAGCCAGCTACCGCTCGTCCCCCCAGCCACTCCCCACTTTCTTAGAGCTCAATATGGAGTTCTCTTTCTTTCTTTTTTTTAAAAGCATTTTTTTCCTGAGGCACGAAATTGATTTATATAAACTCGGACAAATTAAGAATAAAGTCAGCTGCATTTCATTGAGTATTTTACTCTTGCATCAGTCACTGTGTTTTTTTTTTTTACCCATGTAGCTTCTGTTAATACTGAATGGAACAGAATAAACATAAAAGACAGTTTAAACATTTGATCTTTTATTATTTTTACATGAGAAACACAACGTTTGCACATTTTGTACAATGTAATTAGGATGTGCTAATTAGATATTTTGTCAAATAATTCTATCGCTTTTTGCACCACTCGCTACTAGTTTTACTCATATTTTTTAAATAATGTTGAAATCAAAGAGTAATAATTCTTTGTCTTTGTACTTATGACATTAAACCACGTCGGGCAGTTTTGGGGGTAAAATCCAGGGTGAGGTTAAAAAGCACAAGCATGAAATGTGAAAGAAATCAAAGAAATGATATATTGCTATGTTAAAGATAGTTTCCTCTTGGTGTGTCCGTGTGTAATGCTTGCACAAGGCACAGAGTCAAACATTCAGTCAGCAGCGCCTCACTGTATACACACCGTACAGCGTCACAAGAAATACATCACTCAGCTGTAAGTAATGATCCGACTGTGGGTTTGGCGGTTAAAAGACTCACGTCTGACCAGGACAGTGTTGGCTTCTCAACAAGCATGAGCACAAGAGTGGCAGCATCGTACAGCACTGAGGAAGAGTGTTTGCCTTTTGTAAAGCAGGTAGAGCTCATCATTGTGTTTGTGTGTGTGAGGAAGAGAGCAGAGTGATGGTAGGATGCATCGCTGGAAACAGTATTAAGATTCTTTAGGAAAGTAAAAGTACTAATACCACACTCTTAAATGTTATCTTAAATCTTCATTAAGTAAAGGTACATAAGTATTAGCAGTGAGATATGCTTAAAGTACAAACAGCAAAAGTACTTATTATGCAGAATGAATCTTTTCAGAAACAAAATTGATGATATATATTATGTTTGCACTTATTGTAAGTCGCTTTGGACAAAAGCGTCAGCTAAATGAAATGTAATGTAAAGTAATGCATGACTAAATTATAATTAGTGATGCATTAATATGTTGCAGCTGGGTTTTACGATTTAATACATATTATAATGTACACGTTGATTGTATTTTTGTTTTAACATTCTAAATCTGCAATGCAATGGTAACTAAAGCTGTAAAAATAAATGTAGTGGAGTGAAAAGTACAATATTTAGTAGCATAAAATATATAATACCCAAGTAAAGTGCTCAGCTAAATGACCTGTAATGTAATGAAATGTAAAGCACCTGAAATATGAGTGCTTGAGTAAATGTATTTAGTCACACTCCCCCACTGGTTTGATGGGGAGCTGATGAGGTCATGGCTTATGTCTCCTGCTTGCGTCATCACCTATAGGATGTGACTCCTGCCAGCAGAGCTGCAGCTGCTGCTCTCATTTGTTCTCAACAGTGTCAGACGCAGAAAAAATAAACGAAATCTGAATCATGTTTTAATGGACATACTGATAAACATCATCCCACCCGCAGACCTGTGGTGGAAAGCAAAATTTCCCCGATATAAAAAAAAAAATGAATCACAAGCTTGAAACAATAAAATGAATGTTTTCATATTCTAATTTGAGTATAGGACAGTATTTGCAGCTGCCCCTGTGTTTTTTCTGCATGTGTGCACAACACATGATCACACATGCCCCCCCACTCTCATCTGAAGAGACACATCTGACCTCCTGTTCTGCATGCAGTTTTACAAGATTGCACAGTGAAGCATTTCACATGGCCGAGTGATGTCAGCAAAGCGAATGAGCGCTGTTTTTGGTTTTGTTTGTTTGTTTTTTTCTCTCCCCTCCACCGACCTCTGACCACATGCTCATCATCGTAGTCATCCTCTAGAATTACTGATGTGATAATCTAGGTCAGAAGTGGTGCCAACAGAAAACACTGCCCGCTAATCTAAATAGCCAGGATTTGCATGTGTAAGGGATGGATGTGTGTGTGTGTGTGTGTGTGTGTGTGTGTGCGTGTGTGTGTGTGTGTGTGCGTGTGCGTGTGCGTGTGCGTGCGCGTGCGTGTGCGTGTATCTGTGTGTGTGTGAATGAATATCCGACTGTGTGTGTCAGAGACAAACCATTTAAAATATATGTTTCTTGTGAATTCATTTTTAGATTTTGTGAATAAATCAGTGATTCTCAAAGTGCGGTCCATTAAAAGATCCCTCTTCTCTTTTCTTTTTTACAAAAGACTTTATAGGTCAACAAATAATATTTAAATATTTAAATAAATGTATAAATAAATAAATGTATAGATAACCCTCTCTAACAAATTGTATGTTATTTAAATAAAAAAATCAGAATTCTAGTTTTATTAAGCCTGTTTATGCACAAAGAGTGAAACTCTTTCTCTTACTCTTTCTGTGTGTGCGTGCGTGCGTGCGTGCGTGCGTGTGTGTGTGTGTGTGCCAATCACTTTGATTGCACAAAAAAAAAAACATGATTTGGGAAAATAAATAAAACGAAGATATCGATTTTGCAAATGAACTCTTCACTTCAAATGAGCCTTTTTCTCTTGATTTGCGTTTGATATTTCATTTAGGCACAGTGTCACTAGCAGCTAATTGAATCGATGTCAATTGCATTGTTCTATGGTTATTATGTGTTCAGCATAAATATTTTTAAAACATGTCTAATATCTTTCTCATACATTTCCTTGTGTTGTTCTTTCAAATAACCAAGACTTGAAAAACTGTAAAGAATAGGCTACATCAAATTATTCCACATACATTATGGGGTCCCTGGTATATTCCCTAGTAAGGAGTCCTTGGCTGAAAAACAATTGAGATCCTCTGGCATAAATAGGACGTATAATGTTATTCTGGGCTGGTTGCTTTATTAGCAATGCCTCCTTTGATACTGACGCAAGAAAGCCATTTGGTTCCTCTGGAAATATCGGCAATTGCATCAGCTACCAGGCTATATGCATTTACTTAAATACATAAACATTAGCTTGATGGTGAACAGCTTAAAGTTATGTAAGACGCAAAGAATAATGTATGTTGCTTGATGAGAAAACGTAAAAAGCTTCCACCATTTTCAGCACTGTATATTTTTTTCAGAAATGTGACTGTGGTTGTGCTTTGAAGGGAATAAAAGACTTGTCTGCTTGTGCGGTAATTTAAATGTCATCGAACGGTGCAGTATACGTGTTTAATGCACATAAATTACATTGAACCGTGTGTGTGTGTGTGTGTGTGTGCGTGTGTGTGCATGTGTGTGTGACAAATGTTCAGGCAGGCATAATTTGTGCCAGCTCTGTGACGTAGAGGACATGAGGCCCAGGCGGGTGCTGTGAGTGGCAGTAACAGCATCTCCTGCTCGAGCCTGCCCCATCTCTGACTTCATTGGCTCCAGCTCTGACGCAGATACACGCACCACCCCCCTCCCTCCCCCTGCACACTTCTTTCATCACGTTTTTTTCACCCATTTAAATGTTTTTTTCCTTTCTTTCTTTTTTTTTTTTTTTTTGATTCATGTTCTTTCTGCAGTTCCCTCCACTGCAGCGCTCCACACCACATATCTGCACCACCTGTCCGTTGTGCGCTTTCTCTGTTTTCTCCAACGCATTAATAGAAACCTTATCAACATGTATTTTGTTTATTTCTCGCCATGTTACCCAAGTTAACCCTCTTGTCTTTTGAATGTAATCGTGCAGTGCGAGGTCTGAATTAACGGTGAGCTACTGAAAGCGTTAGAGGTGTGATGCGGTCACATTGTATTTGTGAGCATGTGGCACACGAGCAGACAACGTTTCAGGTAACTGCTGCATTAAAACTGTTGTGCAATGTGCAATGAAATATGTTCATCATGGATTACGTCATTACATTTTTTTCACCAACCGGCCAGTGTGAACAACCTTTAAATAAACAAACTATTGGAGGGAGATAATATATATTTTGTAGGGCCAGCCTTTATGCATTTGGCCAGAAAAAAAACAGTCAAATGTACCAGTATCATTTTTTCTGTTGATAAATTTACTTGTGAACTAAAATAATTTAAAATGAAATAAGGTGAACGCATATAGTCCAATCTCAAAAGTGTAAATTGTCATTTGGGCAGGGAAACTAAAAAAACATTATATTTTACATTGTGTGTCAGTCTGTCCTGAATAAGAAGAAACCCCATCGCCCAGTTTAGGCCTAAAGGACTGTATTTTTATACTGTACAAGCCATTTAGCATGGTACTATTTAGCCACGGTTGTAGCCACAGTTGTCCACATTGTCTGCTAACAGCGTGTCTGATGCTCTGAATTTAGGCGGAGGAATTCTGGCACTGCTCTGACTTTACAAACTCTGCATTTTGCAATGTTTATTTTTTACACCACTGCAATTTTTTTTTACCATTTATTTTCCTCTTTTCTTGCCGTTCCAACCAATGTAGAATGGTAATTGCCTTTGCCCTGCAGTCTTTGTTCCTATTAAATCCCACTGAGGGTGTAGACAGCTATGTCACATGCAACGGCTTCTTTTCACCACAAGAAGCTTCACTGTTAAAGCTAAAAGAAAAACTGTAGTTTATTATATTCCAATTATTTTCTTTTTGTAGCTCTGGCCATTGATTATCTTGAGCAGCAAACACGAGAAGTCAGTTTAGCTAAACTTAGGGTGAGTAAAAAACTGTCCACTCACAACAATTTACAGACCAATTTCTTAGTTCAACTTGACCTACTGTACTTATTTTTTTGAATGCAAGTGTGTAATTATGCAATGCCTGTCCCTGCAGGGGCCTTCAAATACATATAAATGAACAACAAAAACACAAACTCAACGATAAGTACGTTCATTAAAAACACAAAATTCAAAACTCACGATACGTGATGAATAAATCCCTCTTTTTGTTATCTTCATCGCCATCTTATCTGCGAGGGAGCCAGGATAGAGAATTTAATGAGATTCAACTCTCGTATGTTTGGGAGGGTAGAGGTAAACACACCTGGCAGAGAGCTGCATTCTGCTCAGTGCACTTTTCTTGTTGCTTGGGCTTGACTGGTTTTGGGGTCTGACAATGAATTGATTAGATTATTGTCAGACTTTAATTAACCACCATTACCCAACAGACGGCTACAAAGTCCTGTTGTCAAAAGGATCCTTTTAGTTTCAAATAGAATATCTCAGTGTCACGTTACAATATAAGAAAGATCAGTTTAACAAACTGACTTTTGGAAGATAGACTAATGAAACGTTAGACTCTGGTATTTACTGTATAACGCTAAATTGGGTGCATGCTGCCCGCTGACAAGTCTGCCAGTTTCATCATTCCTTGTCCTTAAACTCTAGCGCACTATTGGCAGATAGAGGTAGAGATGGAGGGTATCCAGCTTTGTCGTTTTCGGACCCTGACAGCCACTCTTCGGGCTCCAACATAGGCTGTGGTGTTAGGGAAACATGGCTCTTAGGAGATGCACATGCTGGATGTGCGGGATGTTGCCTGCTGCTAAGGAAACTCCAAAGGAGACCATGATGTGTCTTAGATACCTGCAGATGAAGCAGAGCAGACAACTGAATCCTATATCAAATATTACACTATAATAGAAAGAACAGGTCTGTGTTTCAAATAAGAACAGTCGAAAGTTACCATCCTCCTCCTCAGGTTCCCTGAACATGCTGTTACTGTCAGTCAGTCCATAAAAGGAAACCTTCACCAGATCAGCCCGTTTCCTGTTGACTAGCCAGTGCTGCGCCTCTTCTGGAGGGACATGCAGGCAGCTGAAGAGATGTTTTATTAGCGGACACAAGATGTGATCCCTGCTGTGTAATCTACACAGCGCTTCCACTGATGTGACAATGCTGACAAAATTGTTTTCCTGTCTTTAATGGTTCCATTGCACTGGACTCTTAATTTCCTCTTAATTTTCGCCATGTTCATCATGGAAGTCCTCCAAGGTACAGTCGAGTCAGTAAATGTGGCAGCTGTGCAGGCCACAAACTGTGGCCTCAGGCCTACTTACTGTATCCACTGAGAAGATGCATTTACAGGCAAGACAGATCATGGTCATGATTTTGATAATCCAACACCATTTAGATGGACTTTCTCACCAATTTCAACAGACGTGGGTGGCTGCATATGAATCTAAGACTTAGATGCGCTGTATTGACATCACACCAATTCACAGACACCCAGACAGGTGAGTGAGGAGTAATCTCAGGAGACATATAATATATATATATATATATATATATATATATATATAAAAGCCTTTCCAACACTACTTTCATGCTTCCTTCTATTCTCCCTTTCACAATTTTCAGCGAGAAACAACAGCGGCAACAGATCGATTCAGCTAACAAGCTACAAGCTAATGGCGAAATAATTGTATTGCACTAGCAGCACAACAATAGTGAGAAGACAGATCTGACTCGTGTGAGGTGAGAACACTTGTAATGTTTAGTATTTATTTGTATTGGTTATTATTGTTTGATATAATGTTTTTATATGTCACAGCAATCTAATGACCATTTTAAATAAATATATAGTTTAATTGGTTAATTGCAGCAAAAATGATCAGTTGTGTATTCTTAATCAAAGTGCTGCTACAGTGAGAAATTCAACTTTTTTTTATTTGTGGAAAGGTTATTCACGTTGGAATAAAAATCCAAATCCACAGTATAAAATCACTAACACAGTATGTTCTATGGACAGCATCTGTGTATTTTGCGTATGTATTACTGTATTGAAAATATAACAACGTTTATATTTACCCATTGCTATGCTTCTTCTTACTTTATGATATCTAAACACACACCTCCTCTCTCCCACACAATGTAGTGATCCTCTACTGTATCACTAACAATAGCCTCAAATAATCTATAGGGGTTTCTACTCATACAGACCAAGATTAAATTAGACACAAGCATTTATTTATTTATTCTAGTAGTCGTGTGACCCCAGCAACACATACTGGTGTGGTTACATACAACAAACATGACCTACGTTACATAACGTGCCATAGACAATCTCAAAAAAGGTGAGGAGGAGGGGAACGAGAGAGAACAATGAGATTAATGGCTCTGATGTCCTAATGATGTTTTAGAGGAAGAAAAAAACAGAAAGAGGTTGAGAACATTGAGCGGGAAACAAAGATGTCATCTTCTCTCCTGGGACTGTGGGGACGTCTGAGCGAGCAACAAACCTTTCCTCTGGGTCGGTCTAATATACTACAGGCTGACAGCAGTTATTCAAAATGGCAATTATTAAGACGACAGAGGGCAGGCAATGATGTGCTGTGATTTGTGTTTCCATTAACCTAAATTATGCACCTATCTCACATTTGTCCTAATGGATCACAGTGCAATGACGTCCATTGACGTCACGTTTCAGACGATCCGCATTGCAGTCGCATGCAAATTTGTGCATGCCAGGCTTTGTGTAAATGTGGAACTCCTTTTTTCTTTTTTATAATTGCGTTTTCCGACAAATAAGAGTAAACAGAGGCAGTAATATGCTCATTGGTTGTTGAACTAGTTGCGAGCCAAGCTGTGAAGATGTGCATAACTCCCTCAGCCCCCCAGGGACCCTGTATTTTCATGGGCCTGCCTCTGACGTCAATGCTCCGGCTGTCCTGTGGATTGTCAGAACAGACTATTCAGTTGGGGGGAGGGGACTGAAAGTCTCTGTGGTGTGTGTCTGCCGCATGTGATGTGTGTGTGTGTGTGTGTGTGTGCCTACGTGGATGTAACTATGCTCCTGTGTGTGTGTATACGTGTTCATGTTTGCGTGTGCTTGCATGGGATCTGTCAATGTTTCACTTACATCTGGGGCGTGTGTGTGCGTGCGTGCGTGCGTGTGTGTGTGTGTGCAGAGTGAAAAAAGCTTGTACAGTGCCTTGAATCAGAAATGTGCTTAAGTGGATGAGGTCTGTAATGTGGGGGTAGGGGGTGAGGCTGTGTGTGAACAAGCGCACACACGTCTGAAGATGTGCGGCTCTTATGTTGGGAGACAGAGGCCGTCGTCGTCAGGAGGTTGTTTGCTAAAAAACAGCCGAGAGGGAGAAACAGTTAAGCATGGCCGCCGACCACTTCGCTCTTCAGTCAGCTGTTGATCCCCCAGCGGACGATAGTAAAGCTGCTCTTTCACCAACAGCTATAGGACCCTTCTGCATGTGACACACACATACCATGTTAAGACACATGAGATTTCAGCTTCTTTCATCATCACCTTTTTGGATTTACATACATTCCACTGTAGCACAAATGCTATCCATTCACAGATGGATATGGGATTTGGTGGCAGGATAATGTTGACAGAGAAAATAGTGCGCACTGCCTGTCCCAATTGATTCAGATCAAGCCAGGGAGAGTAGAGGCGGACATTTTGAGGTTTTCTTGGGTCTGCGGTGCTCAGTTCATTTATTCCAAACGTATATCAAATGAATAAAAAGATACTGTGACGCAGGTGAACAAAATCCGTCTGTTGACCTGTCTGCCTACCTATCTATCCTCTTCTTTAAATTCATATGTTTGAATGATCTTCTATGCAGCACAATCAACCAGTGATGGACTGTAACAAAGTACTTTTACTTAAGTACTATACATGAGTACAAGTTGAAGGTACTTTACATGCGCATTCCCAATTCTACACATCAGAGGGAAATATTGTGCTTTCTACTCCAGTTATTTGACAGCTATCGTTATTAGTTACACGTTTATGTTTAAATACAAAACATATGATGAGCTTATAAAATATGATGCACTGTAATAGAGGAAATGACCAAAGAGTAAATACAATTAGAACTAAAACAATACCAGGTTGGAGATTTTGTGTTCACAATTTGCTCCACCATCACTGGAGAAGCCATAAAAAGGAATGTTCTACTGTGACTACGACTACCACAATTTGAAATGAAAAGTAACTGGAAATGTATTCATCAAAATCATAAAATGTCAGGGTCAGAGCTAGTTGATAAACTAGTCCTTAACTTGCCCGCCGGAGATGCCAGGCGGCTCCCTAGCAAACATCTATGCATCCTGAACAAAATGCAGCTTGCTTTGTGTTCTTAAAATAGTGTAGGAAAACATGTGACAGCTCAAGATTTGCTGGAATCATTCTGTTGCTTCTGTGTCGTTTTCTAACATTAGACTCCTGAGTCTCATGTACGCGTACATTCAAAGAGAATACATTTTAATGCCACTATATGCAAAGGCAAAAACACCGCTTTCTGTGTAGATAAAAACCATAACCATAAGTATAATTAATGTTTCTATTTCATACCAAGTAGACTTATCTAAACACCGTTGAAATATCAGTTTGATTAGACAGGTCAAGCAGGTCAGTTCATTTCCTGTTATGTGATAATCACTCAAACTTTAAAGCAGTTGCTCTGCCACTTCGGAGAGCTGTGGATCAGAAGGGTTCACTGGCGGGTCACAGACAGAGTTGCGGCATCCCTTGTGATCTACCGCATTTCTCTATAAGTTCTTCACCCATAACCGTCTCACATAAGCTCATAAACTTCCAGTCGTGAACTTTACTGGGAACGTTTGAAAGCATTTGTTTTCTATCTAAATTTCCGTGCATAAGCTACTTGAAGTGCAGGGAGGACGCACAGCGGTGAGCCCTGAAGGAGCTGACAGAGAGCTTCTTTAACTTGGAGCTGTGTCTCGTTTTTTGTGTGTGTGCGTTTTGCATTTGACAACAATTTTACAAACTCCTTTATTTATTCTCATTAGTCAGAGTAAAATACCATCAATGTTAACAGGATGAAGAAAAAATGTTTTAATGCAAATTTTTCTGATGAAAAATGGTATGTTAAGGATGTGTATCTATCCTCAAATAAAAGCCAGACAATGTGTTGTTTTATTTCACCTAAATGTCTGGATTTATTTGGCTTCCCCTTCATCATTCAACCTCCCAAATTCCTGGGCATCAGAAGTTATTATTAGATTAGTTTTTCAATAACACGTGCATGCTTTATTGCCAGACTATTACACCTCAAATAATCAAAAGGCAACATTATGCATGCAAAATGAACTGATGTGTCACTGTGAGACGCATTCCTCATTTAAGGGCTTTTCTCATCGGGCTGAAAATGGAGGGAAAAGCGACAGAGTGTGTCAGAGAGAATCCATTATGTTATACGTGACCTCTGAATGGACCAGCTGCTCGAGAGTGTAGGAATGCCGGTGATTGATAGCGCGCGTGCTGACGCAATCCGCCACAGCTCCCACACCTCTCTCTCTCTCCCGATATGATCAGTATGTAATGCTGCGGCCGTGAGGGAGTCTGGCACACTGTACGCTGTATCATGTTGCCGACTCAGAGCTGTTGAGGTGCAATGTGAGCACTGATAACATGGGCACACATCTACAAAGGTTGCAGAGATAGGGAGTTCACTTCATTTAGAACTTGATGTGGGATTCTCACTTAAACTATTCACACTAAAAGAAAAACAGATTAGCCTTTTAAATGGGAACCATTTACACGCATGTTGCTACTTGCTGACATGTTGTCTCTGATCTAAGATCTTGTCCTAAGATCTATGTTTGCTATATGTTTAGTTTTGCATCTTATGGCACAAAATGAGTTCTGCGTCAGGATTGTTTTGCTCTCTGTAAATGAATTAGGCGTCTCTTTTCTACATGGGTATTATAAGGGGAAATATAAACATCAGTGGCGATGCATTCCTTTGCTAGCTTTAAGGCAAAAACAGTACAGTTAACGGGAACTAAGTGTGGCCTTAAAGACGTCAGAGACAACTCAAACTGATACAGGAAATTCTCTAACTAACACTTGAATCTGAAAGTAACAAAAAGAAGAGGAGAAAAAAAAACTTGCTTTGGGGTTATTCTGTCTTAATTGTGCAATTTTCTCATCTTAACCTCAAAGAGACCAGAGGATCTTGCAGCATTCTTATAATTGTGCATCTGTGTATTCAGCTTCCATTGTTTTTTCACCACATTGTCTTCTCCAGACAGTGCAGAATGTAAAATGTTCATCTGGTTGACCTGAATTTGAGGTTAATTAGGTTATTTTTATCATTATCATTATGGGATTGGATATTATTAGTATAGGATTATAACTCTAGTCTCAATATGTCAGTTGCACTGCAGATGTGAAGTTTTTGCAGTTAGGCCTTTGCTAAATGAATGGACTGCATTGATTTGTTTTATTGTTCCAATTCAAGGAAATAAATCAATTCAATATGTTCCTTTAGTAAATGCAAGTCTCTGCCGATATTTGAAGTCAGGAGCTGAAATATGAACAGTGATCCAGAAAAAGGCAGAGAGACAAATCTTGTTTACTTCAAACAAAAGAACCTTGTGTAAAATCTCACTATAGATAAGACACAAATTAGACCTTGAATGTTTAGAGTCTAAACTTTGAACTGACCCTGCTTGCCTGCCACATGTACACACGTTGTTTGTGTTTTCTGTACATTAAATATGTCTCTTTATGCTGCACCATTATGAAAGCGTGTTAAAATGTTTGACATGTATCTTTGCAGACAAATCTCTTTTTGTCTAGCTGAATAAGAAAGGCTGTTCTGAATGATGGTGCTTATTGGACACAAGCCATTCATAAAATTTGGTTTGGTAGTACCGAACCTAACTCTGCAGATTGGTACCTGTCTCTGAGGAGGTCAGAGGTCAGGGGGCGACACCTGGAAGAATTTTGGTGCCTTGCTAAATGGCACATCAGTACGACAGCAAGACGCTTACACTCTGTGCTGAACCTTTTCAGTTATTGTATTCGATCCATTCATTTGTCCTGCCATGCTGTAAATGTGGAGGTTGTCGTCGTCTCCTCCTTGACCACTGAGCCGTGGATCAGGAAACAGCAGCGAGTCTCTGGAGAGCGCTGGGGCATATGGCTCTGCCCCTTTTACGCAGCCAAATTCAGGAACAGGAACAGCAGTTCAGCAGCGTCAAGAGTGCGCTTCCCAGACGCGTCAAATGCGCAAAAACACCGGAAACAAGAACAATGTGCCCTTCAAAATAACCGGTCGGTGAGTAGAAAAAAGCTTAATGGGTTAATGTAATCTTTAGAAATAGTAATAATCCGTTTTTGTTTTTTTTTTAAAGAAAAATAAACACATTCTTAAACGATCTGTCATGGTGTTTGGTTTCTTTGTGAATGTTTAGAGTAATATCTTATATAAACAATGGCCCAATTTAGCCATAGGCATCCAAACTGTTTCTCTGTTTGGAGGAAATTCCTGAAAAAATATTGTCTAACCTACATAAACTCCAGAAATATCATCATGTGATCAGATCAGCATCCCTTACAGGGCTCCTTACGTGATCATGCAGCGGTCTGGCTTTTATCTTGAAAACTAGAGCGGAAGTCGTGCTAGATAGTTGCGGCTGACTTGACACTGGCGCTCTCCTGTCTTTCCCTCTCTCCCCGCTTGTGTGTGTGTGTGTGTGTGTGTGTGTGTGTGTGTGTGTGTGTGTGTTACTCCCGTATCTCTCTCTCTCTCTGTCTATACGTCGTCGTCTCCGCTCCTCCAGTCTGTTGCTGCACATCCACAGCGGAGGAGGCGGGCCGACTGTAGCTACACCTCGGCCAGCGGTGCTGGGTCATAGCGCTGGTGGAGGGGGGGCAGCACACTGCTCTTCTTGCCCTTCCTAAACCCTGCACAGCCTGAAGCATTGAGGACACCATCACCTCAACGCGTACTGGAATAGTTTTGGTTTTTGCCGAGACGCACCAAGTTGCAGCTGCAGAGGCGCACTTTTCTCCGTGGCTCCTCTCTCCTTTTGCGCTCACAGTCCGACATGGAAGATGGCCCGTCTTCAACAAGCTGTTTCAGAAGGTTAACAGACTGTTTCCTGGGTGCAAGTAGGTATTTTTGACTAAAAGAGTGAAACAAAAATCTAACAGAATTTTACGCAAAATATAACAAGCTTTGCTATTCAGTAACAGGGCGAAAACACATATTTTGGTTCTGCAGCCGTACGTTTTTTTGCCCATGTGTCTCCCCAACTTTGTGAATGACAGATTGATAGCTGATCTGAATGGGTGGAGACTTGATTGGACGGGGACCAGACAGGACTGCAATTCGGGAAATGTAGCGTGTGTCTCTACAATCCTTTTTAATAAAATATAGAGCGGGTTTATGAATCCCATCTCGGATATGAGCTGGCCCGGTCTGTCATGGAGGGGACAGTCAGCAGTGCTGCAATAAGACATGGCATCAGAAAGCGAAGCGAAGTCTGCAGCTCGCGCCGGAGTGAGGATAGAAAGTGTACAGTAAATACTGTTTCAGGAAAATAAAATGTCACAATATTTCTGTAGAAATTAGTTTATTATTATAGCAATACTAACAACATTTTTATATTTATTGCAATAAATACTCCTAAACCTACTTATATTCATATAACCCTCAATATATATAATATATCTTATCTTATTCCATGGCTGTGATAAATGTCCTACTAAAATTCATTAGGGCTTTTATGTCAGTTGTTTTGCTTATTTGCTTATTTTTCATATACTTTTTTTTATTGTCAGATGCAGTTATATCCTCCTTAATTCAACATTACTATTATTATTGAAAACAAATTAAATATATTGAGAAATTGGTGCCAAAATGACAAAAAAATATGCAGACATTTTAGTGAATGCATTTGTAATTTCCCATAAATATTCAGCTTTGATATATTTCTTTATCATGTCAATAGTGAATGTACAGTCAGTACAGCGTATGTTGCTTGTTTTCTCATTTTAATCGGTTTTGTATCGTAGAAATGTTCCTTTGGGAACTTCTACTTCAGGAATTATTGTGATTTATAATTTCTGTGATCATAATTTACACCGTATGTGTGCCACATGAATAATTCTGTCAGTGGATCCAGTTGTTTAAGTGGCACCTCAAGTGACCTTTAGTGGCAACCCTGTAATAACAAGTTAGCAGTTTGGGGCTTGGGATACTGAGTGATGCCAAAATACACACATAGCAGTAAACTACAGTCATGGAATGTATTATTGAGGTACAGTATGTAGGTATCCCGCCCTCATACTGACCAAAAAAGGACAAGAATTTGAAATTATACAAAACTTCCACACTTTTTCAATTTACAAAACAACAGAAGATGTGGGTGGTTGCAGCTGAATAAATATTCAACTATTTTAAACTATTTTTTAATACTACAAATACGTCGACCAGCGAAAAAGTTTCACATTGACTGCCTGCTTCCACTTCTGCTATAATTGTCATAATGTGTGAGTGTCATAGCTCACATTTATGATGTAATGTTGTAATGTACAGCTGTCAATTAATCTAGGTTAACTGTAGGATTAATCTGACACACTGTCAGCCTTCTCACTGCATGTTTCCCTGTGATTGGTTTTGGGATCAGGGAATACTTTGATTATAGGCGACATTATCCAAGGCTGTTTGTTTTTAAAACATATGAACACATATTTCTAGACATGTGATGGACCACTTTAAATGTGTCCAACTCACAGAAGTGCTGTTTTGTATTCCAGCGACCGGTGGCGTGTTTATCGTCCTATCATTGTTTGTCCTTGCTGACTGTCCAACAGTTTGTAAAGACAACGTGTTGGCTCGTCCACTTTCTGGTCGCTCATTTAATGCCAAGCAGCGAGTTAGTCCCGGGTCATTATAAATAGCTGCTTGTAGCCTCGCATTGCAGGGAAAACATATAAGCGTGTGCGTGTTTGTGTGCATTGCTTGTTGACAGTTGTGGTCAGATTCGGAGGTCAGTCTAGGTCAGCCCTAATGTGATCTCTCAGGCATTTTCAAACCCAATTGGTTGTCGACGAATTGCTTAACTCAGTGAAGAAGGCTGTATTGTCAGGCAGGAAGTGCTCATGCTGGACATTTCCTGCCCAACCGCATGCCTTCTCCCTCACAGTGAGGACTCCTCTCAGCACAGTCACTGAACATATAAATACATGCAGTGCTTGATATGATCTAATATGAAAATTAAAGCTTGATTGGAATTTGAATGGCTAAATAATTCCAGACCGGGCTGAGCACATGCCAAATGGTCTCTCTTTGTGATTTGTCTTCAGTGTTTATTTAAACTCTAAGGAAATTCAAGCCAAAGAAAATTAGCTTGTGTTGCAGTTTGAACTCATTTTTTATATCAAGATCTGTGGATCAGTGCCAGCTCACAGTACGCGTTCTGAACGGAGAAACAGATGACAAGCTCATCGCTCAAGGCGTCCGTTGACCCCTCGTCGGCTTGTCGTGGGTTGGTATCTGAGGGGATGGGAAAAGGCCACATTCATGTAGATTTCTTTACAACTTGTCCTTGTGTCAAGGCTCATAAAAGAGCAGGGCGCTGGAGAAGACGCACAGATCTGTGGTTCTCATTACCAGGTCCCTATTGGCCCCTCTACAGAGCGGCTGCAGAGTTCAGCATCAGTCCAGATGTGGAGCGGGGAACATGACCCCTGATCACTGATGTGGCTCTGGGGGGGGGGGGGAACAGAGGCAGCGCTACATCAAACCACCAGTTGGGATGAGATGTTAACTCAAAGGCAGCAACTCCAGCTTTACTGTTATAGAGCTGTCGTTCAGGGAATGCGGCAGAAAGTTTATAACTTGAGTTGAAGGTGAAGGTTGACCTGATATGTGTCTGTAACTGCAGTTATAAAGTGTTGCTGCTTGCCTGTGTGATCACACTATTAGGCCGTGGATCAAGGGGCATGCCTTATCTACATCTCAGTTTGCCATTTATAGCCCTTACCCTTTACGTCTAATGACCTGGACCATGGAAGTGGAAATAATGCAAATTACATTTCCATGGAAATCTCTCTCTCTCTCTCTCTCTCTCTCTCTCTCTCTCTCTCTCTCTCTTGAGTGTGAGGAGGGAGCTTGTGTGTTTGTGTAGTGGTGTTTGTTTTCTTGTCGCTGGAAGTGATGGGACTGCAGTTAAAGTCCGGGGTGAAACAGCAATTTTTTAATATGACACCTTTTCACTGACTGACTATTGATTTGGCCGCACCGGTCACCTCACCCTTGGCTGCTGTGGAATGTGGGGTGTGCGTATATATATATATATATATATATATATATATATATATGTGAGTGTGTGTTCACCTGCATACGTACACACACATGCCAAGGTTCACCGGCACAGGCTCAATGAATAAATGAGGTGAGCAGTGGGAGAGGAGTCAAAGCGTTTTCATCTTCAGCCTTTTTTCCTCTTTGCCGCTCACTGAATGTCAGTGTTGGACGCCGTGCTCCAGCCCTCCCAGAGATAAGATAAGAACCACATGCTCTTCCCACCTCCTGGCAAGGGAGTCCCAGGCGGACCTGCTGACGCACGCACCCCTCCTCCGCCCCTCCCTCCCCTTTCCTGCCTCAGCCTCATGTCAGGAAAGTGAAAAGTAGTACCTTGGCAGCTTGCCCTTGACTCTCTGCCAGAAGGAGTGCGCTTCAAGAGAAGTGGTCTTTTCCCTTTTTCTCTCATGTGCATTTTTCATCTATGTGTTGAAGAGGAGGAACATCTTGCTCACTAAACATCAGCACCGCCGGGGTCGGCCTCTGCTGTTAACTTTGCCGCCCGGCATCGTCTGGCGGGAGCGCTGAAGACACACGTTCACGTCTGTTCAGGGACTGTCACACAGATAGTTGCTTCATGGGAAATAGAGATGAGTGATGGAGATAGGGTGAAGCTGGCTGCTGTTTATAGCAGCTCTTAAAATATTCTGTTATCTGAAAGTTTATTGTTTCAATTAGAGCAATACTTTGGCAGTCCCTCCCTCCAGGAATGTGCACCCTTACATTGCACCTGTGTCTAATTCTTGCAGTATTTCAGCAATAAAAATAAAATAAAACAAATCTTGCAAATGATTTTAACCAACCTTCCTCCAAACTGAGTCAATAAGTGCATCCACCTGTTTTATGCACATTTTGAATTTGTGCATAAAAAAACATTTGTGGAAACGCCGAAAATTTGAAGAAATCTTGATATATCGCAAAAAAAAAAGGTTTTACACTTGGCTGAGGTGGAAAGGTTGGTGTACCGATAAAAGCAAACTCTACTTTGTTTTTCACCCTTTGGCGCTCTTTTAATTACGTCACGAAAACAAACCTTCATTCTCTTTTCTCTTCTTCTTTTGTCAAAATTCATTTAAAATTTGCCATACCTTTGGATGGAAACCTGGCTAAATCTATTTTCTCTTAGCTGAGAAGCCTTGCAGCACCCCCCCCCCCCCCCCCCAAAAAAGTGTGTTATGGGCATATTTCAGCCAACAAGCTTCACTTATCAAACCTTGTCTGACCTTGTATTCATAGAACTTGTTGGGAAGGAGTTTTGTCAGACTGTAGACATCAATTTTGATCAACCATTGTTGTTGAAAGAGTAACTCAACACCAGGCTGAGCTCACCCAACAGTGCATCACTGCCACAAGGTGAGAAGTTCAACCACTGGAGGCTGACAATCGTCCACTATTTTTATAGACTAAACGATTATTTTTATAAAAAAAAAAAAAAAAAAAAAAAAAAAAATTCAACAGATTAATCGAGGATTTAAAATCATCCTTTCACCGAAATTGCAGTGAAACCCTTATGGGCTTTACAAAGCACACCTTGTGAATGACGTGTCGGTGAGTTTCCTCTTACCACAGACACTTATATTGACAAGTTCACATATTAAAATAGAATACTCTGGGGCTTTCCCTCTTGATGTTATTGACATGCAAAGTGTCTTATGATGACTTGTGAGTCATATCTAATATCTCACAATCGCTGACTCATCATCATGTTTAAATGCTGATGCTTGTCTGTACTTACTCTATACAAAGCATGAAATAGTCTCTATCTCTACAAGCCATTTACTTTTACATATGAAATCAGACAATTTTTGATGCCTTAAATTCCATATTCATAACACAAATTGGTGCCCCACACAAAAACGATCCCCAGCCCAGGCTGTATGTAGAGGCATTCCCCGTCCAACAGACGTGTGTTCATGCTGAAACTTGGATGTGAGACCCAGACAAACTGTGACTGGTTTGGCCTTCCCTTCGCAGTCCCAGGGTGTGGTGTGCTGTAGTCAAGATAAGTGTTATGCAACAATATCTCATTGAACATGAACTATGTTATGAACTTTTTTGCACAGGAAGCTCAAGTCTGAGTCAGGCACCAACATCTCTGGCTTAACACGCTGCACATCAAACTGCTTCCCGCCTTTACATTTGTGTGAATGAGCGCCTTCATTTTGAATCATTTAAGCACAGAGGTGGGAAGTACATTTACTCAAGTAGTGTACAGTTTTGAGGTGCTTTACTTTCAATTTTCTGCTACTTTATACTTCTAATCCACTAAATTTCAGAGGTAACTATTGTACTTTTTACTCCACTACATTTATCTGACATTACAACCTCCTAGATTTACCTTTTGACCTTTGGAGAGGGCCTGACCCCCAGGTTAGAAACCCATAGACTAAACTACTGTATATATGTAGACACATGTAAAATGCTACTTAATCATCAATGCATCAGTATTTACAATCTAACAATGCCATATATGATAATGTGTCGGCCCCAGGGGTCATTTTTCTGCAGGGAGAGTACTTTGACTTTTGATACTTTAAGTACATGTTGCTGATAAAACTTTTGTACTTTCAGCAGGATTTGAATGCAAGTATTTTGAATTAAAATACTTAGGGTACTGTTACTTTTACTTAAGTGCAGGATCTGAATTCTTCCTCCAATTTTGCTTTAGCGTAATCACTATCATTTTAAGTATATGGCAATTATCCCCTGCCGCGGTCATCGCACAGCCTACATTATACAGACAATGTAATGTTGTAAACATGGGAAGACAAATTGAAAGTTAGTTCATGGACTGGCTCAGTGAGATGATGAGGATTTGGACTTGTTTCATTTGCTCACTTTGATGTGTGTATGTTCGTGTCGGACGTAGTGTTATCTTATCTTGATGACGCCATTGTGTTCAGCGTCGTTGGCCCCAGTGGGAAGGAAAATCTTACTGGGGTAAAAGAAAAAAAAACTGGTCAAACCAGTGACCAAGCGTTTGCTTCTACCACAGCAGTCTCTCCTGATTGAGTGAGCACATGTGGTTCCCAGTTGGGTTAACCATGCTGGACCACAGCATGTGGGACAGTTCTGGCTGCACCTTTGATTAGCCGTCGTAGTCCCAGGCCCAGGACACTGACGCATATCCCACAGCTCTGAGTGTCACTGCGGTCACATTAGGTTGAGCTGTGGCTCGAGAGACTTCGGATGGAATCAGAGGGAAAGCGTGTAAGGTCGTCAGAAAGTAGCAGGAATGTTGAGAAAAAAGTGCCATCAATCACCGTCATGCTGCAATAGAGAGGCTGTCGGGTCAAACCGCTCATTCTTTTGTTTTCCAATAACCAGGGATTTCTTATTCAAAACTGTTACCGATGAATACTTAATGAGTAACTTAGAGCACATTAGAATATTTTCAAACATCCTTGTTTTTACATTTCCTCAAGAAGGAAGTGGATCTTTGAACACTTCCCTGTCATGTGCACTGTCTTCTGTTAATGCATCATGATATTGCATTTCATTGAATCATCGTAACATAGTTTAGGGAAAAGCCAACCAACCGTCTTGCTGCCTGAAATAATCACTGCAGCACCAACTATGTGTTCATCCGCAGCTGAAAATAGTCCCCAACAAATGCAAAATAATGTTTGATGAAGCTCAGCTGTTTTAGGAAATTATTTAGCATTTTTCTTTCATTTGTAACCTATTTTTAGATTTCTGTCTTCAGTAGGAACAAATGAGCTTGGATGGGACAGCTACAGACGTGTTGGGGAAGTATTGGGAGACGGACTAACCCTTTTTTGGTTTTGGTTGTTTTATGTGATTTGTTGACTATAACAAAACATTGAATATGGCCAGCTTTATCCCTACTCTTATAATGTTAGTACAAAAAAGTTGGTCCTCCTTTTATTCCACATTCTTGTGCTTTTTAAATGTCCATCAGCCGAAGCTAGAAAAGTTAAAGGTTGAGTTAGTGGTCAGACATAAGTGTCTGTTCTAGAAAGCCACGGTTTGCCCTTTCTTTGCCAATAAGGCTTCACAAACTCTCTTTTTTCCCCACATCTACTCGTGTGGGCTGGTAATTTTAAGCACAGGGATGTACCCAGAACACCATTTTAGCAACCATAAAATGCCCACTGTAAACTGATAAGCACGGCAGTTTGTTTTTGCCCCATGGAAATAGGACATTTGACTATTTCTGTTCATGTGCACACATATGATAGCTAAATAATTTTCGACACAAAACCTGTATTCATAAATTGATACAGCCTCCTTGTTTTTTCATGTTTTTGTAGTGTCACTAATCACAGTGCCTCCTTTGTGTTTCAAATAGGACAAAGTCGTAAGGGTATTTTGCAGCGTTCCCATTTTACTCCTCTCAGTGTGTCTTTCTGTCCCCTGCAGCTCCATCCACCCCCCCCTTAACTTTGTCTGATTTATTAAGCCGTATTCTGCCGATGTGCGTCAGAGCTGGCCAGGAGTCTCGTGAGGCGTTCCGCTCCTGAAGATCTGTGTCTCGTGTCTGGACAGTGTCAAACCGCAGCGTCCTCCACCCCCTAAACTAACCCCCACCTCTGTTTGCCTTATTTGCCTGCAACCACAAGCCTGCTCGACCTACACACACACACACACACACACACACACACACACACACACACACAC
>CALSBV010010813.1:13660432-13803719 GCA_943590825.1 Bovichtus diacanthus
ACACACACACACACACACACACACACACACACACACACACACACACGCGCGCGCTCACGCAATGAGCAGATGATCCATCGCAACTGAAGATCAAATTATTTGCTCTGGGAGAAAAGATCAAAGGTCGTAGGTAGCCGCTCAGACAGATAGTTGCTTCATGGGAAATAGAGATGAGTGATGGAGATAGGGTGGAGCTGGCTGCTGTTTTTAGCAGCTGTTATCTGCATATGTGAGGTTATACTTTCAATTAAAGCAATACTTTGGCAGTCCCTCCCTCCAGGAATTTGCAACCTTACATTGCACTTGTGACTAATTCTTGCAGTATTTCAGCAATAAAATCAAATTAAAAAAATCTTATTATGATTTTAACAAACCTTCCCCCAAACTGAGTCAATAAGTGCATCCACCTTTTTTTTGCACATTTTCAATTTGTGCATAAAAAACCTGTGTGGAAACGGCGAAAATTTGAAAAGACATCTTGAAATATCGCAAAAAACGTTTTTACACTTGGAAAAGCAAAAAATCTGCTTTGTTTTTCAACGTTTTAAGTTTGACTAGCGCTCTTTTTATTACGTCATGGAAGAAAGCCTTCATTCGCATTTTCTTTTCTCTTCTCCTTTTCTCGAAATTTGGTTAAAATGTGCGATACATTTGCATGGAAACATGGCTAACGCCTCATCAATTTTCTCTTAGCTGAGAAGCCTTGTTAAACAGCACCTTGTGTGTAATGGGCACATCGCAGCCAACAAGCTTTCTCTGTTTGCCCTATTCGCCTGCAACCACAAGCCTGCTCGACCTACACACACACACACACACACACACACACACACACACACCCACATGCTCACACAATGAGCAGATGATCCACCGCAACTGACGATCAAATTATTTGCTCTGGGAGAAAAGATCAAAGGTCGTAGGTAGCCGCTCAGACAACGATCAGCAGCACTTTGATTTTAAAATTACAATCAAATTAAAAGTGAAAAATATTCCTCAAATGCAGTTTTCAAACACTTTTAAAGACATACAAGCGTCACCTGCAGCCGAAGTGAATGCTTGTAACCCCTGCATGAAGTTTGTAGCCATTCACTACCCTGATATCATACAGACAGACCAATTAGTAATATTTTCATGCCGTGTGTGTATGTTTGTGTGTCTGACGGCAGAACACCTGCCTCCCAGCTGCATGTCCTCCTGTGATTCATACTTGAAGGGAGTCTACACAGATGCTGCTGATAACCAGACATTTCGTGAGAGAGTGAAATAATAAAACAACGAACAGGACTGTCTGAATACAACAGCCTGCTTTCTACTCTTATCGGATAACACATACAATTACTTTGGGCCATAATATTATAATTTAGCACGGCCATAGGAGTCGTTTTTCTTTTCCAGGACTTATTACTTTCGGTTGCATTTCATGTCGGCGGTCTCATGATGCAATGACGTCTCACGGCTGAATTTAGACAGCTACGTTTCTTTGTTTTAGACACACACTCCATTTGCGTGAGTGACCTTAACATGATGGTTTCCTAGTGCATCTTGACGGCCTCTCAGACGCCAGTGGGTGTATTAAAAACAACTTTCCCTCAACGATGGTCTGGCAAATGGCTTTTTTCCCTGACAACAAAGACAGTAAACAGCAGCACTTAGCGAGCTCTCAAGAACCTAATTGCCTATTAAGCACAATCGAGTCCTCCTTTATCCCGCTGCCTCTGTTGGGGGCTCCTATCCCTGGAGACACAGCTTTACAGTAAACATAAGTGGGCTAGCCCGGCTATCTGACAGCTTTAGAACATAGGCGCTGCAGTAAAGAGAAAGAGATGACCTTCGGCTGTTTCTAGCCTGTGCATTTGTTTGGGTGACTGTCTGGAACACTGTGGGCCTTCGGCAACGTGTCATATGACGTTGTTTCCATCCTCTTATATCGCATGTTTCTCTCCTCCGTACTTTTCCATCATTTCCGCGATTTTGTGCAACATCTCCCTGAATTGTTTTTTTTTTATTTTTACACTTTAGACCTAGACATAAATAAAGCTGTGGAGTGCGTGAGCTAAAAAAAAGTTTTATTTCTGTGCTCTTCAGGCTTGACAGATGAGAAAGTGAAGGCCTACCTCTCGCTGCACCCGCAGATGCTGGACGACTTTGTGTTGGAGAGTGTGAGCGCAGAGACGTTGGACAGATGGCTGAAGAGGAAGACCAGCAGCAGGCCTGCAGGTATACCCGCTCACACACACACAGGGACAAACATGGAAACACACACTCATGCTGCAGCTCTCTGGAACACTGTATATAATAATGACTGGATCAGCGGATTCCAGGATATGGACGCAGAGTTGTCATTTCTGTCATATGTTGCTTTGGTTAAATCTTTGTACTTTTTACGAGTTCCAGACTAGTCCACCACAAACACAGGCTGCAGCCACATCAGTCGTTTTCTTTTATTGTTCTGAAAAACTAAAATCTTTTCTCTTAAAGACCAAAGAATAACCAGCCTCTGCGGGTTGTATTTATTATCCGAGCCATTTGCAGTACAAATCACTCATCCTCACACATGTCTCCTTTAATCGTCAGTGTGTGTGATAGACAGAAGAAAGGGAGCGGGAACGGGCCTGTCGGGTGTTTACGGGTCATTAGATGTGTTTGAGCGGGGACGAGTTGAGTCTGTTCCGTGCGCTCCACACACAGCGGACTGTTTCTCAGACCAACCAAATCCATCAAGGGCCCACAGGGCTGGCACTCTGCCCAGTCGAGCTGCTGACGTCAGAGGCGACCTCCAGAGACATGCAGCCGGCTGAAGGGGGCCCAGGGGAGGGGTAGTAGGGATGGTGGTGGTGGTGGTGGTGATGGGAGGGGTTGCGCTGGCTCAGGGTGTGGGTGTGTGTGTTGAAGTGAAGGGGGAAACTGGCGGAGGATGGATTTGTCACATTTTGGAGCTGCTTTCTGCATGAGGTCTACAGACGGTGGTGTTCGTTAGACGTTCATTTCTCAAGTCTGAGCCTGCATTTAAAACAGTTTTTACTTCATACAGAATATGTGTGTGTGTGTGTGTGTGTGTGTGTGTGTGTGTGTGTTTAGGTTGACAGGTACAGAATAGATGCCCTTATGTTAATCATTCTTGCTGGCGCCAACTAGGAACTCATTTCACTCTTGTAGTTCAGGTCAGAGCAGATGAAGTCCAGAACCAAACTTCCCCGCAGAGCAGAAATGCCAAAGACTTTCGACTTGTGTTTCTGTGTTTTTCATATTTTTTTCAGTTGCCATGTGACCTTTTTAACTAAATTCCCTCAGTGCAAAGGTCAAGTTTTTTCAACTCCTAATTGAAAATTTCAGTTTTCCCATGGTTTTCGAATTAGGGCTGTCACGTATCAGATTTTCCCTACGCGATTATCATAGCCAAAAATAATTCATGATAACTATATTATCACGATATCTAGCCTAAAGAAAAAAAGAATATAATAATAAAAATGCTCTGATTAAAGATTAAATTCATCTTTAATTTTGATATTGTGCACTTTGTCTCTTTTTCGGCAAATGAATTTCACTCAAAATACGAGTGTAGGGAGGTGGAGAGAGTCTGTAACCATAAATGTACTAAAGTGTACAACAAGAACAATTACACTAATGATTAGTGAAAAGGCAACCAGATGAACTAATAAACAAAAAGTCCACAAGGCCTAACAGCTGCCAACACGATATTATCATCTGTGTATTATTAACTTGATGTCAATATTTTTATTTTAATTATCGCCAACACCGTGGCAACACCCCTATTTCAAAGACTTAATAATTTAAAGAACAACAAAAACTGTTTTGTTTAATACAAATGACATATTCTTGACATGATAAAGCACATTTTAACATTTCAGTAGAGTAGGAAAAGCAGCTTGCAGGGAACTCACAGTGAACAAAGTCAACGTTATCAGTGCGCTGCACTATCGCACAGCCATAACATACTGTATATTGACAATAAAAAAATTAAAAAAGCAGACATGACGTTCATGATAATGGATTGCATGTTTCAAGCCAGTTTCAAATTTGAAAGTTGATTCTCATGTTGTCCGGAAATGCATGCTAACCGCTGTCACTGTCTAGGGTGCAATGAAATGATATATTACAATAACTGTATTACTGGTCTCCTAATAGGTGTAATGCTCCTGGTAAAGTGGCTACCCAAATCAATTTGTTGGATGAGGACAGTTTTAGCTATAATAACAATATGATTTATGCATGACAGAGAGAATAAGCTTTTGCCATGTGCAAATGAACAGCTACCACTTGTGCTATCACGTTGTAAACAGCCATCGCCAAAATGACCACATTCCTGAGTCTTGACTTGGTGTTGAGCGTTAGTTACCTCTGCCAAGGAAGTTTTGTTTACAGTTCGATTTGATTGCTTGTTTGTTTGTGAGCGGGATTACAGAACATATACTGGCCTGATTGTCATGAAACTTGGTGTAGCATGAGCCAAGGAAGTATGAATCATGGGACGGATGCACTAATTATTTTTCTCTTTCGTCAGAATTGCGAGATAGGGCATTTGGCCTGGGCGAAGGTCTGTACCCGCCCAGCTGCCCTTTTAGTTTATCTGTGCATTGACAATAAAGCGACCTAGAGTAGCCGTATCTTCACCATGCGGTTTTGACCATCATGTGAAATATTATTAAAATTACTTTGTATATTTTTTCTGTCTTGACCACCCCAGACTCACACTGGCCTTGCTGAGTTGGTCATAACCAAGTTGTTAGACTACTTAACAAAATGCAGGTACAATATTCGGCCACTAGCTCTGTGCAGTCAGTAATAATCAGCCTGACAGCGCTCTCATTATGTCGCATGTCCCTCTTTGGGTTGATCTTTACATTACATCCGTAATATCACTCCAAAAGTCCACTTCCTCTGTTAGACCACTGTTAGCGTACAATTAGGCAGCGCTCTGAAGCCTCTCAGTGCCTGTATCCACTCAAATGACAAGCACTGTTTCATTTCTGGTTCATCACACAGGCTGAATGGTCACTGTGTTGTGATTATGGCTGGGATCTTACTTGTAGATTTATTCAACACATTTTTCCGCCTGTTTTAAAGAAGATGGACCTATCCTGCATATATATATATATATATATATATATATATATATATATATACTCTGTTTGATTTTGTACTGATAAAAGTATCTGGCTCATTCTAAAGATGCATTCCTCTGTCTATTTTTGCAGTGAGACTTTTTAGAGATCAGATTGATCTTATATTCTTTGAGTGTAGAAGCAGCAGCAGCAGCAGGACCTGTCATCATGTGATCGTCACTGAGATAACCACTGCTTCCTGGAAGCAGTCCCTGCAGCCAGTCCCGTTCTTACTTATCATGTGATGGGCTACATTGGATTACATAAATCAGTTTGTCTGTGCAAGTACACGCAAGTGTGTGTGAGTGTGTGTTTGTGCAAAGGTTGTGTTGCAGCCTGTGATTCCAGAAAAAGAAGCCTCCACATTTGCACACTTGTTATTCCGTTGAATGTGCTGTGTGGTAATATTACAAATGCGCCTTCTCGTGATAACTGAATTGCAATTTTCTCGTATTGCCTCTGTAGTTTTTTTTGTCTTATTTTTTCTACTTTACTGCCTCATGCAGTTGTATTTATGTATCAAGATTAGGCTTTCAAAGAAGATGTCATCGTGTGAAAACTGAGTGTTACAGAGCAGATCGTTACTACAGCAGCTGCTTACTGAACGTGTGAAGCAGAACACAATTTCCCAAAATCCCCACTGATGTCATTCGACCATCACACCTCTCTTGACCAATGTTCCACTCGCAATGTTTACTTCACACCACACGCTGTCATGGGGTAATTAATGAATCCCAAACTCTCCCATCCAGAGGCCCCTCATTACTTGTCTGTGCCTTCTGCGATGCACACACACTTTCACACACGCACACACACACACACGCAAACACAGTGTGTTCTGCGCAGTAAGTCAGACTGTGTAAGGCTTTTCCACTCTGAAATGTCCATTGATATGAAGCCCATTTTCTCACCGGATATTTCTTTATTCCCTAAATGAGTCAACAAGGAGTCCAGATGTAGTATAATCAAAACTAGCTGATTTATCTTCTCAATATGTTTTGGATTAATTATATAATTCAAAATATGTCAGAAAATATTGAAAAATAACCATTTCATGTTTCCAGAGCCCAATAACAGCTTTAGATGACTTCTCCAAACAGCCCAATTCCTTAAAATATTCAATTTATTTCCCTTTTTTAAATGATATAAAACAGGGAAAAGTAGCACACACTCACAATGTAAAGGCTGTAAACAGAAGATATTGGGATTCCTAATCAATTGTCAAATGTTTGTTTATAAACCGCCTGTCTGAATGGAGAACATCGCGGAAGAAGTGTGAGTGAGTCTCCGGCCTTTCTGTCCCGGGCTCCGGGGGGCAGGAATTGGGCCGAGCTGTTGAGCAGCTGATGCTGTTTCTCAGACGTGTTTGGACGGCAGTCGCAAGCAGACAAAGATGTACTTGTGTAGCAGAACCTCACACCCTGCCACTGTGATACGAGAACTGTCTCACCTGCAGGGCTTTCCATCAGGAGGGAGGAGGGGTCCCGCAACGCAGCGCTCAGGGGATGCTGTTTAAACTACTGGGGGGAAAACATTTTAGATCCGCTAGCGTTGTCTGAAGTGCAACTTAAATGAAATGTCAAACACAACGTTTTTCATCTTAAGAAGTAAGAAGTGTTTTCTCACCCAAAAATGTCTTCAGAATGCCAAAAATAGCTTTCTCAAAGTTGTTGATAATTGTCCTGAATTTACAACAACTAGCTTTTTTCAAACAGGAAGTGTCATTGAGATCTCTGTTTAGAGAGAGACCTGTGTAAAGATAAACATAACTTGTATAAAAAAAACACTAGCCCTTCAAGTGAAGGCACAGAAGAAGAAGACTGCTGCTCTTGGCAGCTGCACGTCCTCCACGGAGCAGGTTGATGCAGGACGGCCACGAGGTCGACACATGTTGACCGCTGAGTCACTGCGAGCTGACCGTCCTGTGGGAGACTCTGTATCCGTGGCGGCAGATCAATAAAGCGGCCATCAAGTATCGTGCACATTAGACTCAGCTGACAGGGATATTTTCCCGGTGAAAGGCCTCAGCCCGGGGCTGCTGATATGTTCTGGGTGCTTCTCCAAATCATTTCTCACCATGTCTCATCAAAGAGTTCACCAGAGATCTTTGTGCTTATGTGAACTGCAGGCCATGTGTGTTCTTGAAGTTAAGTTTCTCTTCTTTGACTGCAGTTTGCAGAAATAATCAGAAAGTCTGTTTTACAAGGCTGCATGAATATGTCACAAATTAAAGTTAAGCCGATTAATCATTATTTGTCCACATTTCGGCTTTTTTTGTTGCACTTAAGATATCAAATTTTCCTCACTTTTTTCAGCAATTATCTATGAAATCAATCCATTAAATCACTTTAAGAATTGATCAAATGATCAGGTATTTATCAAAATAACAGCAGCCGATCTTGTTTTCTCTTTTAAAACCATATAATACCACTGCAATGTATTAGATAATACTCCACACATCAGGACGCAGTGTAATAAACACCAAAACCAACCGTGAGCAACATTTGCTCACAGTAGTGGATGACCCAAGTTGAATTTGAATAAATACTATAGACATTCAGTCTGTGTATGCTATGATTTGTTTAAATTGGGAAATTTTATTCTGATGTACAAAGGAATTTGCAGTAGAAACGTGTCGGACTGACAGCTGATCAAGCAATTTGCTAAGAAGTGGCAGGGTATTAATATGATCAAAATATTCTATAATTCTCCCCAGTAAAGAAAATTCTTTGTGATAATTTGACCTCCATATTTCTACATCTGCTTGACTCCTTGTTGCAGACTCTGATGATTGTATTGGTTGAACCCTCACTGAAATC
This sequence comes from Bovichtus diacanthus, assembly GCA_943590825.1. Lineage (NCBI taxonomy): Eukaryota > Metazoa > Chordata > Actinopteri > Perciformes > Bovichtidae > Bovichtus > Bovichtus diacanthus. Next base: position 13,668,375 of record CALSBV010010813.1, read on the forward strand.
AAAATATGCAACAACTAATGTGGGTGAGGTGTCGTTGTGGTTTTTTTTTGTCTGCTGCACAAATGTCCCGCACTGACGGAAAAGCTTGCTTCACACAGCATGAAATCAATATGTGCAAAGTATTTGAGAACAACCAATGTACCACAACAGCACTTTCTGTGAAACTAAATATAACAAAGTTGATATTAACAAAAAAAAACTAACAAAGATGCACAAAAATAGCAAATTATGATTTACTACAGTAACCATGTCACCCCTCTCATGCTGTTAACAAAATATGTTAAAGCTTAAAATGTTATGTAGGATTGTAGGCAGTAAACAGAATCTGGACATGTAGTGCTGTACGTGTTGACCCTAAAATCTTCAAAAGACAACTTAGCTTTGGTTTACAGGGCAGAGTAGCACATATCCACCAATGATACATGTCAGCTTAAATCTGGACATCCCAAACATTTAGACTGAGGTTGTTCCGGTTCAGGAAAAGTTTGAATGGAGGGATGAATTACTAGAAGAGGTCTGCTCAGCCTCTGCTGCTTTCAGGAGTTGCTTGACAGTTCTTAGTGTTTGGTGTTCACTGCTCAGTGAGCTGTCAGTATATTTTCTAAGAACATGTCGGCCCTCTCCTCCTGTGTTTACTAAAAGCAACAGCAGGTCCCTGAAAATATGGGTGCATGCTGCTGGTATCTGGCACTGTGCTGATGTCTGACCACATCGTATGGTAATAAAACACACAGACATGCACACACACATCTGTACACATACATTCCCTCTTGGCCCCAGCGGTAGCTGTATCATTAGGGAAAATCCCCAGACACACACCTGATGACACAGAGATGTTATTGTCGCTAAACTGGACAGGCAAAAATCTGTTTTATATATTTGGATCCTAATTTATGTTAAATGTACTGCCTGCACAAAACAGTGCATTCCACACATTTTCTCAACCACTTTTCTTTCAGCAAAAAAACTAAAAAAAAACATTGTCCAACACACAATACAGTAAGCTATGTTCTGGTTTCTAGGAAATCCAGGAAATGAGATGCATGCTGGACCTGCACCTGCTGAATGTGTGCACACACTGCATGCTCACTTAAAAAAAACTCCTGGAACTGGTCCAACCAGGCAACTGGCTCTGCAACACAACAGATTTAAAGGGAACTTGCTTCTATATATCTGTGGTTCCCAGGCACAGAAAGATTCTGCATTGCACCTTACAGGGCATAATAGCCTTTTGGCTCCTTACCGACATTTTCAGCGTGTGGACAGAGTTCTCAGTGATCACCCTGTGGTTCCACTGGGACTGCTACACATGAGATACCAGCAGAGGTTGTTTGCCAGACTGTGATTGGACACAAACAGTGGCTGGCGAATCATACCTCAAAGAAGTACTTTGAAAATTTGGGGGAACTTCTGAGACTCTTACATACGATTGATGTGATTGCTATTACTAATACTATTTGTCCAATATATGTTTTTTGGAAAGTAATTCAAACTGATTGCAATAGATTATGTCTCACTCATGCATTACATCAGACTGATTTTGGACCGTTTTTGAAGAACCATTCATTTGCACAACAGAATTGTTTTTTAAAGATAACATTATACGACCATATCATCACAATACTATTTTACTGATATGATGTGCTGTATCAGTGTTGCTGGAGTCATTGGCACTGCAACACCTCAGAATAATGTTAAGTGGCAATGATGTGTTGGTGAGAATCAACAACCGCATTATGGCAGCCTTCACCAACAGGCAGGGCGGTGAAAACCTCCACCCTCAGACCCAAGCGGCAATCTCCCGGCCTGAAAAGTGAAGCCAATGCGGATGTGCCTCAAACCTGCATTCTTTCAAATGGCCAGCAGGGGGCGATTCCTATGGTTGCAAATAGAAGTCCGATTGAGAAAATGACCCGACTTCCCAGTTGATTTATTACCTCAGTAAACATTGTAAACATGCGTTTATGGTCTCAATCGCTAGTTTCAAGTCTTCTTCAGTACAGCATGATGATCATTTTGTAAATTATGGTCCTGTTTAGAGTACAACAGATGATAAAGCAGGGCGTACTTTAGGGCTTGGCTACCTTGTGACCGACAGTGATTGGGTGTTGTCTGTGTTTTCGTCTTAGAACTTTGACAGTGTGTTTTGACTTCAAGACAGTTCATTGTAACACTTTGGTCGCCTAAAAATGTCTTATCGGCGACGGCCAAAATACCAAACTCGAGGCTTCAAAACGGTAGTTTACAAACCAATGTGTGGCGTCACGGTGACTACGTTCACTTCCTATATACCGTCTATGCTCTGACCATGCTTTACCACATACATGTGAAGAGGTGGCTCCTCTGCCCCCCGACAAAGGTCCCGTCGACCTGGGTGTTTGTGTTTTGGTCTGCTTGCATTTGGTTTTGAACTGTCAGTCCTGACCTACCCCCCCCGAAAAATAGTTTAATGCCGCTCATAGCTTGCAGTTACACAGGCATCTTCACATGACACCGAGCCGCTGTACACAGTGCACACTATACATTAAATAATCTGGTAAAAATCCAATAGTGAATTTCGTGGTGTAATGCGGCAACTGTAATTTGTCTGTTATTCATATTCACTAATCATGGCGTCTCCTGTTACATTCAGTTCATGTATTTAAGAAAGAGTACAGTATATACAATGATTTTCTCTCATTTCTTTTGCAACATTTGCCAAAAATCATTTAATGACTTCATTTTAGTGTTAACATGTGAGGTGTTGAGCTGCTCTCTGGTAGTATATAAAACATGTAGACTACTCTCTAACAGGTAGTAGGGCCTACTATGTTTGCCAAAATATGTTCTTCAAAGGGGTTCATGTCCGCATATTTCTGACCTCAGCAAGTCATTATAAAAAGATATTCTGTCTGTATTTCTCCATTCATCAAAGGGGTTTGAAGTGTTTTTCAGCACAGCTCTCTGTCCTCTGATTGACGTCATGCCCGGCCAGGGGTTCACTCTAAAATAGCTCTGATGGCTAAGTTAGGAAACTCATAGCATAGCGGAGGAATGTTTAAAACAACAAACAATGTAGCTGGCTGTTATTTCTTTCTTCATATGTACAAAGGGGTTTGTGTCAAAAGAGGACCAGCTCGAGTCAGCACTTCAGTAGATGTTTCTAGAAATTTGCCGAGCTTTGTGGATTGTTTGATCACATGATATGTTTCCAAAGAGATCTGAGCCGTGACTGTTCTTGTGTGCTGTTGACCTCGGGTGTAATGAAGAACCGCTTGTAGTTGTGTGAATGGGTTTTTATTTTCATCCCAAGTAGCACTCCCAGACCATAAGTCCAGAAACTGTTATGATTGGCTGAGGCATTTTATTATTATCACATACTTCAGTGTCTCCATCCAAAGACAATAGTCATATGTCTACTGTCTCTCCAACACTCTGAAATCACACCAGGAATTTGCACTCGAGGCCACAAGAATTTGCACTTGTCAAGTTAGATTAACACCTCTCTTAATTCTGTTTTAAAATGAACATCATTTATGCAAATGTCTCCCTGCATCAAAAGTACATGAAATATTTATACATTATTTCTACATAATGTATATTCATGTTTTGTTTTTTTTTTGCATTTGCTGATTTACCATTCACAGGATGGATAGGAGGACAGCATATGGTTTTGCTTACTGGATTCTTGTGCCTTGTGCAGAGTATCCACCCAACCTTCGAACAGCTGGGCCAGATTTCTGTGTTTTCAGCTTTTTGATGCAATTAAAGTTGATGGTTCATACTCCAAATTACATACTCAATCTGTGTACTGCATACTGCGTACAAAATTAACGATAAAGTGTGCCATTACCAGCAGAAAGTTATCACCCAAGCAAACTCGAGCAATACATCTTCTCCGCATCACATGACAGTATCGTTCACGTTACCGGTCCGAGCTACCGTTGAATGAACCTTGTTCATCGCAAATTAAAATGATTCAATATTTTAGTCTAGAGTACATGATATATGTGAGCTCCCACGCGTTTTCTTTTTAACTGTACTTTAATGTCACTCGCCATCATACGTCATTATTTTATCCGCCATTTGCGGTTCAGTATGTCCAGTAAGCTCACATCTCATACTCAGAAATTCTTGCTAATGTAGTTTACATCCAGGCATTTCTCACACACACAAAATCCACATACTGTGCAGTTTGAATGCACTACATGCTTTACCCCACAATGAGTATGAATAGTATGTAAGAATGCTATTTTTGAACACAGCCTACGTTTGTACGTTTGTTCTTTATGTTTTTTCCACCTGTTGATAATATCATATCTGATCATAAAATAGAGTCTAACTTTGTTTCAGGTTGTATTACATTGTGATTTTTCTCTTCACAGATGAAACATCAGCTAAAGCAGTCAGCAGGGTAGGTTTTTCCTCAATTGTATATGTACATATTTACATGACAAGACACATGAAGCTTCTCTCTCGCCTATAGCTTCACACACTGTAGTTAGTTATTACTTCATCACCTTGTCCCCCAAAGCTAACCTTAGTGACTAATTGAGTTATTATTAAAGAATAGACACTATAGCTGAATTAACAGTTGTGTTTGTCCTTGTGCTTACTTTCAGTGCCATGTCAATTTGTATAGTATAGTATTTGTAATAGTTTACAAATTCATACCTGTGCATTCTTCGGTGTGATGCCTGTGATGTTAATATTGGGGTTGTCCAGAAAAGGCCAGGCTCTGTGAGCGTTCAGGTCAGCATCAAATAGATTAAAAAGAATAGTAATCTGCTGCATTGTACGCGTATTATGTGTGATACAGTTAGCAGAGTAGCTCCCCTGCGCTGCGCATACGTAAGTTCACACCTTTGTCATCCTGACACTATCATGGCCTTAGGACGCCGGGTGTCAGCGCCCACAGCAGGGCCCCAGAGCTCGGTTGAAGGGACTTCACACACTGGGAGAGAAAAAAAACAAGGGCCACTCGACCCCTCGGTGCGTCATCCATACGTCTGTGCAAACAGGATGTGGGAGGATAGAAGGCTTCCCGTGGGGGAAGCTTTCTAGTACGCCACTCTCCCTGCCGTCCTGCCCTCACCCTCTCTGCAGGCGCAGAAATAGACGGCTCTCTGGCCCCGTACAAGGCAGGAGGGTCTGCCTCTTACATAACCACACTTGTAAGCTGAGGCTGAGCAGCAGAGCTTGCCAGGGCTCTAATCAGAGCTGTGGGGCTCCGGTGGCCTCCTCTAGGGACTGCGGGGGGATCCCTGGGCTAGATGCAGCAGTGAAGGGGAGTGTAAGGGTGGGGTGGAGGGTAATGTTGTGATGAATGGCTGTGTCTTTGTGAATGGCAAAGGAAGATAGTCCTCCTTCATTCAAAAAGAAAAAGAATCTTCCAATTTGAGTAACAGACGACAGATTGCAGGTTGTTTACACGGGTTTCTTCTGTCGTCGCTCTTGCTGATTTTTGGAAATTCAATCTCAATGTTTATGCAAAGCTGTGGAGTTTCAATTATGTGTGTCTTGTGTCCAGCAGTACCAGGACACAAATATGCAGGGTGTGGTGTACGAACTCAACAGCTACATGGAGCAGCGCCTGGACACTGGAGGAGACAACAAACTCCTGCTCTATGAGTTGTGCAACATCATCAAAACAGGTAAAGAGGAGACATGGTCCAGCTTTTTGATCCTCTCAGCTTCAGTTCACGTCACACTGGTGCTTTCAAACATCTCCATAGTATGAGACTGGGATGGAATGCTCTAAATACCATTTGCAGAAAATGTGTTTTTAAGAGGAAGAGTAGCATGTGCTGTGGTGAATAACCCAAGAAGAGACTTTTGTCAATGTGAAGTAAATTTTGTGCACTTTTTTGACATTGAAGATCATTTTCTGACCCCTACTGAATTGCCTGCTGTGGTGAAGCACGCCCTTATTCTGCTTCAATGAAAATTATACATACATGAAATAAGCAGTAAGAATGATTCGTAAAAGAATAGTCCCAGTTCTTATTCCCATTCATCTTGGCAAACCAAAATAAGTGACTGAAGAGTGTAAAAAACTAGAAAATTGAACCATATGCTCAAACAATCTTTATATATTTTTCTTAAATAAATGCATTACTTATTAATGTTGAATATTAGATTGGTTAATTGTTTATAGGGTTCAATGTTCCAGCATTTTAGCACACATTTCTGACTTTCCAAGACTTTATTGTCCTAATCCAGACAAAATGTGATATATTGCATTTTATTTTAGGGTTTTCAAAAAATTAAACCAAAGGATCATTTTCACCCAAACCACACTACTCATTAACTTCTTGATCATCTGTGTATTCACTGACGCTCCACCGGTCTCCCTGTCGTCTCATTGAATGATAACATGACCTACATATCAGTGTGAAAAGGGACTAGAAAGGAGGAGTGGGAATGAGATGAAGTGGATGGCATTCAAAGCCCTCGGTCAGAGTGCCCTTGTTGTTATGTGGGACATTGTTAATAGATTGTTATTAGATTTTTAACTGGACTGTTATGTCCTTATTGCACCTTCCCTTTCAGGTATCCTTGCCATTTATCTTGAGGCACATCTATATGAGAGAATCTAACACAGACTTACACTGACACTGTCAGTGATCACTGGACTGTCTCACATGTCACCCGTTTTCTCTTATTTCTACAGCAACAAAAGCTGACGGATTTGCACTTTACTTCTTGGGAGAATGCAACAATGTAAGTGCAGAGGACATTTGCTGAATACATTTTATACACAGTTGTGTTCGCGTATTTGACTTTTTTTCTTGCCATTTCTGTTTCCCTCTCTGTTCTTTTTCTATGCTTCTCAATAGAGTTTATGTTCGTTCACTCCAACGGGGGCCAAGGATGGCCCACCAAGCCTCATCCCCTCCGGCCCCATCGCATTTGGGACAACCATTGCCGCTCATGTTGCCAAGACTCACAAAACACTGCTAGTAGAGGACGTCATGGGGGTGAGGCTGTTTGCTCGCAACCAGTACAGATTTACTCGTCATTATACCCTCTATATATGTTTCATTCAATTATCTTTGCTCACGTCAAACATTTTTTTAAATATAGTTTGAATTTCAATTAGAGCTGCAACAATTTGTTGATTAATCAATTAATCGATTAGTCAACAAAACAATAATAACCAACTATTTTGATGATTGATTAATCATCAAAGTAATTTTTATGCAAATATGGCAGAAAATATGGAGATTTCCGCTTTTCCTTGTTTTATATCATATTAAACTGAATACCTTTGGGTGTTGGACTGACAAAACAAGACATTTAAAGACATCACCTTGAACTTTGAGAAACATTGATGAACATTTTTCACTATTTACTGATATTTTATAGACCAAACAATTAATCAAGATAATGAAAATAATTATTAGTTGCAGCCCTGATCTTAATTTTAATCTTTTCAAATTTCTGCTGAGGTGCAATTGTTATTATACGTCTTCTTCCTCATCTATATCAGCTGATATAGCAGCTATGTTGACTTCTTTTGCTAAGCTCCTGTGCACTTCAGGTGATAATGACCTTCACTGATCTGTGTGTTGCAGGACGAGCGCTTCCCCGACGGCACAGGGCAGGACTCAGGGATCCATGTTCACTCTGTCCTGTGCCTCCCCATCATCACTGCCATCGGGGACCTCATTGCCATCCTGGAGCTGCATCGGCAGTGGGGCAAGGAGCCCTTCAACCTCAGCCACCAGGAGGTCAGTCTGACCCAGACAAAACACACCAAGAGTGGGAGGCTGGAGCAAGGCTCACAGAACTACAGTTAGCCTGGTATTCACCTTAATCTGGATCTGTTTAAGATCTCTATTAGATTTGTGGGGTTCAGTTGACTGTGGAAAAAGACGTTACAATGCTGTATTTTTGTCTTCAAGCACTTTCTACTAGTTGCTAATGACATACATTTAGTAAAATTACAGCGCAATGAGCTAGAAAATAACTTACAGGTTGCCAAAGCAAGTCTAGTCACAGTGAATAAGCTTTAAAGATTTACATTTGAAATTCAAAACTTTCCACCAACAAACCATCTCTTGACAGCATATTTAAAATGACGTAATGATTTCCCGATTATAAATGATTATAAATAATAAATGTCTTTACTTGGTTTTAAAGACATTTATATTTGACCCTTTTTTGTAAATAAATAAAATATTAGGAAGAGCAATGACTGACTTGAGAATTATTTGGTCACTTGTTGGCGGCAGAACAAGCACAACACTGTGATATGACGGTGACAAGGCTTACATGTTAGCAAACAGTCGCTTACTTACACATCTTGCAGACACAGAGTAACATTAGTATTATTTTTAAGTCCTGTTTCTGACCACCTGACGACCGCCTACTTTTAGCTCTGGTTTGGTTTACACTCCTGAGGGGAACATGTGGCTCTTTGGATTGTAAATGTTCCACAGTGTTCACCAGCTAGTTGCTATATGTCTGTATTTGTTGCTGGGCAGGTAGAGTACAGTGTGTTCACCAAGGCTTTTTTTGCTGAAAACAGCTGCTGAAAAAGAGGTTAATAAGCGCCGAGCAATAGTGAACCAAAACATTAAAGTTGCAGGCAGTCAAACCAAAACAATGAACTGAAAGACGTGAAAACTCTCCGTAGAGCTGAGGGGAACTGCAAAGTAATAATTCTCCGTAAGTTTGTCACGTCGAGTGACCCCCTTCACATTACACATAGTCATTTGATCGTATAATACTATCTATTAGTGCAGCTTTCCTTTTGGATTGCTTGAATTTTAATCTATTAAATATGCAAACACAGCAGTGTTACAGGTGTGAGTCTGTGTCCCCGGAGTTGCTCTGAATCTGCAGACTCTTCTGTGATAATGAAACCGCTTAATGTGCAGAACAGATGATTATGTTGAAATATACAAAAGAGGAAATGTGATAAGAACTGATTAAACATTGTAAATGTGATAACTTGTGTTAATTGTGATCTATTGGGGGGTTCTTTAGAGCTAATTTTCACTTTTCTTTTCAGGTTGCAACAGCTAATTTAGCGTGGGCAGCAGTTGCCATTCATCAAGTACAGGTGAGCCAGCTGTACTGTAGCATATCACTAAAGGCTTAGCGAGGTGGAGCCTACCCGTCCCACTTATTATGATGATCGTGGATGACTTTGTTTGTTCTGGTGGTTTTTAATGGGGAAATCCACTGTGTACAGGAACTGGGTTGTCACTGGGCCCAGTCCAATCAACTAAGCTACAGATTCAACAGACAGCTCCCTGTGGACGTCATTATGCCCGAGTGTTTTTATACGAACAGAGAGCACAACACCTCAGAGAAGCAGCGTCCCACTGCAGCACTGGCCACAGTGGACCTCTGAGCTCCAGCGAGCGCTGCAGCGCTGCAGCACACTGCGCTCCTGGGTTAGCTGCTCGCTGCAAAACACTCTTTTTACCTCAAATATTTGTATTGTTTTCTTTTAGATATATCAGTTCACATGCAAAATTATATTTTTCTATAGAGAAAACTGCCCCTCTATTTTTTGTGTATATTCTTAACAGGTTTGCCCCATATCAAGTGTATTGATATGGGTTCAAATGTTATAGGTTGCCCTTTAACATTGTACATCACTTTTTCTGGGGTGCAATTGAACTGTAGTTCACTCCATTATTAGTTTGAATGAAGGTGGTTGCCTCGATTTACAGATAATTCATTTTATTTATTGTTTTGCTGCTGTCATTATTAATAGTAGCCATTTATTTTAATTATTATATCGTTATTTTACACTTTTCTCTTCGACGTGTACTAATATATAGATATTTGGGGGTCCGGTGTAATACCTTTCTCATAATTGTAGTCATAATTGTAAATATTTTATACACATTAATACAATACTTAATACACATTAAGTGTGCGCACTCTCAGAACATGTGTATGAGATCCCATTATCTGCGTTACATCGTGGGCATTTAGGAGATGCAGTGGGGCTGAGCTGATCTCGCCTATGTGGGTTATAATGCACTCAGTGAAATATGTTAAAGTGCTTGAGTCTATGTTTGGTATTAACCTGAATTTTTGTGACTTTTGTAATAGATGTTCACATTGTTGCAGCATACTGTATATTGATATCCAACATCTTTTTCCCATCTATGTTTTCACTGTGGTCCCTTTCGCTGTTCCTTTTAATATCATTTTGATGTTAATCCCTATTGTGAGGTTGCATTCAAAATAGTGTTTTCAATTTGAGCGTCTGACATACTGGGGAAATTCTTGAGTGTGTTTTATAAAAGTGAAGTCACCAGATGTTTCATCATTCTGTAAAGGAGTGTGTTGTTAGTGAAACTCAGGTGGCCCACACGCAAGTGTGTAGACAGCAAGTTGGTTTGTTGACAGTACACGCAGGACGCTGTATGTGTTCTGAGAGAAATGTGTGATACGTCTGGGTGCCAGTCATGACCTATTTTTATTACATTTCTTTGTTTCTAGGTGTGCAGAGGCCTCGCCAAACAGACTGAGCTCAATGACTTCCTTCTAGATGTGTCAAAGTAAGAGCTTCTCTTGGGACAGTTTACCTAACTCTAAATGAATGCTGATGAAAACATACTAAAAGTGTATTTACACCATGTTCTCATTTTATTCTAAGTTTGACACAATTAGTAAGTATCTTTTCTCATATGAGGTCAAATATCAATACAACTTTTGGTAACACTTTTTTTGAATAGTCCAACTACAAATATTAAGTATTTGTAACATTTCAACAGCCTAGTAGTTGAGATTCAACAATTTTACTCTCTAATGCTGTACAAATGAGCATAGTCGGATTGAGTAGTTCAACTTTATGTTCATGAATTGTCATACATACTCTATAGATAATCTGTTAAACATCTACAGACAAAGCACAATAGTAACTAATAAGATGTTAAAATGTTACAAATACTCTAAATAAGCTATTTGTAGGCAGACTATCCAAATAAAGTGTTGCCAAACCTTTGGCTCACACAATAGAAAGAAATGACTGCATTTTAGGCAACTTAGCTTTCATGTCTTGAATGTGAACGTCATCAGAGCTTCCCATTTGTCAACATCTCAATGCGCCATTTCTTCTTTTCGCACAGAACATACTTTGATAACATTGTGGCAATAGATTCTCTACTTGAACATATTATGGTGAGTGTGATTTCTGCAAGTATGTGTTCATTCACATTGTCTTCAAGGCTACACATCCTGGGAGTGTGTGTTAGGTATATGTGTGTTAAAAACAAAAAGAGTAGTAATGCTGCTGTGATACAGATACACACAGGCTTTCTTGATACCCGAGAGGCACTGCTCATATTTCCTGACAAGATGTTTGTTGGCATTAATAATATATGCTAATAATAATAATAGTAATACTACTTCTCATAATAATAATTTTGTATCAACATAATAGATACATAGACATACTAAATAAATGTTTAGACTGGGCTCCACCTAAAATAGGCAAGTTTTTCAGCTTTTAAAGCAAATATAATCTGGATGAGTGTCAACATGTGATTTTCCTGTTTTTCTACTAAAACCCACCTTTCTGTTTGTATGTATTTTTGTTGCCTTGTGACAGTGTCGTCAATCTCAGGTCATTCGAGTCATGTGGTTCAAACACTAAAATGAACTGGAATGACCTGTAGTTATACTGTGTGTGTGATTTCTTTTCTTTTTTTATTATCTACATTTAACTGTTCCATTCAAAAGAAACAATTCAAACTGCAGCGATGTGTCTGATTTAATTAAGTTGGAGGTGCTAGATGTAATTCTTTTAAAAGTTTTTATTTTTCAGTTCTTTCCAACCCTCAGTATTGCTAATAAGATTTGTTCCTGGTGTTGTTTTGCAGATATATGCAAAAAACCTGGTGAATGCGGACAGGTGCGCACTCTTCCAGGTAGATCACAACAACAAAGAACTGTACTCTGACCTGTTCGATATTGGGGAAGAGAAAGAAGGAAAACCTGTCTTTAGGAAAACCAAAGAAATTAGGTGTGTAAGATTTACATTTTCTCTTGCAGTGTGCTGAACTCATTTGATTTTAAATGTGTCTGTGTTTTCCTTTGATATACATATCAGTTTTTCACTGCAGAATTTATTTTGTTTATTTTGAAAGAGTTGAAAAGTGTTTCCAAAGGGTTTTGTCTTCACACATCCAAAAGTGTGTTTCCTGCCCCTAGAAGACATCGTCAACAAGGTCCTCTTGTGACGAAGAAATCTCAGAAAGAAATCAATCCACTAATAGAAAATCGATAGAAAAGCAGGGGGGGGGAATCTAATTACTTAAACTAGATTATGTTCCATTACAGTGGAACATCATCATTTTTACCCTCTGAATAAAAACTGTCAATCTACACACTCTTTGTGCTGGAAATTGCATTTTTTAAATCAGGTTTTCACATGGATTTTCATATTATTGATTTATTATTGACTTTCTACGACAGGCTGACACAAGCTAACTCTTGTCCTCTCCTCTTTCTCTCTAGGTTTTCTATAGAGAAGGGAATAGCTGGCCAAGTGGCTCAGACAGGGGAAGTCTTAAATATCCCAGATGCCTATGCAGACCCCCGGTTCAACCGGTAAACTCCAACAGACTCTGCGATAAGCCATTTTTACTAATCTGTTCGATTCTAAACCATCTAAATAACTTGAAGTTGTGCTATGATTTGTGCTAGACGATTGCTGTTCAGTTGTCTTTGCTTCAGTTGTAAAACACTGAAGTCATACTCACAGTCTGTCCTCCGTTACATGATGAATGTTTCATATTTGTGTGTGTCTTCCTCAACAGAGAGGTGGACCTCAAAACCGGCTACACCACACGGAACATCCTGTGCATGCCCATCGTGAGCAGGGGGACCGTTATTGGTGTAGTGCAGATGGTGAACAAGCTGAGCGGAAGTGCCTTCACTAAAACAGATGAGAACAACTTTAAGATGTTTGCTGTCTTTTGTGCTCTGGCCTTACACTGTGCAAATGTGAGTAAACTGAATCAGCCTTAAAATATTTAAACCACTAACTGACATTCACCAACAGCAAAACGCCATTCTTTTTTATCTCTCTGCACAAGCCCGCTCTGTATCTTTTGCAGTGTAGGTAGATTATATAATACCTCATGGCCATGAATACTTTATTCTTATTTTCAGAAAGCTGCACCTTTGACGTAGTGGCCTCATCACCGCCCTAAAATTCATACTGTAGCCTGAAGGCTTGTTTCAGCTGTTACTAGGCTGCGGGTTTCCCTATTTGTGGGAGAAGTAATTTCATTTTTCTCCAAGGTTTTAAAGTGTGCATTGCCCCAGAAAATGAATGAAAGCTTATTTTTTGGTGATGATGATTATCCCTTACATGGAACACAGACGTTTTATGAATCAACCCTCGAAGCCTGCGTTTGTGTGGTCTGTCCGTCAAAGCCTCTCCTCTCTGTGGGGGCCTGACTCACCATCATCTCGTGCGACAAACTTACGCAGGAGCAGCGTCACAAAGTTGGTTTTAAAATTGATGAGGCGTGTGTTAATATTTTAAGACAAGCAGTCTGCATCCGTCCACTGACAGGATTTATGTTTAGCTGTAATTTATGCCTCACGTCTCGAGGAAACTCACTTGGGCCGACTCCTGATTTATGCTGATTTATGGTGGAAGGTGCGAGGCTCGGCGCCTGTACCTGACTGTCTTATCCCTGTCTGTCTGGGAAGGAGACAGGGATACAAACCAGATGTGGAGACACTTTTTTTGGAGACAGATAAAATATGATGCAGGACTGTTGCGGATAACTTAACTTTGTCTGACCCTTTTGGAAATTCCATCTGTGATACTTACAGAATTCAACGGTATATAAAATAGTCTCCTGGTATTTTATAGTGCTGGAGTGTTTACTTTCTCTCTCGACATTTTAAAGACTGATTCCTGTTCTGTGTGTGTCTGCAGATGTACCACAGGATTCGGCACTCTGAATGCATTTACAGAGTGACTATGGAAAAGCTGTCTTATCACAGCATCTGCACATCAGAAGAATGGAAGACCCTTACCCAGCTCAACCTCCCTACACCCATTTATAAAGAGATCGAAATGTGAGTGATCTTTCACAATCAAGTGTTGGTGATTATCTCTGCTGTGAGCCTGAGTGTAGTTGGGTCTACGCCACGTGTTGGAGAAAGTGACCATGACAGAGTCCAGAAGCTCTGTCCCTCTGTGTGCTGTACATGCTAATTTAAGACACTCCTCCCATCTCTTCCTCCCTCCTCCAGGTTCCACTTTGACATTAGTCCCTTTGAGGAGATCTGGCCTGCTGTCTTTATCTACATGGTTCACAACTCCTGCGGAAAGACCAGGTGAGGCGCTGTCAGTGTCAGCTCTTCACCAAAGCTCAGCGTGACTCATTGTTAATCTCCCTTTCTTTCCGTGTGTGTAGCTTTGAGCTGGAGAAGCTGTGTCGGTTCACCATGTCTGTACGGAAGAATTACCGGCGTGTGCCCTACCACAACTGGAAGCACGCAGTGACGGTGGCACACTGCATGTACGCCATCCTACAGAAAACATCCGGGATGTTCACAGAGCTAGAGGTTTGCTTCATTTCACTGCTCCGAGACTAAAATAAATAAAGACAAAATCAGCATCCAGAGTCCTTTGTAATTTATATGGTTTGTCTTTCTCGTCTTCCCCCTCCGGTTTACAGAAGAAAGGTCTGTTGATCGCCTGCCTGTGCCATGATCTGGACCATCGGGGGTACAGCAACTCATACCTGCAGAAGTTTGACCATCCGCTGGCTGCTCTGTACTCCACCTCCACCATGGAGCAACACCACTTCTCTCAGACTGTCTCCATCCTGCAGGTAGAGCTCCACTATGCAGAACTTACTGTACGATGAAAGTTGACATTTCTTAATTTATTTATTCTCTTTTTCATTTATTATGAAATGATGTGCTTTACTTAACATGTTACGACCTTTTCATTATTTAAGCATATCATCATATCGCTAGAATTGTAGGCAAAGAATGGATTTACCAAATGCAAAAGATCAAAAGGAGGATGTCGTAAATGATGCTATATGTAGAGCAACTTAGTTTAGTTTATTTCAGTTGTTTTCAACTTAAAAACAATAATAAGTCATTATTTTTGAAGAAGTGACAAAGCAAAGCAAGTTTGTTTGACTGAAAAGGAGTAGACTGAAGCCATAGCTTATTACACCTCCCTTTTTTACATTAATTACTTTGTACAATTCTCATCAAATGTATTCACTGAAAATGAAAGAAACTTTTTAAAATATATGTATATTATACAGTATATACCCCCCATGCATGCACTAGTGTTCATACCTCAGTTTTATATTTGTTAATCAATCTATTTTTTTTATATTTTTCATATCTATTAAGTGTAATACACATTTTCATTTCTTTTTCAAAACTATTCCACAAATTAACTCCTTTTACAGATTTTTTTTTGCATTTTGTTTTAATCTTTGTTTTTGTAAACATGCAAATTCCTCAGTTCATACTGACACTCACTCTAATTTGGAATAACTTCTGGATAGAGTTTGGAAGCATCTTATTTTACTTTATACATTAACTGTGCCGTTTTAAAGTCCACCAAATCTCTAAATATGAGAGCATGTGGTTTAATAAATAATATATAATAATAAAATAATATTTTGGTAAAGGAGGTTGCGCTTCAACAATGGGATTCACAGGGTAGTGCTAAACACAAAATCTAATGAGCATAGTTAAAAAAAAATGTCAGAGGGAAGCACATCCGATTTTAAAATCAAGGAGTACAAAGTACTAGCGTTTCACTTGTTTAATTGGCTCACATCACAATAGACTTTCGCTTACGCGTTTCGGCTCGGAGACATTTTTTTAAATAAATAATATGTTGGGATGGTTCATGATAGTGAGCTTCTTATAGCTCTCTTCTGTAACATAACATTTTATTTGTCATTGTTTTGTGTGTATTTCCACTTCATTAGCAAAGCAGAAAGCAGGGCACCATTTGAAGCCACTTAAAACTATTTTCTTTGCAAAAACACATAGCTTTAAAAACTCTTTATATATATTTTTTTTACATTATTGCCTTCATTTGACAAAGGACATAGGGGGAGAGAGAGAGGGCTATGATATGCAACAAACACCCATGTGCTGAACCTGAATTTGATTATTTATTTATTTTTACAATAATGTTTTTTTTTTTTTGTAAGAGCAACGGATTGTAAAAGTAAAAAGTAAATTTTTACATTCTTCTAATTCTGAAATGAACATATATATTTCAAGAAAACCGATGCTTTCACACACACACACACACACATTGTCAATTACAGAGACATCATGTGATTTAGTTCTGAGTGCCCTCTTCTGTTACGTCCAGGATCTGCGTGAACCTGCGATGGCCTGAGATGAACGTGAGATTACAACCTGTTGTAATCTAGCTGAGCCGAACGCCTCATAAGTGGAGCTTTTGCTTTTTTATTGATCTCTTTGTTTCCCATAGCTGGAAGGGCACAATATTTTCTCCAACCTGAATTCCAGCGAGTACGAGCAGGTGTTGGAGATCATCCGGAAGGCCATCATCGCCACGGACCTCGCCCTGTACTTTAACAACCACCAGCAGCTGTCGGAGCTGCTGAACTCCAGTGTGCTGGATTTGGGAAACCTCTCACACAGGTTAGGTCACGATTCGCACCAGTGCACAGGTCAGGTCGGGTCTCATGGCATCACACGTGGACCTGGTGCAAATAAACGGCACATTGAGTTCCTCCTCATGGCTATAACGAGGCTTTGCTCCCCCCCCCCCCAGGGACCGTGTGATTGGTCTGATGATGACAGCATGTGACCTGTGTTCTGTTACCAAGCAATGGCAAATCACACGACTCACCGCCAACGACATCTATGCTGAGTTCTGGGCTGAGGTACAGTGGGATCCTGCTGGAGTTTAAACAGTTTTTAGTTAAACAGTCGTTTAGTGCCTCCAGTATAACAGTCAGACTTCTGGTATTACTTGGAAATGCTGCTACACCTAGCTGTCCTACAATTTGTAAAGCGTGAAATAGTGTCGTCTAGTGGTCATAAGATTTGTCACAGTATCTCTCCCTCTCTTTTCTCTTATTATGTTGTTCCTCCACAGGGAGATGAGATGAAGAAGATTGGGATGCAGCCGATCCCTATGTTGGACAGAGACAAGAAGGACGAGGTCCCCCAAGGCCAAGTAAGACCAGCACTTTACTCATGTGCCTCGAACCTTACTCTCTAACTTACACACGCTCTCAGAGAGTTTGACATTTCTGCATTATGAACGTATATAGAATAACCACAAAAGGGAAGCTAGTGGTCCTTTTAAAAGGTTTTGAGAAGTGGAAAATAAGGAGAAGAAACCACAAATGCCCGGGTTGCATGACGATCCAGTAAGATTACCAAAAGCGTAAATAAAGACGTACAATAACCTGGTATCACTATATATTCAGTATACCTTTTTTTTTTTACCATAGATTTATTTGTACCATTCTATATTGATAAATAATAAAGGATAAACTATTCACCAGAACTATGTTTGGCCAATTAGTGTGCCTGCCAGGAAATCAGATCAGTTAGCTACTATAGTTATTTTTAGGAGTTGGTTTTAGTTAACATTTGTAGTGTGTTTTTTGCGCACGTGTAGCGTTTAAGACCACTTACACCCCCACACATCATACACTCATTGGGTCACTTCTTCATGGCCTAAGAGGCACCCCACATATCAGTCCTTGGTCGGTTGGTTTACTTTTAGTTTTTGTCTTTTTTTAAGGTGGGATTCTACAATGCTGTTGCCGTTCCATGTTACACGACGCTAGCGGAGCTTTTCCCACCATCCAGTCCTCTTCTAAAAGCCTGCAAGTAAGTATTCGAAGTTGCAGTTTTAAATGTATTAGGGAATGTCTCCTCCTTCGCTGTGTGCTTGGACTAAAAGCCAAGCATGATTTTGAGGTGACAGAGAATGTATCTAACGTATATTTGTTTAGCAATAACAAAATAAATAACTGTACAATTGTTGGTGTTTTTAATTCATATTCTTGTATTTTTTGAACCCGGAACAATCAAAAAGTTACTTCACACAATATTGTCGTGCTAATTTCACATCATATGTGGCCAATAAATGCTCTGGAAACAATTTGAAGTGCAATAAGTTGCTGGCCTCATCTGACCAGCAGCAGTTGGCCATACAAATAAGATTAGAGGTGATAAGGACGTCCGTGTAAAGGCACACATTCCAAGAGTACCACTAAAAATACAAACAACATGCTACTGCAGTGATATTGGATTAAACAAACTTCTTGAACTGATACTGAATTGTATTTCATATTCTCATTATATGTTTTTAAAATCTTCATCTGCAAAGTAAATTAAGTCAACAAATAAATGTAGTGGAGTAAGAACTACAATGTTTTCCTCTGTAAAAAAAAGTAGGAACAAATTAAAACACTTAAGTACAGTAGAAGTACCTCAAAAGTGTACTTAATACTTGAGTAAATGCATTTAGTTTCTTCCTACCACTGTGCGCCACTGTGTGTGTGTGTGTGTGTGTGTGTGTGTGTGTGTGTGTGTCTAGTTTCACATTCGATATGAGTGTAAGAAAGTATTTCTATGTGTCATTTCTGCTTGTTGAACAGGGTCATATGGCACATTTGCCTGTCCTTCTGGGGTAACCCACTGGTCTTTAAAATGTTGTGACCTTGATCTGCGGGAATGCAAACAAAGTGAGCAGTGTAATATTTAAGCCCGGCTGTACGTCATCACCGGGCCCTGGGTGGGCAGCGGGCCTAGACCTTGCGGAGCCCGGCTGCTTGTTGTGGTGATCTGCCACAGACGTGTAAACTGCATCGGGCCGGCTAAGTGAATGGAATGGCAGCAAAGGGCAACACTTTGTGCACTTGTGTGTCAGGCTGGATTATAACACAGGTGGCAGAGGTTACCTTCATCACAACAAGACCTGATGGGAGCGCTACCACAGATGACTAATGAATTACACTGTTGCTATGGTGACATGTGTGTGACCATTGTTCACTGCAGCATCATTCTTGACATTCTTGTCCTGAATTATTTGCCAATCGAAATGATTTATATTTAGTTATATGTAATGTAATATGGATCTTTTCAGAAACATAATGGGATATTATTCTGATATGTTTGTCCTTATATCATTGACACAGTTGCATATTTGTTTTGTCTCTTTGACTGTCTCTAAAGAAATGATGTGCATACCATTTTTAATATCAGATGTGCACCCTTGTGGCAGCAAAGTGTGAAACTGTTGTGTGGTAACTAGCTAGCACAGGTAGCTAGTACATCTTCACTCAAACAAGACAACTTAAAGGACATTTAATCTAATTAGCATTAAAATAAAATAAAAACAATTTAATTCACAGTGTATTTAGTTGGAAATAACTGTAAATAAGTACATAACTTTGTGTTATTATTGATGAAGTTTTCAATGTCTTTGATTCCTCCTGACATGATTTTCAGAATCATAAATACATTTTGATTGATCTCCGTGTTGGAATTGGTTTATGTTACAATTGATCCCATTGTAGAAGAGAAATATAGATTAACGTAGAGGAATAACAAAAAAAAAAAAAATTAAATAAGAAATTAATATGTAATATTTACTACAATATATGACAACAATAAATATGTAAAAATTGAAATAAGAAATATGTAAAAAATATGAAAACGACATATAACAACATCCTCTTATTTCAGATTCTAATCCATGTCTTTGCAGTAAGAAATGAAATGTCTGCGTTAGTGGCACAGCTCTGATTGTAACGGCATGTAGAGTCTGAAGCTGATGGAGGTGTTTCGTGTTTGCAGGGAGAACCTGGGCCAGTGGGAGAAGATATCGCGGGGAGAAGCGCAGGACATCGTGCCCAACCGGCCTTGTGATTCAGGCCCTGTCAAGGTGGACAACTGACTACCAAAGGGGTTGCTGGCCCACCAAAGGAATGCAACTAGAATCCTGCCACGGACCTGGATCTTCGTAGGGGGAAGAACCCACATCCTGTGTTAGCAGGAGACGGATCAGCTAAAGGCGACTTGACTTTGAAAACACACAGTAACCTCATTGGGTGACGGAGGTGTCAACACTGACAGTTTCACCGATCCCAGAGACTGACAGACAGCCGATGGGGAGGGACTTCAACCCATCACTCTACATCCACTCAGCTTGGGAATTCATTTGGTAGAATGGACTTGTGTCGTTTTGGTTGTTTTATTTTGGCTGTGTTATATTTTATGATTTTTATTTTTATTTTATATGAGCTGATTCTTTTATGGTCTTGTATTTGCAGAGGCCTTACTCTGAACCTTTCACAGGCTAGACATATGTGAAATCTTGTCGTTGGTTCAGGCTTTTTTTTTTTTTTTTTTTTTTAAATGGTACTGTTTGCCTTCTGTGGTAGGTTTATCGTACGTGCACTACTTCAGCAAGGTATTTCCAGAGACAGAAGGAATGTGTAGAGCAGATGTATGGTTTAATGCCACCTTACTGAGAAGGTGGACGTCAGAATGTTTTTTTAATTACTTTTTGAGCAAAAATCCTTTGCAGTACTTGAATAATTAAGACATACAGCCTATTCTACGTGGAGAAATCCCCTGCAGCGCATTCTACTAAACGTGGATGAACTGTGACGAGCAGAGTTAGATAATGTGGACACTTGTGAACACAGTCACAAGAGAGTCACAATGTTTCTCCTTGAAGTGGACCCCACAGCACTGCCCCCGGCCCCTCCTGGCATTTAGGAACCTGCTGCATAGTACATCTAACATCTTCTGAATAACAGGATCTGACCCCAGGCCAGCAGTGATAATATTTGCAGGACAAAGAAGACGCACACATAGCATCAGTTGTAGTATAGTAGTGTGCAGGCTTATAGTATAGTAAGCCTGCACACTATTGCATTTTCACTGTCATTCTTCACGCCACTATCACCTCATGAATTATTTTACACAACAATCTGGCTTCTCCTCATTAATCAGTAATCATTTCTACAGCCATGAATAAAACATGAGGGTAGTGCACAAGTTGGTTAAGTGTCCCAGCGGATTCTAAAGATTTCTTTGTTTGCAGTGACACAACAAACTTTTTACGTGTTGACTACCTTAAGTAATGTCTAGACGGCACCCAGATTTATAACAACATGGTTAAGGCGCGATGAATTATTGAGTAATGAATTAATGAAAAGGTGAGGGGTTAAATAAGACTATACAGTCTCTTATCGACACAGACTTTTTGCTGTTGATGCCAGGCAAAGCAGCTCAAGTCTCAATAATCAGCTTCATATTTTCTCAAACCTGTTAGGCTAAAGTGCATCATATGTCTATCTCTGGGATTGCAACTCAACAATGTTTGGTTGACTCTCTGCAGGTGTGTAACAGAAGTTCCCTTCATATCCATGGCCTGTCGAAGGAAACGAATCATCCTCTCCAACGCCATGCAATGGGGTACATTTGGACTCTTTAAAAATGAGTTCCCGAGATCTTCCAAAAGACAATTTTTCTTGTCTGAAACTGTCATTCCAGTGGACATTGTCCCTCCAAGACTGAAATTACCGCTCAAATAATTTGATTTACAACTGGTACTGTGGCCCCCAATGGTGTGAATGTACATTTCGATGAATGTTTTGTTGATTGCAGATCGGTGGTGGCATGTGGGTCAGTGCGCCATCCGTTTCCATGATGTGCTCTGTCTCACTTTTCAGAATTGCTTCCAGTAAGCTTCAACCAAGAGCAACAACTAGCATGCACCTAAACTGATGTTCATATATAAGTTTGCATATACGGTGATTGGTGTATACTGTGTGCAATCTAGGAATTAGTTTGTACAGACTGAGATGCTCTGATGGCTCTAAACTGAATGGCGGTTGTGCACTTTCGGACTGGGTGTGTACACTGTGTGTGCGTGTGAGAGAGGGAATGCTTTTGACTGTCTCTTTCCCCACCAACCCCACCTGAGAACATGGTTAAGTCCATAACACTGCACTGTCCCTTCTACTTTTCAGCACCAGTTATATACCATTGTCTGCACTATGTTTAGCTTATGATCTTTATCATTATTATTATTATTGATGATTATTATTATTATTGCTATTATTACTATTGTTATTTTCTTAATTAGAGTTAAATTTAAATTAACTTATATTTTTTATACAAAGAATAATAATGTTGGCCTTTTTGTTTTGTAAAAAGTAAACATTAAGATAAACAAAACGGTCTTGACATGTTACTGTTACCCAGAATAATTGCGGAATGTCTCAACTGTAAATGTAAGAGCAGTAGCCCAAATGACTTTTAATAAATACCTGAAAACTACGTCTCTGTCAAGTTATTCTTTATTTCCTGTGTGAATGAACAGCATTTATTTGACTGTTAATGCATACTATTTTATTGATAAAGCTGCGGCGGCAGTGTCGGGTGACAACGCATCGCTCATGATCGGTCAGCAAGTTGTTGCAATATTTTGTAAAAGTTAATATATAAATAAAAAGTTTAGATCTTCATAATGACTGGCAATGGTGAAAACATCCTTCATATATTGTCTGGTGGGAAAATGAGAAGACTGCAGTCAACTTAACGTATGTGTTGAATGTTGTCTATGCAGAATAGTTGATGAAAATAAAACTATACAATAATGTAAAATCATCGAAGAGATTTGTAACATGTTTTTGCCCCATTTTAAACCTGCGTTATTAGTATTACTTGTTACTATGCTGTATGGCTATTAAATGCAGACAATTCCCAAACAGTAGCTCTTCAATAAATACCTGCTTGATGGAGTAAAAACTGTTTTATTTAATGTCGTTCAAGTCACAGAGGTTTTTGCAATTACAATTTATTTATTTATTGCTCTGAAATCCTTAAATTAATGTCATTAAGTAATGCAATCAATTGTATTCATCAATCTGTTTTGGCTCTATAGGCTTTAAAATGATTATCTCTGACACTTATTATTTCCTATTCTCTGTCATCAGAAATGCATCCTCAAACTTCTGGCGCATAAACTTCTGGGAGCCTCCTCCATCCTCCACTATCATCACATCAAATGTTAACGGGGGACACAAGAATGCAAATGACTGCACACTCCATCATAGAGCCCTACTTGTTTCAATGAAGCGTAACATGTTACACTGTCTCTTTTCCGAATGCTCAGCTTTGCCATCTGGGTGCCTTCCTATTCTGGCCGTTCCAGCCCCGAGGCCGAGTTCCACTCTCCTTCTCCTCCCCCCTCTTCTTTGCTTTGTAGACTAACTACTGGGTGTTTACTTGCACACTATAACCCAATTATTGTGAATAACCAGATTAAGATAATAGCTTGATTAAAGCATTTTCAGGAGTTGTGCAGTAACAAGATTTTCCCAAAAAAAAACAAAGCTTCCACGATTTGTCTGGTGATTTCATTACTGTGTGTGTGGCAGTCACCTATCTGCCTGATCGTGTGATAATGAGATCTAGCACTTCAAAGCTCTTGGGTACGATTATTATCAAGACATTGAACGCAACGCAGGCATTACGCACTTCGGTCTCCCTGGCAACCGTGTAAAGAGCAGACTGTTGGGGCCATGAAGAAAGTTTACTTTGCTGATTCTGCACAAAAGTACAATTAGCTAAAAGGTAAGGTTATTATTTAAGTTTCATTTGTTCACAGGCTTCAACTGCTTATTAGCAATATTTTAAGGTAATGTTAAAGCAAGCCCTGTTGTTACTTGTCACTCTTTGCTAGCTGCCTCAGGATTGTGAGAAAAAAGTATTGATTCTGGATTTGCAACAGTTAGAGTCAGCTAAATAATAGTTTTATGTAACTTTACCTCAGTATGTTTTCACAGATTTTAGTTTTGAAGACATAATAGTATTTCCTTCAGACACACAATATTACTCATTGTTGTTCACCTGTTTCATGTTTGTGTAGCCCCTTGGATAAAAGTATATCAGCAGTTTATAGAAATGTAATCTCATCGTGGGTTACATTTATTTAATGGTAACCTCACAGCTCTGCCGCTCAGAACATATATTGTCACATTGTGTGTCTTTACAATAACTTGTTTTGTGCCTTCAAGGCATGTCCAGCAGATGTAAGCCAAAGCCCGGCTGCTTTAGGAGTGACATCCACAGACTGCTGCTGGCTGCTGAAGCTGCTCAGAAGACTGACATCGGGACATACTCCACAGGTCATCTGGGGCCCCGCAGTCTGAACCAGAGTCAGCCTCACAGTGAGACAAAGAAGTCTTTCTGGAGGATGTCTCAGAGCCTAGAAGTAACCCCGAACCCTCTGGCACCCCAGCAAACACAGACAAAAGCACTGACCTATGTGAAGAAGAAAGACATGAAAGAGTGTTTCTCAGAGTTCTCCACTGGCACTGCTTTAGTAGAGTCTGAAGTCTCAAGGTCAAGACAAAATCAGGCTACTGATTTCTTATCACATGCAGACAAAAGAGAAGATATAATTCTACCTAAGATAGTTCACTGTTCCTCAAACTCTCTGCCGGTCCAGCAGAAAGCCTTCTCCCAGAAAAAGTCTAAGTCTTCTACTGATCTGGAGGAGAAACAGCATTCTGACCAGAAAGGCCTAAATAAAGAAGGCCAGCTAAAGACCAAACAACGGTTTGGCAGGCAAGTCATAGCCAAGCAGGACCTCTGGGCTGGAATAAATGTTGCTGAAATGCATGACAGGAAACTACAAAAGGTTAGAATGGTCACACAAAGCATGACATCACTCAACTAGTTTTGCAATTGCACTTTTTAAAATTTTAATCCTGCTAATATGTATATATATGTAATATTTTACATGAGGTGGCAATTCTGAAATGCCCTCTCAAACTCTTGCAGAAGGTGCATGAATAAAGACATGCACAGTCAACATCTTAACTTGCTAACGTTGGGTTGTGTGTGTGTGTGCGTGCGTGCGTGCATGCGTGTGTGTGTGTGTGTTCCTGTCATACCCAGGCGCTGAAGAGGTTGTCAGCGCAAAGCTGGCCCAGCAGAGACCGCCTTGCGGTGTTCAGTGACGTCTTTGATGATGTATGTGAAGGCTCGCCAGTATTTGGACGCATCCTGAGGGAAATTAAGGTTTTTCCATTTCCTCTGTACCCACTAGCACATTTTTAGCATGTGCCGTCAGACGTATTAGAGCCAAGAGAGAGTGAGTCCCCGGTGTATGAGGCGGAAGTAGAGCAACCACTGGAACTGGTCATGATGCATCTGGGAGCAGGTCAGCAGGGGGCAACGGTCGCATTACTGCTCATCCATAATGCTCATCAATCCGTCTTAGGCTCATGCAAGTTTTCTTTTGCACACAATAGCCTGTGTTTGTGCATTTTGCACATGAACAAAAATTGAAATTAAACTTAAACTGACCATTGCTTGACATTCATTTGTTGTCATGAGGAGACAGTGAGATTGTTCTTCTTCTTCTTATTTGACCGTGTAAAACTACAAGAATGAGTAAAAACACACAATATGTAGATATAATTTAACAGCAGCTAAAATATTACCGTAACTTAGAAAACACACAGTAGCTCATCGTTCCCAAGTGTCCTTGAAATTCTTTGTGAATTTGAGGGTGGAAAAAAATCAACGCCTTGAAAGTTTTTGGAAAAATAGAAATAGAAAGACATGAGTTATTGAAAGTGCTTGAATGTATACATTTTGTGCAAAAATGGAAATAGAATTAATTTGACTTACCTCTTCAACTTAAATATGCCTCTGTCTCTTTAGTTGTTTTACTGTGTTAGAGAAAGCGTCACTGTAACAGCACTATTGAGAAGTGTTCACACATTTAAGCCTCTCTCTTTTTAATTGTTGTCTTTGAGCTTCTGTAAAGCCTGCTAGTTCTTATTATAAAAATGATCACAATAATTAACCTATACTCCGGTATTCTATGACTTTTTATATGACAATTTAATGACACACTTTACTATGACTTTTTATACTGATATATGGCATACTAAAGCCCATGAGCCGTAAATTGAAGTATATTATTATTTTCGCGATTTCAGTAAAGTGTTGACGTCATCTACAAAGACACATAATAATAAAATACCAACAAAATACATAGAGTGAAATAATGTTTTCTTTTTTTCTTCCAGACAGATTATGATTTGTATGTCAACCACTTGATGGCGGCTTCCCACGGCACGGTAAAGCACACTGCTGCCACTGTATTCAAATACATACATAAGACATGTAAGAAGAAGAAGCATAACATACAGTAATGGCTTTGTGTTTAGTGTTATAACTTCTAAAAGGAGAAAGTTTAGCGCTCATATCTCAGCCCTTGTAATGTAGCAGAATGATTGCACCTATGATTCAGTCACAGTTCAAAGGGTCAAAAGTGACGCCTGTCACAGCGCCTGTCATTCATTTTCATGGCAATTTGTCCTTTAGGAACTGACCTCAGGGGCTGCTTGCAATGCAATCTTTCTTCAGTAAAACGAGTACAACTTCACAGTTGCACATTACAGTAAATTAATGTCCCTGGAGCCTCGCATCATTTTTGCAATAGTCACAGATCTTTTTTGAGCTTGCCGCAAACAATACAAGTGTTAATATGTTTGTGTCGTTGTCGTTCTGTTACAGTCGCTGGATACTTCACTCAAAGATCTTGCCAATGGAAAAGTAAGCCAAATGGAGTTGGAAGATGCTGAAAAAGAGGTTTGCAGGCTGGAACAGGAGGCCAGAAGAGCTCTAGAGGAGTACACGCGGTACTGCAAGGATCCGTCTACCAAAAAAACAAAAGTATATATAATTATGTCTCATTATTTTAAGCACGTTTGTTCTTTTTTAACCTCAGAGTCCGAAATAAATCACAGAATGTTCCAGCTATCGCAGGCCCAGAGGACAGTGACACGAAGAGTAAGTCTCAAGACTACATTGGTAGATCTAATCATTGTTAAACCACTTCTAAGCGTTTGCTGTATATCACCCTGCAGGCGGCAGCACATGTTAACTTTTAAATGTCCTGTGTCCCTGATGTGGACAGACTGAACAAATAATGACTTTGTCATGCCAACAGGCATAAAGAGAGTGTTGTAGTTTCAGTGAGTCAGCTGTGACTTTCCAGGGCCTGCAGGGGTGTGTATGTACAGTACAGATACATCTTACAGTGCATTCATGCGAGGCTCTTCTGCGTTTGGACTGTGTCTGTCAGGACTGCAGGACAGAGGGACCAACAGTGTCCAATCCAAGAGGCTTCAGGTGTTGAAGACATGGAGGGAGATCCAAAACCTGCAGGAGGAGATAAAGGAGACGCCGGTGTCCTCTATTACCATTACGGCTACTGAAAGACGCATCAAAGACCTAATGGTACTGGGAGATACATTTTTTAAGATTGCTAAAATTGCATATGGCTGAGATTTTTAGTTAGCATTTTTTTTTGTTTGCCTCCAGACAGAGATAATGAGACTGATAGCCTCAAATGAACATCTGAAGATCACCAACAAGGCAAGGGAGTTTGACCTTCTTTTCACACCATATCATCATTTTTTCAAGTGTTACAGATTTTAAATGCACGTCCTGCTATGTGATAGTGGGTCATGTTTTTTTTTACTCTGTATTTTTCCCTCAAGGATCTGGAAGACAACATCAACATGGTGCTGAATAGAGAAAAAGCAAGCAAGGCCATGAGACGGTACATGTTAGATTGCACACACTGTGACACTCGACTTGGAGACTTGTGACCCTTTTTTTTTTTATATACCTGCTGCTTTCCTGTGTTTTACCCCTAGGATGTTGTGGGACAAAATACATTGTGATCTACAAACAGAGAGCTTCATCGGCAAGTAAACCAGAGGATCACTTCCTGAGATGTACATTACAAAGTTCAATAAAATAAAGGAATATGTATTTCATAGAGTCACATCTTTGACCAGCAAGCAACTTAAATATATTACTTTATCTTTGTCGTAGCCCTTCAGTTTTGTACATATAAAAAATGTCTTTGTCCAGAAATAACGCTGTAGATCTGAGCTTAAAACTACCACTAGTATCAGCAAGCAAGCAATAACACAAATACTCGATGACAAGTTCTGCATTGAAAAGTAATATAACTATTAAAAAACAATAAAAATGTACATTATATTTAAAAGAACTCACTATGCAGACTGGCCCCTTTAAGAGTGTTAGTCTATAATCTGCATTTTACCATTTAAAGTTAGTGATGCAACATCTTAGTAGTATTTTGATGCTGGTTGAGGTGAATCTAATATTAGCTTCTTTATATACTGCTAGTATAATCTATAATAATGCATCGCATTTTAAAAGATGATCATGTGTCTAGTGTGTAACATATCACTGTTATTAGTAGTATACTAATATTATTCTTCTAGTACTATACAGTATCTGTCAAATTGTATGTAGTGGTGTAAAAAGTACAACATCTCCTTCTGATATGTGGTGAGGTCGAAGTGTAGAAGTAGCATAAAATGAAAAAACTCGTGCGAGTGCCTCAATATTGTATTTAAATACAGCTTTGAGCAACTGTCTTTAATTAGAGGACGTCACGATTCACAGTTTTTCAGCCACCCATCAGTTAAAGAACAGCAGGGAATTTGACACTTCATAAATTAGTGAAGTCCAATCAGTATTTTGTTAAAGTGAACAACTTCCACCTTGAGGTAGTAATGAAATAAGTGGTGGTGTACGTACAGCCTGGAGCTGCTCGCATGTTAATCAGTTGAGAAGAGAACTGTTTCAGAGCAGAATAAAAGGCCTGGATATTGTCACATCCATCGTTTCTGATTGATTCTGTATGGAGCTGCACATGAACATGATACCACAGAGGATTAGGAGGACAATAAGTCCTTCTCTCATGTCCGGCTACAGGACAACATAGTAAGTATTCATTTGTACAGAGTGAATGATGAAACCCCATCGTTTAATTCACAACTGGTATCCGTAAAACAGACCTCTGATGTTGGCAGCGGTGGAATATAACGAAGTACATTTACTCAAGTACTGTACTTAAGTACATTTTTGACATGAGTATTTCCATTTTATGCAACTTCTACTTCTACTCCACTACATATATAAAGTCTAATTACTTACTCAACTCCATTTATCTGACAGCTCTAGTTACTAGTTACTACTTTACATTAAAAACAACTTGTGATTATGAACTTACTATACTACTAATATTTGCTAGTGATAACACACAATAATATAATATTCTATAATAGTATAAAACTCTTAAAGGAGTCCTGCATAATGAGCATGTTTACTTTTGAAACTTTAAATGCAACAACAATTATATTGTTGTGCATTTACTTCAGTAACATTTTTTACTTTATATTTTGCTTACACATAAGATTGCATCAAATTTAAGAAAAATTAGGAGCACATTACTCTTTAAACACCAGAGGGAGGCAGAGACGTGTCAAATAAATGAAATGTTGACTGATTGTCTCTGCTCATTCAGTGCTGAAGTGTCAGTCTGTGTGACCTTTATCAAACACAGTGCAGACGGCTTGAAGTGTGTGATGTCTTGACAAAGGTCACAGGTTGAAATGTCAGTATTAGATGTGACGAGATTATCTTTCTTCATCTAAATAAATGTTCTTTTGGAATTACCTGGAATAAATAACATTTTAAAAAAACTCACCATCCCTGGAAATATGTGTGGCTTAAGTATACATGATGCTTACTCATATTATCCATCCTATAATGGCAGGTACGCACGATCATGGGCATACTCAAAACACCGCAAAGAAGGTAGTTGTAGCTGAAAAAAAATACGTATGTCTCTTGCCTCCCTCTGGTATTACCAAGAATGTAATACAAATGTTGATAATGATCCTCCATTCATGTGAGGTAGCTAAAGAACTCTGTAGACAGCTTAGTATATCTGAACTATCCCTCCCCTCGTGTCCAAAAAATACTATTTAGGTCTTATATAACGCCACAAAGATTGAAGAAAATGAATTGAAATGTTTCAGATTTCAGGTACATTAATGAATCAGCTGTGGCTCTGCCCAGCAGTGAAAAGATGTTTGGGTTGAGTTTGTACATTTCTTAAATTCTATTTTATGTGTAAATATTCCAATGTGCCCTATAATGTGATTTCTGGGCAGTAGGGTAGAGGGAATTAATTCCCAAGTGATGTAACGTCTGATTGGACGACCATGTCTCTCAGTGGAGAGGACAAGTCTCAAAGAGAGAGAACTGGCTTAAGGAATATCTGGACTTGGTCTCGATGGAACAAGCGGCTATAACTTTCAACAATTGGACAGTGGACTGGAAGGTCCTTGGACTTCAATAAGGTCATTCTTGAACACACTGCACATTATCCAGGCACACCTTCTCGTTCAGTCCGACTGACCTTGAGTAAATCAAATCAAGGGGGTGGGGGGAACAAAAAGAAAAGAACAATTACATTTTCTACCAGGAGATGGTGCTGATTCTTCTCCATCAGGAGATACTTAACTTTACTTTCATTATAAAACAGATGACTTCATTACCTAGAATCTATACACCCGGAAAAAAAACATTATTACAGTGTTGTTAAACATAGCTGTTTTTTGTTTGTTTTGTTACGTGTGTGGTTGTGTATTTGTATATGTTTGTATGCATATGTGAAATAAATGTATAAAAATAAAAGAAAGGCTGTGCAAAGAGTTAAAGAAGAACACCAAGAGGTTTTTCCTCCATGCTCCAGTTCCATTTGACTTTTGAGTTATTCAAATCCAATTATAGCATTGTGGGTAAAACAATGCTTACATTACTAATTTCATGTGTTTAAGAATCCCAGAGAATGAGAGGATTAGAGGAATTATAGAAGCTTTCTTTGGATTGATATGGGGTGACCTTTGCCCCCAACATGAGAGTGCCTTGCTGTCTGCTACAAGCTGATCATAGGTCAAAGTCTGCTCTCTGGCTGGCAGAGCCATTAGGAGCAGAGTGTGTTTTTGTCCTTCACTGTCTAAGCTCCTCTCCCCCTGTTAACACCACCTCGCCCTGTGGACAGCTTCCTCTGCTTGGATTGTCACCAGCTCAACACCATGCTGCTTCGGACTCTGGTTCTCCTCCTCTGCGTGTCCATGGGCATGTGTGCCACATTAGGCCACTACCATACTCAAGCAAAGGAAGAGGAGGAGGCCCCTGCTGTGGACTCTGCTACTGATGGTGTTGTAGCAGATGCCCCTGTAGATGCAGCTGAAGAAGATGTAGCGCCTGCAGATACCCAAGTAGATGATTCACCTGCGGAAGACGAACCTGCGGCGAATTCCATTGTTGGTCACAATCTAGTGGATAAAATACTAGAAGTGGATAACCCAGCAGCTGACCAACCAGAAGTGGATGTCCCTGTAGCAGATGGTGCAACAGCCGAAGAGCCGGAGACAGACAGTGATAGGCCTGCTGGAGACGCCCCCGCTGTGGAAGCTCTTACTGGTGAAGCTGTAACCCAGGAGCAGCCTTCTACTTCTGAGGCAGAGGAGGACAATGACATCAGACCAGTCCAGACAAATCCGTCCCCGAATGAACCCTCGGTACATGAAGACGATAACAGCTGGAGCTTCAACTCAATCAGAAACAGTTTCCAGACTATGCACGGATACTTTGACTCCCTGGTGGAGCTGACGGGGGGACGTGATGGCGTGTGTCAGTACCGCTGCAGATATGGTAAGAAGGAAACTCTTGAATTATCTTCCTGAGAGGAAGCATTTTAGTAGCCAGGAGGTGGAACTCAGAGAAAGCCAGATAGTCTGAGTTGTTGTTGCTCTTTTCAAAAAGGCCCAAACCTTTTTTTTTTTTATTGATTTTCAAACGATTATTATGTTGTCCACATCCCATAATCCCTCTGTTACTCTGTATTTGTTTTCTCAGCACACTTTAAGTGTCAAATCAATCACTCTGCTGTCGATTTATCTACTTACAACATGTTAGACCCGCAGACTACTGATAATGAAGCCTGAATACATCCTGGTTATCAGTCTGGGAGGTAGATGTACCTACACAATCAATACAGATGTTCTCAAACAGAAGTTACATCTTATCTGTGAAACAACGCACACCCAAGAACAGAGCTATAGTGTGAATCCTTGACTAGGAGTACATGATAACATTAGTATGTTAATGTGCCGTCTTTTCGCAGGAGAACCTCCTCAACCTCGCCCCGGCTACCAGCTCCCTGAGCCCAACGGCTGCAGCTCCTCTCTGGTGGGATTCCAGGTGAATGACGCTGTAGGTGGCCTGTTCATAGCACCAACAGCCCAGAACTTCCTCCTTAAAAGGGATACTTCAACCACAAAATGATCATTTGTATGTCGATTACTCGTGCCGTGTCAACTTGCATTCTAGGAGAAAAAGTTACCCTTTATCACATGCCTCCACGGTGGACGAAGAATCAAAAAAGGGAGAAAAGTAAATGGGTGCCGAGCAGCAAAACGATATCAAAACATTAGTTTACAAACTCTCACACAACTCGTGCGGTATAATCCAAGTCTCATTAATTCAGTTGTATGCGAACTACTTTCCAAACCCATGCATTTTTGCTACATTACTAGGTATTTTTATGTCTCACACTCTGGACGATTTAAAAGTGTTTTAAACAGTAAGGTTTTAACAAAAACGCATGCAGGTGGCAAGTAGTGATCATCAGAATGTATAAATGAGACTTGTGAGTTGTGTGGGAGTTTGTAAGTGGATATTTTGAAGACTTTTCTCTGTTCTTTGACTCTTCAAATTCAAGGTAACACCGGGAGAGTAACTGATATACAAATGATCATTTTGTGGGTAAAGTAGCCAATTCCATTAAGCTCATATAAGGGAGCTAACCACAACCACAAGGGGCTGGCAATGCCATGCTCTGTATTAGTAAACTGCACTGACACAATACAGTTCTTGCTTTTAACAGCTTGACCTGGGGATCCCTGCTATGACAAATTGCTGTGACCGGCTCGACGTGTGCTATGACACTTGCGGCGCGAGCAAGTACGACTGTGAGGCAGAGTTCCGCACGTGTCTGCATGGCATCTGCTCCGACCTCAAGAAGAGCCTGGGCTTTGTGTCGAAAGTGCAAGGTGAGACATTTGCAGATATTTCTGGTACGAAATGTGACAACCAGGGGTCATCTCACGTACATTGTTGTACATACTCTGCCTCTCTCCTTTCTCTATGTCTGTGTCTTTTCTTCTCAGCCTGTGAATCGATGGCAGACGCTCTGCACAGCACAGTGGAGACTCTTGGTTGCAGGCCTTACATGAACAGCCAGAGGGCAGCGTGTGTCTGCGAGGGAGAGGAGAGAGACGAACTGTGACACAGAACACTGTGGACAAAATCCCTGGACGCTTTCACAGACAAATAACAGAGTCATGGTGTATTTACACAGATTATACTATGTATTTATAGGCTTCTTTCTGTTAAAGAGGAGATACTTCACAAGAGACTCACAGCCTGGGACTTTGAAAGAAAAAGAAAAAAAAGAGACAAAAATGGAGAATGCAAATGAACAGTTTCTCAGGTTTTATTCATAGGTAGTACAGACATACATTAGTTATCTGAATATGACTTTCAGAATCTTAATTTACTGCGTATGCATTTTACTCTCCATACTCCATTTCAAATAAGGCCATTTTTTGGCCTCTATGACTCCATTGCCATAAATTATCATGATGACTCCAAACAAAGTGCCTGATGGGAAGGATATTGTAGTTGGATTAATTTCCTCTAGATAGAAAGGCACGATTTATTAACTATGAAGCTATGTTGTGTGCTGATATTTATCAAGATAGTCTGCTCAAATCTTAAGTCAGTGTCAAGTAAATGTACATGTTTGATCTAAGTTATTTGCCAGTCATATGTTCTTTTTTTATGAATGAATACAGGACTAATTGCGGTTCAACTGATTAACCCAAAATGAATTGTCAGTGATGGAGTGTATGCATTATTTCCTGGCTCGGCACACTGATATCTCCTTCCTGTCACACTGGGATGCGTGACAACAACAACCAACAGCCATCAATTATTTTGAGAAAATAAGTCAGAATACATCTTTGGAAGTTCCACATGTATTTTTTAAGTCAGGGATGGTGTGAAATACAAACCACTTCTATAAATTCATAAGTCTTTAAGCTATTAATGCCAAGTAATCAAGCCTGAAAAATGCCTGAAAGTGTGACCTAGAAAAACATCCTTCATGCTGGAGTTGTTACAAATGAACTGTGGCCCCTCCGAATGATTTCTAATAGAAATGTCATTCAGTTTAACGTCAGTAAATTGTGCTGCCAGGCAGAGTGGCAGTGACACAGACAAACTCGTATTCTACACTACTCATAGCGTAAACGATGTATTAAGCAGAGTTCAAGTGATCTACAGCACTGTGACTGGCACTGGAACTAGAAATAAAGTGTATATACTCTTTACACATATAAAGTGTATGTACATCTGCATGTATATGATGTATATGTCTATTTAAATACCAAATAAAGTGAAATGGTCAGTTCATCTCCTTTAATCTAAATGTTACTCTGCCCCTGTTGGCATGTTCTCATGCTGTGTTTCTGCCTGTTTGAGTTAACGGCTTTGTGTCAGCATCACGGCTCAGGCAGGATGAAGATGGGGCCTCCGCTCAGTGTGATCTGCTGCTGAGGTTTACCGGTCCGAACCTCTCGCCGGACACGCACTCGACAACGCTGAGCACAGCGGGAATCTCCCACCCCGCATACCAACACCTGGCAGTGGAGGAACACTTGCTGTAAACACAGGAGACAAGCTTGTTTAGAGTGCAGATAGAGACGGACACCACCACAGTGTAAAAAGTGGACACTGCGGTTTCAGTCTATGAATACAGTCCTTACAGTATAGGGTTACACAGACCCGAGCCCACACACATGCCAGCTGGCTCCCAGCATGCTTTCTTATTTTACTCACTCGGTTGTCCTTGCCAATGAACTTGAAGACGGGGACCTGGTAGTGCTTAGAGAGCTGGTCCTTTGATGAGTACTGCGTCACTGTATCATCAGAGATACACCTGAATAAGAAGCCAAAGAGGGAAAACTTCACTGTTAAGTGGAGATATCAGGAAAAAAGATTAGAGCCCTGCTCTGCTGGTGTCCGTAGAGTAGCGCTGGAGATTCGGTGGAGAAATGGTTTGCCAAACTAGAGTGTTCTCCGGATGATAAGGCTGTTCCGTGTTTCGGTTTTTAATCTCAACATATTATTGTTTTTTGTTCTGCATTAATCAGAGAAAGAGGCTCGTGGCATTTTTCATTTTAAATTTCTGGAGGTTTCAAGTCCTATAACTGTGAAGCAGCTGATGCTAAGGCTTTGTGGAAACACAGCAGCTGATCTTGTATATGTTTATTATAAGGGCCATTAAAGTTGCAGGACAAAATACATTACATTCTCGTATTAATGAGACAATACAGAATATTGCAATTTTCATTGTGTGCATGAGCAAGACACTTTAAAGGGTCAGTTCAACCGAATTACAAAAAAGATGTACTTACTTCTAGTGTCTATCCATGTATATACAGTACCATGCAGTTTCTTTAGTGACGATCGGTCATTCCTATACCACTTTATAACTATCTATAAACATCTTTTTCTTTGGCTTTCCTGATGCTTTAGTGTAGAGCTTCTATAAATACCGCTTTTATTTTTAGTCAACGACAGTATGTGAAATCTTCCACTTAATATAAACAAACCTGTTATTTTAGTTAAAACACATCACTCTCTTCTTTTTTGACAGCTGCAAATGTAAAAGTGATCATGAACTTGGAATAGCTTGAACCCTTTCCTATATGTTTCAGCAATAGAGGGTAGCTAAACAGAAACCTATTCATTTAAATTTTTTTAAAAAAAGCAATACTATTCCAGCAGTGTTCTTTTCTGACTCAAGGCCTTTGCAGTAAGTCTTCTACGCCCTGCAGCAAGATGAAAACTCATTTAAAAAAAAAAAACTTCCACACTATTCACCCGTCTTTGATGAGGTAATACTTGAGGGCTTGGTCAGCTTTGGGCCCCGGTGTGGCGAAGCAGCTCTCCACCACTGAAGAGAGGCCCTCCACCCTCTCCTTTGGCTCCACCCCGAAGAACAGGGAGTCGTGCAGGCGGAGCTGCGGCGGGGTTTGGTAGGGCTCCGAGAACTCCGCACTCTTGAAGAGCTCCAGGAAGAAGGGGAAGACTCCCTCGCTGTGACCTGCCAGCTCCAGGGCAGAGCTGCGCTGACTGGCCTGGTACCCGTCTGACACTTGGTATTCCCGGGGGAACTCGCAGGTGACTGGGAGCACTAACTTGCTGGTGCGAACTATCAAGTCCCTGCTGCTGCCTGGGCTGCTCCTCGGGAGGCCAGTCACCAAGTTGGTACCCACAATCTTGTCATCTGTCACCTGGGGGTCAACATTCAGTTTACAAGCGCTTTAATAGCTTTTTCAGTCGGTGACAACCTCTCACAAACCGCTTTTAAGGCCCAGCTCTTTGTTATAGTTATAGAGACTAAACCCTGAGCACATTCAGTCTGAAACATTTCAACATCTCTGACCTCCACCACGGTGCCGCAGGTCTTGAGGCTGAAGCTGAGGTTTATGTGTGTGCCATTGGAGACACCTCGGCAAGACGAGTTGGACAGGGAGAGCTCCAGTCCTCCGACAAGGTCCTTAGGAACTGACACGACAATAGAGCTGGAATCACACTGGACTGGCACTGCAGGAAACAAAACAAAGACAAAAATATGATTATTGTGGTCCAATAAAGTAGCACAGATCACGGTGCAGGGATACAGCGATAAAGAAATTAAAAACATTACATACATTCTATTTGTTGGCTAAGTAGGTAAAGACAAACATGAGGAGAAATAAATTATTAAGAAATAAATCTACATTAATTCATTGATAATGAAAATAATCGCTGCTTGCAACCCTAAACTGAAGAACATGTGATCTGAGGATGTCCCCTTGGATATATTATATAATACGCTGTTATCAGTTAATCAAAGAAAATATCTATAGATTAAGCCATACTAAAAAATAACAATTAGCTGTCCTGTGCTATCGTACAAGACACTGAGATAAATGGTCTGAAAGAACATATCTTTTTGTCTGCTTTGTCTCATGTCTCAAACAAAAGGTCTGTAGATTATGATCCATTTATATTATTATATAGTTAAGGATCCTCCCTGACAGATATATAACTCTGCACTGAAATGTTAGAAATTCAGTTATGGCCTGAGGAAATAAATGTTGGTCAAACCTCTACTATCTAGAACATCTTTTCAGATTACAGGGAGACACTACGGGCAAAAACATCATCGTGGAAAGAAAACTAAAAACACATGCAGGTGTTTATCTTACTACACTGTGTCTACTTGAGTGTGTAGATTTCTCCTAAATTCACTAAAAGTTCTTAGTACTTCTTTGCATATCTAAACAGAACATTTCAACATTCTGTCTGATTGATTATGTAACTCAATATCTACCTTTCTCATACACACACACACACACACACACACACACACACACACACTGATGCACACCCTGACAAGTGCGTTTATCCTCTCCCAGCTCCAGCCCCCTGGGACACTGGCACTGATAGGAGTCCGACAGCGAGGAGCAGCCATGACTGCAGCCTCCATTGTTAACGTGACAGCCGGCTATCCCTGCACGAGGGAAGATGAAGAACAACATGCGGTTTCCTGGGTTAACTATCGCTGTACTTTATTGACTGGTGTGTCATATGCACTTCACAACATGGACGTACCTCTGCAGTTGTTCCCATCCTCGTCCAGCACACGGCCCGGCCCACACTCGCAGCGCCTGGAGCCTTTGGTGTTCACACACACCTCTGCACAGCCACCGTTGCCATCCTCACATTCATTTACATCTGAACAATGGACACACACCACAGCTGGGTCAGATATTATTATCAGATGAGTCCTGTTTTAATCGACTGGGTACCAGATGGGTAGAGTTTATCACCTTGAAGCAATTCACTTAGTGTTCCTGGGAGGAAGATGATAAATTGACTTTAAAGGATTTTGAAACTGAGTTGATTCTGTAATACTGAGAGGACTGGTAAAGAAATAATGAGGGGTGAAATAAAAAGGACGGGACTAAAGTGGGAGTGCAAGGGAGTGAGGAAAGAGAGTGAGCGAGGATGGAGAAATGAAGAAGTCATTTCTGAGACAGGGAAAGGCAGATTTGGTTGATGGGTGAATAATAAGATAATGGGAGTTTTCATGCCGTGTAGGTTCCCACTGCACGCCTGTCATCCATCATTAGCTGTACCGACCAGTGTACCACACACACACAAGCACGCACACACGCACGCACGCACACGCACGCACGCACACACACGCACACACACGCACACACACGCACACACACACCTCAGCAAATACAAAAGAAAATATTTCAATCTTTTTGTCTCTTCTTCTGCTGCTTTCTTCATCAGGCTTTGTAATCATCCTGTCTATCTTCTCATTTAGAATATGTAAAAAAAACTAAAACTGGATAAATTGGCTGGGACAGCAGAAAAATAGCTAATAGTAATGGATAAATGTCTAAATGAATAGCTAAAAGTGTGGATAAATAGTTGAAAATATAAGATGAAGGATTAAGCTGTTGAAACAGTTATCCAATGTTAATTTATAAATGGCGAAAATGGGTTAAAGGGTTGCTGGCAAATGTCAAGGCAATCTAGGTGGACCTTTAGTTAAAAAATGTTTTTGTCAAACTACTTTTTAAGGTTAAGATTGAACTTTCAAACTCTTTCAAAGATTTTTCATATATCCCTCTCAAAATTGACGAATGTGAAGTATCTCTGAAGACAAAACATTACAGCTATTAAAATGTTTATTAAAATGTAATTCTCATTCTGAGAGAATCAAACCACTTTATCATATTTGGCTTTTGTTGTCTTTGCAGACTGTGCCCCATATTCTGAATATCACATTAAGTCAAGTAAACATGGATATTTAGATGTTAAGAATAGCATAAAAAACAATGTCAAAACAATGGGTGATTTCTCTTGGTATTGTTTTTCAGAAACAATTTCCAGCCTATCTGTCTTCCATGTCTGTTACAAAACGGATCTGCCCCCTCTCTTCCTCCCTCTCCGTCTGTCTCACCCAGGCATGTTTGTTTGTCTGGTCCCAGGACAGTTCCAGGTGCACAGCGACAGTCAGACTCGGGACAGTTGGGACCAGCACAGTCCACCTCATCACAGATATCATAGAAATCTGTGCAACAACACACACACAAACACATATTAACACAACAATAGAGAAGAAAATAAAAAGGTAATCGATTGGATAAAAAAAAGACATTTTTTTTACACATCAGCCGACTCACGGCCACAGTAAACATGGAAGCAGACTGAAGGTCTGGGCAGGCGATAGACAAAGTATCCTCCACTACAGGCCTTCACATCCACACTGGCGTTCCACTGGCAGCAGTTGTCGTTGAAGCTGGCACACACAGGCAGGGTGACGATGCCCTCGTGGATTTGAGGGTGGCTGCCGTTGAGCCAGATGGGAGCATGAGTGCCGCAGTGATTCTCAGAAACGCAGAAGGTGGGCATGGCATCCCCGGCCATGCCAGTGAAGCGGTACCATTCTCCAGACACGTGGCTGTCACACAGGGGCACACCGGACGACTGGTTGACGTGGTAGTCTGTGTTCCTCCAGGGCTCATTCAGGCTGATGTAGGCAGAGCATGGGTCCAGAGCTGAGGTGGCAAAGATGAACAAGACTTAGTTGCACATGCATGGGGGGAAAAAAAGATGAACATGAGGTAAATGTGTGTTTTAAGATAAGGAGAATGAGTCACAGAGGAGGGTTGGACAATGTATGGAGTCTGAAAGGGCAGGAGTGCAAAGTAACTGTTTACTAGTATTGTAAGTACTTTACTTTTCTTTTCATATTTGAGTTAGTTTATATTTGGTCCACCAGATTTCAGAGCTACGTATTGTACGTTATTCTTTGCTACATTTATTTCAAAGCTCTAATCACGAGTTATTTTTCAGTTTAAGACTGTACATAAAGAAACATATAATATGATGCCTTGTTATGGGTTAAATTACCCACCAGTATATGGAGCTATTAAAATGAGCTTCTTTCACGTTAATGCCACAATGATGCATACATAGCAAGATACTTACAGTATTGGTTATTATATGTAGCAACTTTTACTTAAGAAAAAATTTGAATGCAATAGTTTTACTTTTATAGGAGCACTGTATACTGTCGTATTGCTACTATTATTTAAAAATGTCTAAATACTACCTCCATCAATAGTTCACCCATATTATAAAGA
The DNA here is from genome assembly GCA_943590825.1 of Bovichtus diacanthus. Classification (NCBI taxonomy): domain Eukaryota; kingdom Metazoa; phylum Chordata; class Actinopteri; order Perciformes; family Bovichtidae; genus Bovichtus; species Bovichtus diacanthus. The sequence goes on from CALSBV010010813.1 coordinate 13,708,610, forward strand.
ATAAAACACATTTATTTTTACTTTACTATTACTTTATTCCTGTACAGCCATGCTGGTATTATTCTCACAGAATTTAAACAAAGTTAGATATAAAAAGACATTGAAAACATGGGAAATCTGGAGGTTTAAAGTGCCAAATAAAAACCCAAATACCCCTGGTGTGAATTTGGTCAGGGGACCTTTGTTGCAAGTCCCTATGTTTTTTATTTTGTCATTTTGTTGAAGTGACCCTTTAGAAAGGTTCAAATTTCTGCACTACATCCGATCTATAGTGGTCACTTGAGCAAACTTGTTAGCATGAAGCAGACCTTTGGACCGTCAAGATAAACTGTAACACAGGGTCAGTTCTAATTTAACTAAAAGCCAACAAGCCATCCACAAAGAACTCTTTATCCAGTCCTGTCAGTGGTGCCTTTCTCACTTCAGCCAGCTTTGCAGAGTCAGGAGAACAACTGAATGAGTAGAGTAAACAAAGTGCAGCAAAAACAAATCAATAGTTTCTCCCTCTCTTCATGCCCTCTCAACAGTGTAATTAAGAGGCAGACATAAAACAAAAGGAAAAGAAAAAGAAGAAGACTTGTGGCTAAAGTGGGCAAGAGAGAGAGAGAGAGAGAGAGAGAGAGAGATGTGTTAATCACTGAGAATCAGCAGGGTTGAAGAAACAGCGGGAGGATGATCAGCCCGGCAGTAAAGCATCTTCAGTGACAGGCCAGGAGCCAGGAAGCATGAAAGCTGACAACTAGCACATAACACTTTACTGGAGCAGTAACCACCACTATACCCACACTCCAAGCTATCCATTTAGTTGGATTGCTCTACATAAAATATCCATGTTTACGCTTTCCCGTACCTCGTAGGAAAAGTGCTTCCCGTGTGACATCTAATGGAGGCCAAGGTTGACCAGTTTACAGTTACTGTTTCTTTCCTCATATCTGCTTTCACAAGTAAACACAAACACATTCTCTAGATTAGGTTAAGACAAATGAACTGACTGACATCTTAGTTCCTGGAAGCTATGAAGAATATATTTGTTTGAGACAGGATTACTTTTGTGACGTCCCCACACATCATTTTCACCCTCCGTCGACGAATGAGTAGACCATTCTGTCGCTACTTGCTGCTTCAATACAAGCAGAGGGATCAATCCACAGTCCTGGGCCCACTGACAGCATAAACGACCAGTTTTGGAGATGTATGACTGACCAACTGTGTTCCAGCTCGAGCAGCACACAAGGGGCAGAGGACATAGCTGACTCATGCGGGTGTATGCTAATTGGAGTGTTAAATCTTCCATCCAGATGGGGCTTGAATAACTTAATAGGGCTTTGAAGTGGATGTGAAGCCAAGCCTGACCTGAGTCAGACTCCAGCCTCTTAGCTGAACAGATGAAGAAATTGTCCAAAAAAACATTGAAAACACATCAATGAGCCACACAGTTGCACTGGATGACACCTTCCTTCATTAAAAATTCCAATAGCGCACCGAATGTGTGTTAATCCGCTGCAGAAAATAATCCCGGAGAAATACAAGCTACAATGTTTAGCTGTTCTAGAAAATGACTGAGCCTTTTTTTCAAAGAAAGTGGTAAAATAATTTGTGACACGTTATTAAAGACTTACATCTTCAGTAGAGATAAATAGGCTTGGGGCTGATTGCCGGGCTGGTTCGGGAAATCTAAAAGTATTGGATGATGGACTAACACCTTGTTGTTTTTTGTTCTTTTCAAGGGATTTGTTGACAATAGGAAATATATAGAATAAATCCATCTTTATCCTCTAATCTACAGTGAAAAAAACTCAATCTCAATCCTGTACAATAATTTGAACATAATCTTAATATCCAGATACCTGCTTGTTTGAAAGTCAATACATAAGAAATGTTACACTCACCTACACCTGCAACCGCAACAACCTCCAGCACCAGACTGGTAATCACCCAAAAAATCATGATGTGTTTTCTCAGTGTTGGCTAAGTGATAGTCTGAGTGTGCATGTGTGTGTAGCTCTTCTGGATCATCCTTAGGGGAAGCCTGTCTTTAATAGGCGCCTCTTATCTGCCTGTGTCATTTTGTCATGTCTGTCTGTCTCACCTTGACCTCTTGACCTTTAGCCCCCCCAAATCCAGTGACAGGACCATCCTCCCATTGTTTCAGACTGTACAGTCCTCACACTCTCCTCCCTCCATCCTTGCACATATGACCTTAAACTACACCAAACATTATATCTTTCTTTTTTTGCTGTCATGCCGTAAAACAAAGTGTGATTGTGGCTTTTTTAACATGTCTTAATATCTTTTCTCTCTCATCCATCCAGATTTAGAGGGCGTGGAAGAACGAGCAATGATCTAATCTGCAGAAGCTTTAAACCAATTTGATTAATCTGCTTAGTGTCGTGCTGAGGCATCTTTCACTTCAAGGCGACGGCGAGGTTTGCACATTCAGGATTTAGCATAGAGTAGTCTGAGGACACACTGTGCCAGTAGAGTGAATATGTTCTCATCTTGCTCATTACTTGACCCCTAATACTGGCCGGCAGATGTCTAAACCTTGGCCCTTTTCATTTAGAAAGCGCCCAAACTAATCTGACGCTTGCAGTTTTTGTTTCTTATATGTAATTAAGTCAATGGAGCCATTAATCCAGCAGTCTGTTGGAAGCAATGAGGTGGAACATGTCATTCCTCTTTTTGGGATTACTCCTGGAAATAAAACACCGTTAGCCGATACATTTTCAAACTATATTTACAATGTTTAGGTTTGTTTTAGTGATTTCACTGCTGTGAAATGTGTTGCAGTATCAGGTTGAAAGATACAGGCACATTTTTTCTTTTTGCCACAGCTTGAAGCGAGGCATATGGATTGCAATGTCAATCGGTCATTTTGGATGAGACTGAAAGATCTCAAAAATTGGATGGATTTTTTTTATGGTCCCCAGAGGTTGAAAGCCTGATAACTTTGGTGATCCCTGTACTTTGCCTCTAGCACCACCAGGAGGTTGACCTTTTGGGCTTTTGGTGAAATGTCAAGTATTAAATGAGTCAGGACATTTGGTTGATGTTCTTGTTGCCCTCAGGATAAATATAACAACCTTGGTGATCCCTGACATCGAGTGCTATCATCAGGTCAAAATGTGTCTAATACTTTAGTTCATGACCAATTACCTGCAAAACTAATGACATTCTCAACAGCTGCAGCTGTACTTTGTGTTAAGTGTGAATTAGCAACATGCTAACATGCTTAACTAAGATGGCAAAAATTGGTAAAGATTACCCTCAGCATGATAGAATGCCGACATTAGCGTTTAGCTAGCAAAGCACACTCAGCATACTTGAGAAAATCTTTAACACCAATATCTAAAAAAATATTTGCTTATTTTAAGTTTTCATTTATTCTTCACAAAATTACCCATTTTTTTATTTTTCCATTGCCTTTTTTATAAACTTTCAGAACAGACCATCATAACCATGCTTCATGTACTTATTGTATACAGTACAAACAGTTTATCCCCTCAGGTCTATCTTATAGGATGTCCTGTACAGGAAGAGCAGGAGGCCAAGGAGATCCGGAGGAGGTGGTCAAGACCTTGAGCTGCTTCTTGTAAATTTCTGTAATATGTTCATTAATCACTTCTCTTCCAGTGAGAACAACAAAAACGTCAACTGGACCACTGGCTCCAAAAACTGGATAAGGATTTTATTGATAATTGAATTACATTTCTCTTTTATACATATTTCATAAATGATACAGGATTTTACATTTTTCTTTTTTGCCAACATTACAGCATCATATGTCAACAGAAGAAAAACAGACAAGAAAAAACAAAATAAAATAAGAGGTCAGAATGGAGTACAAGATCATTTCAATCCCATATTATGCGTCACTCTTTAGGCATTTGAAACATATCTTATTGTTAGTGCACACAAACAAGATATTCAAAACAGAATACACATTCCAAACATAGAATAATAATGTCGCTTTGGAGAAAAAAGGCTGAGGGTGGATGGAAATGACAGGAGAGTGGGACGAGAATGGGAGGGGTTCCCCAAAAAGCCTGACGTTAGTAACTGAGGTCAAGAGGTCTACTCCTTTAGGAGGTGCACTGAGGATGGAGGGTGTTTTTCCTTTTATTGGGGCGTATAAATGCACACTGAGGGAGGGGTTTATGGGAGTAAATAAGGTGAAGATGGGGGTGGGGTTTGATGGGGGATCTGAGCAGTTGGTTGGCTGGGATTTTAGTCAGATTTGGCAGGGCAGATTCTAAAGACGCAGCCCTGTCCACTGCCCTTTATATCTAGGAATCTCTACAAACAACGTTCTTAAATTATCTTTGCAGTTTTTTTTTTGTTTTTTTTTTTTGATAAATCGTCTTTTTTATTTTCACATAATTTCCCATGTAAACATACATTCATGCAACACCCTCTTTATAATAAAGTTTCCCTATATTTGATATATTTTGCTTTTAAAAAATAAACGAGAAAAACAAAAAAAAAAGGCAATAAACGGTGGATGGCGTGATAAAAACGAGGAGGTGGTGATGGAGAGAAGTGTAGAAACAGCAGAGGGGAGGATTGGACTGCAGACAGAGGCTCTCCCACCTGCCACAGTACATCGCCAAGGAAACACTGTTGTCCCTGTGTGTGCGTGTGCGTATGTGTGTGTTATGACCGCTATGAAGTGGGATGAGAGCGGAATTAATTTCTATCACTATTGACAGTCAGTGATTAGGAGCAAAAGATTCATGAATACATGAATTTGAACTTTGCCCCTAGTGCACTCACTTACGAGCACACGCGTTCACAGACACGCGGCAAGATTGATTTCCACTCCCGAACATTGTGAACAAAATGTATCCCTCCTTCGTGTGAGGGTGTCGTTCCAAATAAGAGATTCACTTTCTCAAGGATCTTATCATTGCTGTTTACCAAATTTACAACATTAGCGTCTATACCTTTTAAATCATTAATCATCCAAAAGGCACCATTTCCCTTGGAGATAAAACACACACACACACACACACACACACACACACACACACACACACACAGATTAGACCAAATCCTGCCGTGAGATCTGGATGGCTAACTCTTGATTTGACCTAAAATCATGCATTTTAATAGAAAATCTGCAGTTAAACGCATGGATCTCTTCAGCAGGATTCAGCCAACTGTCCACACAAGCAGGATCTTGATCTAGAGTCTATGTTCAGGGGGCCATGTCATGGTGCTTCCCCTCTGCAGAGGCAATCTACAGCAGTTCAGAGTGAAAACAAGTGGCTTTCAGATCTTTTTTTGGAGACATAAATAGGGCAGGGGAAAGAGCCTCCAATCATCACCCTGAACACAAAACTACGTGAAGCCAACAAAAGTTTATTCAGTGACCATCCCAAAAGAAAATGGACAAAATAAATATATGGCTTCTGATTTAACCTATCAGGGGGATGAGACTTCAGCTAGATGTGGCAAAGAAAAGTGTCCAATTAAGTACAAAATTGCAATAATGCTCCTACACATTCACAAATTTCTACTGAGGGCATACCACAGCATGCAGTCTACCCTGCCTTGCCATCGAGGGAGCAGGGGGGGGGGGCGTTACAGCAATAGTGGGAGGAGAAAACTCAAAAAAAAAAAAGCCTCTGTGAATCAATGCCATGACACTTTTCTTTTTTAGATGTAGCCTTCTGTTATTTTGTTTATAAGCTTCGTGAGGGAGAATCATATACAATGCAAATGTTAAAATGCACACGACATGCTGCTAAGCTAAAGGCCAGGTCACTGAAAATCTGGAAATGGTCATTTTACACCTCCAAGAACAATACTTTTGATTGGAAAAGTAGAAATGATGTATATGATATTGGGAAAAAAAGGATTTTGAACTGCTCCTGTCGTATAATGAGGCTTTACTCGTTTTTAAAGCTACTCAGTTCATCGGATATATAAACATGCCAGTGGGTTTATCCGAGACAATTCTGCATTGCTCCAAATCAATTCCAATCAAAGTCATTTTCACCCTGATTAGGTTTCAACATAGTTTCCCCCCCGTTGGTGGCCATGCACAGGAGCCTTACGCCCAACCAGGACGTAGTTACTGTGAAATACATTGTGTGTTTGTCATGACAAGATATGAAATAGTTACTTCAAGGTAGTGAATGCATACATTATAATGCTGTTTGACTGTTAGCGGGGGATCCTTCATGGCAGGAGGTCTTCAGAGGATGTTATTGGTATGTAATTAGTTTCTGATGAAATGATGTTTGTAAGAGAGCTCCTCCCCCCACTGAAAAAAACTAGCCTCTGGTCATCTGTTTATTTGATTGTATACATATATATATTTATATTCTTTTCATAACAAATATACTATGGCTTTCAAAATAAAAAGTGCCAAAATATTTTTTTTTGGAATAAAAGAACACACAGTGATGTTGTTGTCGGTAGTACTCTCATACTTGCGCAGAACCGGGCCGCTACAGGACGTCAACAGGAAGAGGAAACGAGGCGTCGCCATGCCTATATCCTGCGAGTGGAGACAGGCTCCTGACAAAGGTCACACTGGGAGGGACAGCTGTCCGTCACCTGGAGAAGGCGTGGCCCAGGGAGGGAGAGGCAGCAGAGTTCATCCACAGGAGGACGGAGTCCCCCTGATGGTGCGACTGCAGTCAGGACTTCCTTGTAAACTTTAACGTGTGGGATAGAGACTCTCTCTGGAGCCTGCCCCAACCAAGAGTGGGTGTGTGTGTTGACAGTTTGACAGCGAGAGGAAGCTACGCTGCTGTGTCGACCCTCGGAGTGGCCAGGGTCGGTGTCCCGGTGTACCCTAAAAGTCCCATACACACACACACACACACACACACACACACACACACACACACACAGACACACAGACACACAGACATACACACACACAGACATACACAGACACACACACACACACACACCACACACACACACAGCATTGACTGCCCCCTCTGCATGTCCTCTGTTCTGGAGTCTCTGGAGGTGTGATAATTCCTGTTTGCCCCCTGAAGTTCCCTGTCCCCTCCGGAGACTTGAGGCATATCCTTAGTGCCCAGTTTTATTCCTTTATCATCATTGTCCTTTTCGTCATCCTCACCATCGTCACCATCCTTCGGCTGGGAGAGTTTTTCAGTTCTCGGTACTCTCGCCATCCTTCTCCGTCTTTTTTTTTTTGAGCGGTTTTTCACTTGCAATTCCAACTGGATTTTTCAGTCAGGAAAGTAAAAAGAAAAAAAAAAAAGAAGAAAAAAAAGAAAAAAAAGGAGGAAAAAAAAGGAGAAAAAACTAACTCCCACAGTCAAGAAAGGGATGGGATTATTGGGTGTGGGAGGGATGGGGGAGGGAGGAGTCTGAGGGTAAAAGGGAAGGGAGAAGGTTGTTGGACGGAAGAGGGAAGAGGGAAGAGGGAAAGGAGGTTGCAGGAGCTGAGAGAGGAGGGAGTCACTCTTCCCATCAATTTTTACTGGCGGTGAGCTGCTGAACTGGGAGCTGGAGCTGGAGCGGGTCCCGGAGACGCTTAATATCCAACTCCACCTGGAGAGGGTGCATGGAGAGAGAGAGGCAGGGTAAAAAAATATGAGAAGAAAGTGTGTGTGTGTGTAATGGGATGAAAATAGCTCTTCTTTTCTTTATGTTTTTTTTACAGCAGTTACAAATCAAGTATTGAGCTGTAAAACGTGAGAATCCCCAGTGCGAGTGCAGTGCTCATTTTACATCACAAGACATCCAGCTTTCACAAAGCGACTGTACCTCAGCGATATCATCCTTCAGCTGGTTGTACTTCTCGATGTCGAAGCGTGTCCTTTTCACCCCCTTGTGGAAGAACAGCAGATACTGTCTGTCTCTGGCGTCGGGGTAAACATACTCCTGCAGGTTATGGAGAGACACAGACACGGAGCAGTTTCTATCAGATGATATCCTCCATGTTCGGCTTTCTATTCCAAAGGTCAAATCACACCAGTGAGAAATCCAACATCTAATGGACTCCATGTCCTTGGAGTTTAAAAGACGGTGGATATTTATGAATGTTCAAATTTAATTCTGAAGGGCAACCAGACCGGCTCTTTAAATAGATAAAACTATTGCAATTTAATGCAGAGTGTTGCAAAGAGAGAGGATTTAATTACTGCGATGCTTTCTTCTTTGGTTGCGAAAAGAGTTTCTGCATAATGTTAAAAGGGACAATTTCCCTAAATGAATCAATGGTGTTACATTATTTGGAACAGCAATAGCACCACAATCCTGTGTGCCCAATAGAGTGAGAGTTATTAGCATGATTAATGATGATAACTTTTACGATGAATCAGCTAATCGTTTAGTATACATAATGCCAGAAAACAGTGAGAATCACAATTAACATTAGTCCAAGGGAACATCTTTAGATTGCTTACATCTCTGGCCAACAACGCAAAAGCAAAGGATAATCAATTAAAAATATATATGAAACAGATAAGAGCAGCAAAAAAGTCAGGCCTTTTACTTTAATAAATGACTTAAAAGGGATAGTTTGTTTGTTTGTGTGATTATGCGACTTTGATGAATCCGAACCAACCCTTTAAAAACACACTAAAGTCACACAAGAACACAATGAGGCAGAAGTAGACCGGCATGTTCCCGTGTTCTGCGAGGTAAAATTACTGTTTTTGTCAAAGGAGTCTGGTGGCTTTGAAGAGATAGGTAACCTCTTCAGTTCCCCTCCTGAAGGGGCTGCCTTACAGCAAGGTAAATCAGTGAAAATATTCTAAATACAGCGTAAACTTATATTGAATTCTTTAGGTGGGCCTTTTTTTAGGTGGCTAAAATGCGTTTTCTGCTGCCCCCATTCACAGCAGCACGTTGCTTTACTTCTGAGCTGGTACTCCTGTGTGTTTCTCCAAACTGGGGGCGTGCCGAACGCCATCTATAATACACTGACGATGGCTGAGTACCTCAAACAATTCAAAAGATCCAAACTATACCATTAAATGATTGAATCAAAATTGTTGTTGATCAATTTTTTGGCGATCAAATACTCATTTCATTCCTAACCCAAACAGAAGCAGAAATTGCTTTTACAATCAAAATTTGACTTCAAGCTGTTTCGTTGCGTCTTACCTGGCGTGTAAGCACGAAGTACGCGTACATGGCCATGGCCGTGCCATAAGTGATGAAGTAGGTGACGGGCTCCATGATATCCCAGGAGTACTCCCACCAGGTGAGCCTGGCCAGGATGCCAAACTGGGTGGCCATGTACGCCATGCCGCCCCACAGCACCCAGGTGGTACGCCGCTCCGCCTTCTTATTCAGCTCCGCCCTCACCTGCACAGAAGTCAAAGTGAAAACAAGCAGTCAGCCTGGTCAAATAGAACGAAAGAAGTGGAAATGTATTGAGAATCTAGCGAGGAAGAAAGAAAATGATTGAATTTCAGCACAAGAAAGAACAGAGGCTGAGAGCAGCTGGGACTCCACCAATCACAAATCCTTAATGCCTGATTTGAAACTAGGCGTGATATCTTAAACTAATGATACAATAAAAAAAATGATCTGCAGATAAGAGGATTATGCACATCAAAATTCTGAGCAACTACAGCCCCCCTTGGCTGCCGTGGAAAAGTAAGCGAGTGCATGCAAATTGTTTAATTGCAAGGCCACTCGGTCGGCTGGTTAAAAACCTTGATTTTTTTGGGTTTAGCAATGAGCAGAAGTTAACTTGTATAACCAACAACAAAAACGTTAGTCTAGTCAAACATGCTAGTCAGACCTTCTCTAAGGGGCGGAGTTGAGAGTTGAGGTCCTCCAGTCGTCCAATCAGCTCACGTTCCTTGCCGAGTTGGTGCTCCTCGATGCGTAGGGTGGTGTAGAGCTGCTGCACCAGAAACTTGACGTCATTCAGCCTTTCCGCCTCCTCGTGGGGCAGTAGCTCTGAAGCACACGGATAAAGAGGCTTCAACACAATAAACTTGCTGACAATCAAACCATTTCTTCCTCTTGGCAAACGGCACAGACTCTGCCTTTTCTTCAACAGTCCTCACCTCTCCTCGGTGGCCGCACGAGGTGCGTGGTGTCATTTATGACGAGCTTGAAATCATCTAGCAGCAGGATGTCTATGCCTGTGGAGGAGGCGACCCTCGCTCCATCTGGAGAGAGAGAGAAAGAGACAAATGTGAAGAGCAGGGGGGGAGAGGCGCTGATGGGTAGCCACTTCAAACACCCTCGATGTCTCTTCATAATCAGGCTGTCCGATTATCACGAGAGGTAAAAGCAGAAGCACTTACACACTCAAGAGTAAGATTTCAAGTAGCAGTGTATATATGTATAACCTGCTGGGCTGAATAGATGCAGCGGTGGTGTGTGTGCGTACAGTAGCCTTGTGTGTGTGAACATACCCGTGGAGTAGATGGCTACCCGGTCGATGCCTCTGTCCTCTGCCTGGAGCTGTTGCAGGAAAACTCCCACACTGTCGCTGAGAGGCTTGAGGGTGAACTGACAGCGCTCTCGCCTGGACGGCAAACTGACTGAGATCACCGGCAGCCCGTTCTGATACACTACTGTCACCTCTGTGAGGGGGCGGCAGGCAAGAAAATGACAAATGTCACACAAGCAGAAAATGTCAAAATGACACCCGAAGGTTTTAACTGAACCATGGAAATGAGTTTTCATATGCTCTGCTTATAAACACATACAGAATTTGTGACTAACTTACTCATGCTGAAGTAGTAAGTATTTAATTCCTGTAACTTGTCAATTTCTTCTTGATACCACAAATTCAAATGGAGGCTTTTTCAAATTGTATTTGTTTTGTCAGTGTTATATTTAAAATTCAAGAAAATCCAACGTTGACAAAGCAAGTTTCTAAAAAAACAGACAAAGTTCAATAAATTCCTGATGTTTCCAAAGTCAATGAGTAATCATGTTAAATAACAGCGATCTCACTATATAATCGTGATCGAGCAGCCCGACTACAGAGTCTGATATTCTGACACAGAAACGTACAAAGCTCAAACACAAACCCTTCATAATCTTTCTTTTTGTCACCAAGCAATAAAAGATATTCCTTGCACTTCATGAACACATACTTGGAACATCAGCTTTGGTTTACAAAATAGGATACTGTAGTCAATGCCTTTAACTTTATGACAATTTAAAGTTAGTATATTCTTCTGTGACTGATATTAGATTATTTTCATTGTCGATTAATCTGTCGATTATTTTCTTAAATAATGGATTAAATATGAAATAATTAAATGAAATAAATAGATCTAACAGATTCGTTGTATGGCCTATAAAATGTCAGAAAATGGGGAAAAATGTCAATCCGTGTTTCCCAAAGCCCAAGATGACGTCGTCAAACGTCTTGTTTCCATGTCATAGAAGAGTAAAGAAACCTGAATTAATGCGACTCATTTAAGAGTTGACAACTAAAATCGATTAATCGATCCTTCTTTGCGGCTCTAACTGACACTATCTGATAGGACGCCACCGCTGTAAACACAGCAGCAACTAATTCAGTCCTACATCAATTCTGATTTAACAGATGACTAAATCTCATTCATCAGTGTACTCACACATTAGACACACAAACACACTGACTGCTGTTTTTGCCAAAAAAGAAACAAGCGCACGCTCAACTGTCAGGTCCTGAAGATCAATACAGTATCATATTGCTAACCTCTCCCTCTCAGGGCTGTTATGTTGATTCGTTGATGCCAACTATTGATATTTCTTATTCCCATAGAAAGGGTAAAATATCTTTTAATGATGCTTGTGCCATCTGACCATCAGAAAGACCTTGAGGTTCACGTCACCGTTCATTCATTCCTTGAAATGTTTTTGGCTTTTCATAGCTGCGAACAAATAAGAAGAATGGAATGAATCAGTGCGCTGACAGAATGCACCCCCGGCGCTCGTTTGAAGTTCATTTCAGTGCTTAGTGTGTGCTCCCGTCTGTATTTGCCGCTTTGTAGCATGATCACAAGTATTGTAATTTTTGTCCTGAACTGCTTCGGCTCAGTGGCACTTTAGTTTTCGAGATTAGTCGATCCAGCTCTGTTGGTCCGTAACCAAACTGTGGTTATAATGAGCGTGCACAGCTTCAGCCATTACCATGCTGAGTGGCCCCCAATGACAGAGCCATGAATCAATGCAGGGGGCTGTGTGCGAGGACGTGGAGGTGATTCAAGCTGCCTTGTTACTGCTGCACCCAACAACCTCTGCCTCCGTGTCCGCCGCAGTGAGCCAGCAGATCTCCGCTCGGGCTCGCACCCGGACGTGAAGGATCGTCGGCTGGCACAGGCTCCGTTTCAAGGGTGTCTCTTGACCAAGACGCAGCGGTGCAGACGTCTTTATTTCACACCCACTCCTTCATTAGGGTGACAATCTGAAACCTTGCCCCGAGCATCATAGCTGCACCTGTTCCATTTCTCCTCCGCGTACGTGTCACCACAGGCACATTGCTAAAAGTGCGAGGATCCTATCTCTGCTCCTATCCTACAGTTGTCAAGGGCCACTTTAAAAATCAGCATGTTCTGCAATGCCGCTGCCTTCTCCTCTCAGCCCCCCCACCTCTCTCCTCCTCCCTCTGTTCACGCCTCTCACACAGACGAGCAGATGCTTCCCCGAGACAGATTCCATATTAATGACTACTGGCTGTTAATTCCAAATGAGCCTCGAGTCGTTGTCTGATCAATGTAGAATTCCTTTACGAGCAGAGCTCATTTGTCTCGGGCGAGGGGGGGTGTGTTTGGAAAACCCTTGATGCAGCTCGTGTGGACAGAAATAAAGTGAATGAACTGGGAGGGGGCGAGGACTTACCCTCTGGAGCAGTGGAGGAACACAACAGTCTCTGGCCGTGCCATGAGGGGGCGCCCCTCCAAACCTGCAGGCAGAGAGAGAGAAGGGCAACAACCTGGTTATTCCACTTGTACACAGCTTTTTATTATCCAATGTATCCGTTCTTTCAAGCGTGCTGTGACACTCAGCCACATGACCCTACGCTACTCGTCTCTGTTTTAAAAAATGTTTTATTTGCAAGCCCGACTGAGTGTTATGTTACAAAATGGCGTCCTCTGTTCCAGTTTCTAGAACGGTCCAATATCCAGGATGAAGCCACACCCAAGAAGCGCAGATCCAACTGCAGCTTCTCGGTCACGGAAATATTTTACACACAGACACAGACACATATAAATACACCAGTACAGAAACCACCACTTGGAGGGAACCCCCACAGTGGGAGACACAGACTGAAGTCAGCCAAATGCAGCCTGAATAGCAACAATGTTCATGAATTCTCCACTTCTGTCACAGACTGGAGTGAGTGAATGAAGGAGGGAGGAAGGGAGGGAGGGAGGAATATGAACAGAGGAGCAGAGCTTGGGGAAACCCTCGTTTTTTTTTTTATTTTGCTCCTGCTCCTGCTACTCTTAGCCAAGGAAAGTGGGAGTGTCTGCACATGTTTCGAATTACAGAGCTCGTCACGTTTTCTGCCGGGAGGCGAGGGAGCCTTTTAAGGCTGTCAGATCTCCGCACACTTACACAGAGCGATCGAGGGGGTGAGGATGAGACATCGGAAATCAAGCAAGAAAGAAAGAGCCAGGGGGTGAAACCGGAATTTTTCGAAATTCATTTTTAATTATGTGCACACGCACAAAAACAAATCTGCTTTTTACAGCAGCACAGAAAAAGGCTCAGTTTCTCTTCCAATTGGTTTTAATTTGTGACACTGTAGTTCTGTAAATGAATATGCCAACTAGATATGCATATAGAGTACGTTCTCATATAAAGTACAGAGCATCAACCACTAAATCACACGCTTTTTTTTTTGACCTTTCAATTTCCGGAAGCACGGGGCATCTTTCACACCGTCAAGGCTTTAAAGCGGACCTGACTGCATGGCACTCGGCACCCAGCAGGCCTCAGTCGGATGCATGCGCTCCGTGTACAGATTATCAGATAGCTACACAATCTGACCGTCACTGAGCCGAGATTCAAAGCTCTTCACAAACGACTCTTTTTTGTTAATTCACACTCACAGTTATGGAGTGAAACGATATCTCAGGGGAGAGCAGGTGCAGTAATGTGTGCAGTGATGTGTATATGCTGCCACTGCAAACAGATGCTGACTGTAGCTAAACACAAGCACTGTGAGTACCAGTCTACCCATCATGGAATTAATATACTGGACAGCCTGCAAATTGTCGACTTCATGGAAGCAACATCAAGGTTTTGACTCTAGGCCAGATTCTATCATCACTCAGGTGTACGGGTATCCTGTGATACAGGCAACAACAGAGGAAGCTCAGGTGCTCACGATGCAATATTTATTTTCACTGTATGACACATGAGAGGGCCCAGTGACACAGCATGAAAGCCGAGGAACATAGTAGCTCACGTTTCATAGGTCTGGGTCAGGTTTCTATGGAATTTCTAGAACGTAGTTTGTTTTGCCTGACAACGCAGGCGGCACGTGTCTCACTCCATGCTGGTTAAGACAACTACAGCAAAATTGAAACTACTTTTGTGAGGCGACAGGGCCAGCAGTGGACGACCTGCAAACCCAACATTGACCTGACAAATCTGATGAAGATGAAGGCCTCGCCGAGTGTTCACTATTCTAGTTTGCCTTCTCGCTAGGCCCCCCCCAAAGAGGAAAAAAAAAAAAAAAAAAGAAACTTCTTGGAAACTCAACTTTCTTTTCTATTTTTCAACATCTGCGAATGCAGAGAATGGTGAAGAAAAAGTTGAGCAAGTCTGAAAGCATTTATGAAAAGTATCGGCTACCACTGCAGCAGTAATGCAGTTCTACTGTAAACTGAGCATCACCGCAGGGATTAGTATGCATGTGTGCGTCTGCGCATCATCACTGTAGAACTCTTGTCTTTGAAACCACCTGGCCAAGGATGACAGAAGTTTGTGTGTGTGTGTCCTAAATGAGAATGCTGACTGCCGTCCCGTGGCACCAAGCGGGGCCCAACAGTGATTAGGCTGCTGATCAGATGACATGCTGAGAAAGGCGTTTTGGGCCGTCTGGATCGCTCATTCGTTAACTTCAGCTGCTTGAAGCCAGGAGGAAAGATTTCACCGGAATACCCACGACATCACCGACCCACGCAGGGCAACGTCACACATATATCTGCCGTGCATGTACATCCATTTGTGGTGTGACACGTATGTGTGAATGTTCCTCTGTGTGTGTGCGTGCGTGTGTGTGTGTGTGTCCAGCCGTCTGTTCACCAGCCTGTTTGTCAGCGGTAGTTGCAGAACGACTGAGCGAAACCCACCCCCCCCTCCCTCGGCACAAAGCCACTAAAACGCTGCCTGAAATATTTAGCAGCGTAGCAGCAGTCAATAGCACAGCAACCTTGGAATCAATGTCACACGGGTAGAGGGAGAGAGAGAAATGGGCATCTGCGACGGCTGGGAAGATGGACAGATGAGCAGGAGGAGGAGAAAATATGCGAGGATAAATGGAGCAGCAGCAAGGGAGCGATAGAGATAAATGAAGGCTGGAGTAAAACGGTGTGAGTCACGAGTGCGCTTTCATTTCTGACCATGTGCTGCATATACTGTACCCTGCAGCAGACTAACCCTCCCCACTGAAACGTGACTGCACCGTGTGTGTGAAGCGGAGATGAAGGGAAACAGAGGCAGGGGGGAGGGGGAGGGAGAGAGAGAGGGGGGGGGAGAGAGAGAGAGAGAGAGAGAGACAGAGAGAGAGAGTGAGGGGGGGAAGTCATGAGTGTGATGAAAATCACAGGGAAAGGGAGGGGACCAATAGACTTGCTGGGAGTGGAGGAGGGGGTGTGGGGGGAATTGCTGATCACTGCAGTAAAGGAATCCCTCGTCTAGAAAGGGGGGTTGCCCCTCGCTTTCAACCTCCCTCCCTCCCTCCCTCCCTCCCTCCCTCCCTCCCTCCCTTACTCACACTGGATCCTGATGTGCAGGTTTTGATCTACTCTCAATTCTCATCTGCACTGCGCTTTAACTTCCTCTGCAATTTCCTTCAATTAAAAAAATTCAAATAAAAAAAAAAAAAAAAACACTCCTCAATTTAAAACCCTGCTCTCAGTGTGGTACATGCACAGCAGTGGACCCAGTAGATCATGCAGTGTATACTGTGGGAGATGAAAATACATTTGATACACTGAGGGAAACATAAGGCTTCTTAGTGGCAGCGCAGGCTCTGTGCTACATACACAGACCTTCCCTGTTCTCATGTAACGTAGTAACAATATCGACCTGCAGTAAAGATGAATCATCCTCATGCCGTACGGCCGTAACAATCTCACAAAGATGTGGCAGCTTATAGTGGAGGGGGGGAAATACTCCACACATTCACATTGTATAAACCCAGGGGAGGGAATCAACACACAACCTTTGAGAGTGAAACTGCTGCAGCGCTGCCTACTATCAATATCTCCCCTATGTGCAAACGTTTCTCTTTGCTGTGTCGAATTCCAGCAACATGATGAAAGTCTTGCTCTCATTTCAGTCCCGTTTATGTGTGTGGAGAAATGTGCACGATTTATCAGGCTCCTCCTGTTAGCAGAGCTGCTTTGAGTGTGGACCAAAACTACTGCCAGTGTTGTTCAGCCAAAGAAAAACTAAAAACAAACTGGGTTATTTTAGTGGTTTTCTGCAAGTGACAAAATGTATGACGTCTTCTTATTATGTTAGGATTTTCTATTTTGGCTTCACAAACACCCACTCTTTTTTCGTCAGACCTACCTCGACAGCCCAGTGAGATGAACTCAGGTTCACCTTCACTGAAGCAACCTGTCACTGCTCTTTAACTGGATGTTACTTACAGTGTTTCTTTCATTCATTACTTTTAGCAGCAGTAATGCAGTACATATGTGCACTGCCGCTTCGTTGTTATGTATGGTGCTGAATCTGAACACAGCATGACGGTTTGAAAATCCCCTCTTCCTCAGAACACATCTTTTTATCTACACACACACACACACACCACAGGGAAACTCTGGGTGCTGGACATGGTATAAAATGTGTCTGTGTTACAGACACCAGCGCTGAGGAAAAATGTCGCTGACATAATTCCCATTTGATGGTGGCCTTCGAGGGGAGTGCAAACCTCAGTCGTTTCTCTACAATGACTGCATCTATCTATGTGGTAATGTGGTGTCCTGGGCCGCGCCGAAGGCTCAGATAACGCGAGCAGTCATACAAAGTCATTCATGAAATAACTCATGGAGTACTTCAATTCAATAGAGCACATACTATACACCCACTCAAGGCACTCGTGTATCTAAATAATATTTGAATGACTCAATCTTTTCAATTTCTTTCACCGGTAGAAGTCATAATGTAAGGATGGATTTACAATCAACGGAGCTGGGATCAATTTCCCAATGGCCCGTCGTTTGATAAAGGCCAGGGTCAAGGAGAGGTGGAGTGCTCCGTCATGCTTCCATGACAGTCAAGGTGGGAGGTCACTGTACATAGAATGAAAACTAGCGCTGAGATAGATCACTATGAGATACCAGATAGTAAAAGCAGGCAAGAAGTGTACCAAAAAAAAGCTCTAAAAAAAAACTGAATAGAAAATCAATAAATGTAGCCACTTACTGAAGCTAGAGGAACAGGGGTTAAAGTACATCACCAATAATCAGCTGTGACAACCCGCTGACTCAACTTTAAGGACTATTTCCATGTTCCTTGTTAGAGTATGCGAATGAGATTTATGAGCTATTAAATTGGAAATACACGGTGTCCACCATCGCTGCTGCTGAAAGGAATTTGTGTTGATGAAGCTTTCCCAGTTTTTTTTTTTTTTTTGGATCCTTGTGTCTCTAGCTTTATTACTCTTTTATAGCACATTAAGAGACTGCTGACTGTGACGGTTTAAGAAAATAATTTCCAGTGATGTGCAGTCATTTTCATTTTATTTCCAGAAATAATTAAATATCAACTAAATTATATTAAAAGCACCATTTGTTAGATTTTTATTTTAATACTTAAAAACGTGCACACATGTTTCACTTACTTACAAAATGAGCAACTTAAAAAAGTACACAATCAAATATTTGAATATTTCCTCAAAATATCCATCCGTCTCGTCAATTGAACATGGGTTTTAAGTTAACAAATCCAAATCTCTCTCTCTCTCACACTCACACACACACACACACACACACACACACACACACACACACACACACTTAGCAGGGACACTCTTAACTCATCCTTGCCAAAATGTTTTTTTTGTTTGTTTTTTAAAGAACCAATTCATCTTTTGATTATTTATTGGTTTAATTGATTAATTGTTTAGTGTGTATAATGTCAGAAAATGGTACAAATGTCCTTCACAATTTCCTAGAACCCAAAGTGATATCTTCAAATTAATTTGTTTGTCAGACAACATTTGTTGATCAATAGATTATCAAAGGGATTTTATACACATTTTTTATATACAGTAGGGAAAATACTACTAGCTCACGTATTATAAGTGGATATGTAAAAGGTGATGTTGTGGCGGTGCAATACGGCTGATGTGTCCGCTTTTCTATCTCACTGCTGTGCCACCTCCACCCTCCACTCCACCCTGCTCCGGGGGCGAAGGTCCTGCCCACTCAGCTCCTTGCAGCCCACACTTCCCCACTGTGGGGTTAACAAGTTGAAAAGCACAGCTGCGCCCGTTCAAAGGCACTCATAATCCACTGCACGCACACGCCCACATTCTCCGCCCCCTCAGAAATAGACAAAAGCACATATACACCTAGATAAGGCGGGCACTCAGCAATCGCTACAGAAGAAAGTGGATTTGAGTACAGTGTAATCATTCAAGTCATTTTGCCCGTCTCAGTGCCGACGAGCTTATGTAACGAAAGAAAACGCTGCCTTTTCTCTCCGCTGTGTTCCTCGTCTGGTAAAAGCCATTAGCAGATATGAAATCTGAAGTCACATTCTTGAACGGCACAGTGTTAAGTAATCTCCCTTCACACGTTTGAACGGGGCAACTGTAACAAAGCACAGTGTGCCCCACAAAAGGCCAGTAGCAATCTGACCTCTCCACTGCAATGCAGAACTGAGAACAACCTTCCCCTGATTAGGGCCATTTCAAACATCAAACCCCTCACCAGAGCAAGATATAAATAATTCCATCTTAATCTTTCATCCTATTTCAATATATTGCCTGTCAGACCCTGGACGTGCCCATGGGTTGCTTAATCCATGAGATAAGATCTCAGCTGTGAATGAATCCATTTCAACGCCACGTGGGCTGCTTCAGAAGGGCCAGTTGGACCCTCATACTCACCTCACCCCTCCCTGGGACCAACAACACTGGAACCTGATGCATTATTAAACAGCAGTGCAGGCTTTCGCGCAGGAGCTTAGAAGACAGCCAGCGCCCGGCCACTGTGCTCGACGGCTCTGCTGAACTCAATCCGGCCGAGGGGCAAGAACCTGCGTTTTCTGACTTTCTCGGGTCCAGACCAGAAATTGAAAATGGTGTTTGCATGCATAATGCATATACAGTATGCGTGCGTGGTCAGTCTCCATACCCTCTTTGATTGCTCATACACCAGATGGCACTAGCTGCTTGTGTCAGTGTTCATTTCAGTGCAGGTCACGCAACACACAGACCCTCTACTGTAGCACCCAGGATGAAGGAACTTCTGCGTGACTTTCCTCTTTTTCTTCCCCCCTTTCTCCCACTCGCTATAGCAGTTTTTCCCTTTGAAAGTAGTTGAGACCCTCCTCTAAGGAATGCAAGCAAATCCAGCCTTGAACTATCCACACTCGCTGACTAAACAGGCCCCGATCTGACCGGTCATCCGAGCAACCCCGATTAAGCCTCGAGAGTGTTAAAAAGGTGCCCGGGGCTCCATCACATCACACATATCACAACAATCAATGGTGCTGAATAAGCACGGCTCATTTCTTACCATCCTCGCTTTCTTTCTCCTCCCACCACCACTTGTGTCCCGAGAAGCCTCCCACCATTATACTTATCCTCTTTGCAATCACCCCTCTGAGAGCAGAGCGGCATTTTGTTCCCCATTGTTTTTGGATGCTTTAATTATCGTGGAAGATAAAAACACTAGTTTTGAATTGAGGAATAAAGTACTTTCCCTTTGTTGTCTTGATGCTGTAGTGGTCCTCAGTGACCACTACAGCGCTTGCTTGTTTCTGCTGAAGCTGCTTTAGGCGACGGAGAAACTGCGATATCCTACAGAGGTTTATAGAAAAGCTTGGCATCGGGATAATTTGACAAATTGTCATATATATATATGTAAGTATGGCATGTGTTGTATGACATATAACCGTTCCATCAAAAAAGGGACACAAAACTGTTTGAAGGATTTCTTATGAAAATCATACCCTTCCAGGATTCAAAGTTAATGAACAATTTTATTAAAACCCACTTTGAATAAAATATCATGTTCAGAGCACACGCATCAGTACTGGGTCATTACCGATTTATCTCTCATCTGGGATGCTGAAGGGTGCAAGATGCTCCACTTTTCCTTCTGCTGCCTGCTTCATCTCTTGCCTTGCTTTCATGATCTGACCTCCAAGTTATTTTTCGTCAAAGAGCCATACACACTAATTTCGTACCTTCATCTAATCGTGGTAAATCAGTATTTTCTACAAGTTTCAACATCTTTCTGTCGAGGTCATAATTCAGGTTTCTCGGTAATCTGCGCACAATAACTTTTAGTAATGCTGAATCTACTGATTGATAAAAATCTATTGCAGGAAGTTTGATTGTTGCTTAACAGTCTTAAGTCATTTGCGCTCCAAAACAGGCAATTCGAAGATGTCACAATTAAAGTATGCCAAATTAATAATCAGCAGTTCCTTTTAGCAAGGTACCCTTTGATATACAGACAACTATCATTGGATTTCTTTGATACAAAAGAAAATTTAAACACATGATCATTCTCAGGCAAGTGCTGAAGTTATGAAAAGCGTCTTTTTTTCTATATTTTCCGAGTGGATTTATGAAGGTTTATTTCACAATAGATAACAGAGATATCCTTGAGAAGTGTAAGTCACGCTGAATATAAAAACGCGTGCATCATGACGGGATGTTCAGAATTGACTGAGATATGAATCCAAAAAGAAGCAACATTTTTGACGCATAATACAGCAATCGGGCCTTAAGGGCTTTAAAATACGTCAATAACCTTCATGAGCTGCGTGTCGGAGCCACTGCTGCAGCACCAACTGTCGACTGCGGGCAGGACTACAATAACTGACTTCCTGCTGTTTACAGAATACCAACATGAGCCTGTCCCTTTCACCTCAACTTCAACTCTCCCGTACTCCCCTGGGGAGGGCATTTCAAAGTTTGAAAAAAACGTAGTTATAGACTAATTAATCTGTAAAGTAATCCAAAGCTTATGACATAATGGAATAACAGCTGGTAACAGCCTGAATTCTAGGTTTGCTCAGTTTTACTACACCCTTTCCATGCTCCTTTTATAAAAGCTTTTAAGAATGGCAGTGTTCACCTTTACAGATAATGTTGAGTATTTTCAAAAGGCACAAGAGGCGCACAGCTTTTCACTGGGCTTGTGAAGTTGAGGGACTGACTAATTAAATGTCAGCTGACACAAGACATGCGGCAAAACTCAACTGTGAGAATGTCAAATTGAAATTTTTAGGGCAGCCGTGTGGCTATTGATCTCGATTTGGGGGGGAGACTTTTTTGTCCTTGAAGTGAAGTGAATTTGCAATATGGTTCGACACATAGGGCAGACCAGTGGTGACACTGTGCTTTAACCTCCAAGCACTGAAACGATCCACACCGTCAGACTACAGGACGGATGCAAGACTAGGGCAAAAATGTACGTGGCAAATTGATAAGTCATAGGATCCTCAGGGGTCTGCGTTCACAATTTAACCAATGACAGCCTCATTATATCACTTGGAGTCATCTCCTTTCGTACATTCCCTCCCTGAGAACCATAAGAGCATGTGGGGTTGTTGTGATAACCCCAACTATGACAGCAGCTACTAGAAAAACAGTTAGTAGAGCGCATGTTTAACCAATATTCCCTTGGTACTTGTGTCTCTGCAGCCTGAGAACATGCGAGGTGACATTCAGGGCAGCAAACAGTGTCTCACAGACCCACATAAATTCCTCCTCAAGCTGTTATTTATGGAGTGGGGCCTGGGAATGATCCTTTTGGAGGAACTTTGACAGTGCACTCCCTGTGTCTGTGTCTGTCCAATGGCCCTTTATGCATTGAACACAACTTGGACTGTAAAAGATACGAAGTCTGTGAAAGCATGGCTAAAGTTGCCCAATATATCAGTGCTTCATCCAAAGCAAGCTCAGTGTCCAACTATCAATCTGCAGCACTCGCTGTCTGGCCTCATCAGCGGCTGGTCCGTGGAGAGGACTAGAGCTGAAAACTGAATCCACAGAATTGTAACTTGCTGCCCTTTTGGCTGTGTCAGCGAGTCTGTCAGAGATTTACTCTGCAGCGGTCCACATGGACATATGGCATGCAAACATGCCAGCGCTAAAACTGGGCTAATGGATGCCACTCCCGACACAGACTGGACCAGGCGCTGATGAAGGAGCTGAAGGGAGGCTGCAGCACAACAACTGACTCATACAGAGCATAGTAAAACCCGGCTCTCTTCAAGGGGACTTTTTCTGTAGCAAGAGCTATGATGGCCTCAATATCTTTTCTAAGTATGATGGTGAGTTTCTAGCTGAGCTTGTAACAAAAATACATTTCTGGAGAATCTCGTGAGGCCTCCTCCAGGCAGCCTGTAGCTGCTCATTTGTCCTGAGCCGGGCTCCGTTTCTGTGGTCGGCAGTGTTTCACATCTATATCTCTTAACTGAGAACAAAAAAGAAAGTTTCCCTTCACAGAGAATATAATACATACAACTGAACCAGTGGCTGCTAGTTTGAAAATGGAGCGGAAAGTGTAGGAGTGTTTCACATCTCGTGCCAAGTGTGCAAAATTAAATCAATATTTACACATCTGTGTCACACAGTAGTAGTAAAAAGCATGCATGGTACCTGGCTTACAGTGCAGAGTAACTTGTCTCGATTTAAGAGCTTAACGCCAATTACTGACTGGTCTACACACAGAACAACAATTTCTTTAGGAGGATTTCATCCCTGCAGCTTAAATAGAGTTTGAGACGAACCAAAGCATGACATGTAAAACAGCTATAGTCTGTACAACTGCAAAACGTACCTCGATTGAGGAGGGTCGCACACAATGACGAGATGTCACTTTATTTACGGGAGATAAAACATTTCGGGCCATTTTACATCCGTGTAAAGCATAATATTCACACAGTTATGGGACAGAAGTCACGGGGTTCAAATACTTCTCTTGAAAATTACGTCTCGTGTCTCGTTTTTTCTCCATTAGTAACTCAGAGAACTATTGTGACTGACTAGCATTAGCATGCACCGGTAAATGCATAGCCTATTTACACATATGTATTTACAATGCGAAGATGATTGAAATGAAGCAACATGATAAGGTGTTTCAGTTGAATTAGGGTATTGCATTAACTGTAGTAAATTTATATGAAATAAAAACAGTACATTTATGTTGTACAGGCAGGGAGGAGGAGGGGAAAAGGGAAAAAAAAATCAGTTTGTGCGTCAGTGAATGGTCTAAACAAAGTTATATTTTATTTATGATAATATACTGTATCTAATTACACAAGGCCATTTTAGGACTTAGGGGAATAGCCGTTTAGGGAAAACAAAATATTATGGTGTTACTTTTATTAAACAATGGGCAATGATATCAATGCTGTTGACTTTAAAAGCAGTGTATATGGTTTTGTCTTGGGCATGTTTTAAATCAGATATTTGGCAGTTTTTCGGGCTGTTTTTTTATTGTCCATTAAGCTGCTTTTGTCACACAGACCTGGCAACCCTGTTGCTGTGCCAGTTAGGTAGGCTTTACTCCTCAGTCAGCAGAACGTACAATGTCTTGAACACAGCCTTACTTCATATTTAATCATGTCGGTATTGAAATTACTGTAAATATTGCTGACGTGGTGGAAGACTGTTCGGAGATTTTCAGGAATACTGTATTCTTAGAAAGACAGCAAGTCTAGGATTTATTTTCTTTCCGTTGGATCCTATTTGTCTCATAGTTATAATAACAGCAAAAGCTTCACTCCAGGCCATTCGCAACAAGCATCAAATATTCACAGGTCCTGTGCCAAAAGGGGCCGTGTGGGGGAGCAGCCCGCTCTCACACAGACTTTGGACAGTTTGCCGGAAACGGGCCAGCGTCTGTGAACCGTTTATCATCTTACCACCTGGAGGGCAGGGGGAATGGAAGTCACAGCAGTCGAATAAGCAGACAGCGTGGATTTTAGATCTCAAAAAAGGGTCCTGGGTCGGCATCTCATACCCTCCTGCCTGCTGCGTGACGTGATGGCCTCTTCCTCCACGAGCTCTGGGAGTCATGACAAACACACCACCCCGACTCACAGAACACACAAGGGGCACGAGAAAGGACTAAAGCACTGTGCAGCGTCTAATTAATTCAGCTGATATTAATGCCGGATCAGACTGCATGGCTGACGACGACTTTGTTAAAGATCGTCCCCATCCTCTCTCATCTCTGCCCTTTCATCTCCCTCAAATGACATTGTGACCTAAAACTGAAGTGAGCTAGTCAGCCTCCCTAATGCTCAGACAAAAAAACGCTGTCACCATATCTCTCCGTCCTCGTGCTCCCATTCACAGTATCTTAATCCTCATCATCACAATGCGGCCCAAAGTGGCGTCTTTCCTCCTCGATTCTCTCCGGTTCGAATGTGATTTAATTCTCCATCTTTCATAAGGTCCTCCGCTATCGCTGGACCCCCTCCACTGCTATTGTTCCTGCCCATTTCCCCCTCCCCGTCACTGCAGGGGTCAGTCTAGCTTGGATGTTAGCGAATGAGCTCAGGCAAGGTCACAAAGTATCCTCATCATGGTGCCTCCCACGACGGACTAACAAGCTTCCCATGGATGGTTCCAAGTAATTCAGGTACCTTGAAGCAAAACCTATTACTTTTGGGCACCAGATGTTATTAATATGTATGTTAAGTTAACCTCTAAGGGCTACCAATACTACAAATTAGACACTTAACAGCTTCAGAGTGATCGCAGTGCCGCACGGCGTCACCTCTGGCACGCTGCCAGACACAGCATGGCGCCGGCTTGATCACTGGTGTTAGCTGGAACGAAGAAAGCCCTCTGATGTCAACACGGTTTAAAGACACGCGTTTGGATTTCGTTTGTGGCGTTATTTTTGCTGCTTGTTGTATTTAGTATCTTCAACCAAAGATGATATGATGTCACGCTATATTTCCAGAGTTAAATACAGCAAATAGTTGTTGCTGTCTAAAAATATCAGCTGTAAATGTCATCTCGTCAGATTTAAAAGGCCAAGACTTTTCTGTGGACTCATCATTTTGCAGACATTCAAGCAGTGTCTTCATTTACACACACATAAATAATTAAGGCAGCAATGCAGGTAAACTGGAGCCAAACATAAAAACCAAATTCGGACTGTAAGATTATGCTTATAAGAACATTTTGAAGTCAAAGATACCAAAGGGAAGTTATTTATATTCAGGTTTCTGCTAAATAGCTGCCTACATCAGTGTCTAGGCAGCACATTTACATTAGATGAATTACCTGCTTCAAGCCTCTGGAGGTTGCCAGGAGATTCTTGCGTTAAGAGTCTTGTGGATGAGGTTTGTCCTTTAACAATACAGTAAAGTCTTAAATCCAAGAGAATGTGGGCAATAGAAAATTGGATTAATAAAGCAGCCGTGTGTGAAATATGCTGCATTACCATATAAAGTAGAAAACAAGGGACTAGGTAAAGTCGAATGAAAAGGCAAACGTTCTAAAGTTAAGATGTAAACAAACTAATGGAAGAAGAAGGAGACTGTGGTATGATATGATATCGTTTCATGGATACTTGTCGTTAGGTGTTTTAGCTGAACGGATTTCCCCCCATCCCTCCGGAACATCCCAGCTTGACCATAACAAAGCGTAGGAGTACCCGAGGGGAAGACAAAGCGCGTTTCATAAATCCCTGCTTGTTTTTCTTTAAGACTTACATAAACTTTTATACAGTAATAATGGCTCGCTGAATTGAGGCCCGGTTACAGCCAATGAAACTTTAACGTTTGAAGACCAAAGGCTTTGTTCGAACAGATAGCGGAGGATATGGTCTCTAATGTCCTGAACGGAAACCGCTTTTATCTTTCAGTTCTTCATATTGACTGTGTGATAAATCACAGCAATTCACTGAGAAGCTCAGTTCAGACGTGTTGAAAGACACTCTAAAAAACACATTTTCATCAAGGACTGTCGTGAACATCAAAGCTTTTACTAGAGATTGTGTTTGCATAATGTTTACCTGTAGGTGTCCTGAAACCTAACTACAAGAGTGGTGATATTACACTTGAGAGCACAATCCTCTTCACAGCCCCATCTTTTATATTATATCCCGACTTCACTGCTTTGTTTACCGATATTTAGCAATATTCGAGCAGCCTTTATTTGCCTTCATCCCACGGACCGTCTGTCAGAAATAAGAATCTCAGTAGATCAGAGGCTTTTCGGCAATTATATTCGTGCAATATCTGACAGACGCACGCAAATAGATCGACAATGTTATGAGACACAGCGATTGATGGTATCTCAGCCTTACAGGTAGTTTGAAACTTTACTCAGCCGACCAGTATCAGCATGTCATGATGGAACAATGACACAACAAACAAGTAGTTTGGCAAATAATTAGACTGGTTGAGCTTCAGCTGACATTTCGCGAAATCTGGTAACAGCTGCGATGTCTCGGCTCACTTTGTATTGCCACACAAAAACAGATGATTATACCATAATGAACTGAGAAACATCCCAATTAACTGCGGCGTTAATTAAGGCTAAACAAGTCTGCAAGTGCTTTCGGACAGAATGGAGGATTACACTGTACATATTTGTGGCGGGTGAACTTTAGAAAATCCATTTGTTAACAGGAGCGGTGCAATTTTGTAAACTACGTGTGACAGCTGTGCTCTTGCTCATTTATTTCTGCTTGCCTTTTCCTTTTCCCTGCCAACCATGAAACATAATAATAAGAAATTAAAAGTTCACTCTTCATCCTGCCCCTCTAGTCGAGTCAGGGCAGTAAAGAACAATCAGGCCTTCAGCATAAGTCCCATTAATCTTTTGTTAGTTTAACAGCTTCGATTATTAGCCCTTGCTTGAGCCTTTGAGATAAGCCGTACACACCTTTATATATGGCCTCCCTACTGTATATTAATTGGACACAACACTGCCAGTGAGGAGCAGGTGAAATAGAGAAGGCTGTAGGTAAATCCTTCAGAGTAATCGTCGGCACATCTCTACTGTCACTTTCAATGGTAAGTCATATAAAAAGAAAGTTTAGGCTAGTTTCTGATGAAAACATTTCTGGCATGAGGAAGAGAAAGAAAGCGTTGCGCAACCCAGATGTAGTGATTTATGAGTATGTGTTTGTGCGTGATAGGGCAGAGTTATAAGCACAGTCATTTAGGTCCACAGTCTTATTTTAAAGGGTGCAGCTAAGCCCAGAGAAAGGGCAGTCAGTCTAAATCAGTGGTTTGAAAGACAGAATGGAGACAACCACCCCTCTGTATATGAATGGAAAGAAAAGTGTCAGTATTCAAGGAATATAAGAAGAATGTGGATGGGACATTCTGAGCATTAGTAATGTAAAAAACAATAATTAATTGATCATATTAATGTGTTTTGTCACATTATTATTGTTATTATTACTATTTTTATTATTAATGATATTGTTATTATTCTTTTTTCTTAATTCTATTTTTTTAATCTAGTTTTTAAAAGCCTCTTTTTCTATGATTTCTAAGCCGATTTATGGACATTTATTCTCGATGGATGGACATAATGATATCCTTGGGAAGTGTAAGTCACACTGAATCTAATAAAATAGGCATCATGTCTGTGTTTTAAGAGTTATGACTCAGAGAAGAAGTATGTTTTTGACTGAAATTGCACACAGCATCTTCCACTGGCGTTTCTCAATGCACTCCTCCACTCACAGGAGAGTGAAATGAAACCTGCGGTTAATTTATTCTAAATGAATGAACACTGGGAAAAGGCATGGCGTTATATGACCCTAAAAAGGAAAAAAAATATTGTTTAGAGTGGATATAGAAGCACAGAGAATTGGCAACTTGAGCAAAGCCTTTATTACTGTTCTACTTGGTGACATTATACAACTAAAAATAAAATCAGGTTTTAAAATTAACGCTGACCGCAAATTCTTTGTGACAACACTTTCTGTCCCCGACTGGCTTGGCGAGGAGCTACAAGTTTGCACTCGCAACTCCACACAGTTTATAGTCAATCAGAGTAGATGGACAGTATGGCACTACTCTTGCTGACTCGATGCCATGAAAGGCGATGGAAACATGCACGCACGCCCCGCAATTCATATAGAGTGACAAACGGTTTTCATGGCTCTCTTCATAACGCACCTGCCTCCTGGAGAAAACAGCATCCACCGCTTTCAGTAATTGGCCATTTCCCATTTCCCAATCCCCGTCCTCACCACATGCAAGTAGGCAAATTTAGCTCTGTGTAAAACGGCTCAATCTGTAAACTACAGCCACTTGCCAGAGAATGGAAAATGTGTGATTGCCCGTGTGTAGATTACTGACATAATCACCCTACAAAGAAAGCAGAAAGAGCAAAAACATTTAATCTGACCGAACAATGTGATTGTATTTCTGCTTTTTTTTTTTTTTTTTACTGATCAATGTCTTCTCTGCCTTCAGGAGGAAGATTACTATTATTAAGACAGGGCAGATGCTTTTCTCAAGAACAGGAGAGATTTGTTAAACATAGACAGGCTTGGTGAAGACATGAATCAGGAAACAGTTTCAAAGTGTGACTCAAGAGCTCCGCAAACTGCGATTGCAAAACCACCTCCCCTGCCCTACCGCTTACACTACTCCTGTTCCATCTATCTCATCTTCAAACCATCCACAAATGTGCCCTGCAATGTATTCTTGCGTACTACTACACATTGAGTAACATAAACTGGCTCGTTTCCAGCGGGGAATCCAAAACCTTGCTTCTTCTTCATTTTCAGATTTCTCCATTCAGCCATCGGTGTGACATTTGACAACTTCTCTAAATTGCCTCGGCTCCCAACTTTAGGAGCCGAGAGGCAGATGGGTCGAGAGGTCCATGCGTGAATAGTGCTGCTGAGGATTGCTGTGTGTGTGTATCCGTGACCGTGACCCATCAGGCCTCATGGGAAGCTGCAGCTAAACTGATGGATGCCAAGGAGCAATAGAGGGAGGGAGGGAGTGCTGGCATAGCCAAGTGCCTGTACTGCAGCAATGCAGAGGGATGTCAATATAATGAAAAAAGAAACAAAAACAGAACAATGCAGTACACAAATGACAGACGGTGCAGCACGCGTTGGTTAGAGATGATGTTTGCAAGGCTAACAAGTTTACAACCTGACTTTCATTCTACTGGAGTTTCTGCACGGTTTTGCTGATGTACCCTCCCCTCTACTGCAGTTATGAATACATCATCCTCAGCCCTACCTAGCAGAGACAACAAACCCTGGCAAGGTAAACACTCCCTGCTGAGCCTCCCGTGTCTCCTCCCTTCCCTGCCCTCTGAACAAACAGCGCTCCCTCTGGAGGCTATGTGGCAGGGAGACCGGGAGAGGGACACTGGGACTATCGACTAGATTCCTCCCAGCTCAGTTGTTTCACCCCGTTGTGAACAAGGCCTTGTTAGGATAACCCACGGCTGGTGTTTTCAGTTCCCAGCAGCGTAAGTAATGTATACTTTTCCTCTGTTCTCATTCGCCGACCTTCCCCCGATGGCTCGCCGAGCGGCCTGCTGCAGTAAAATGTAAACACAGTCCGAGGGAAGCCACTTCTCATTTTTCCCCAGCACAACCAGGCCTACTTTCTCCATTTCAACACAAACAAACCACCCTGAAAAAACCCTCACTCCCATGCATGTAACCACACACACACACACACACACAGACACGCGCGCACAGAAAGAAAAGACGATGAGGCAATGCACTGCTATCCACAGCCAAAGGATTGCAAGCACTCAAGGAACAAATATCCTGTTCTCATCAGAAAATCTTCATCTCGTGCAAGCTTGTTGGTGGGCCGAGCACATTTCCCGGTGAAAAATATACACACTTAACCTTGAGCTGATCTTTTTAACATAATGCACCTGCTTTATTAGATTCTATCTGGACCTTACTTACATACCAAGTATAAAGAGTTGAGTTCTGACCAAGATGGAGACGAGACGACGTGGCAGCACCGAGGCGTCTCTCTGCCCGTCGTATGACTGCTGTTCATGTTCTATTGATAGGACAGCGTGTGCTGAGAACAGTACGACAGTGTTGTACTAATCCTCAAGTGATTTTCAAGTAGGAACCAAGTAAATTCACAAGTATTGTACACATATTCACAAGCACACACTCATTTGAAGTCATCTTAATAACGGCTGACAATCTCACCCCGAGGTTTATTTAGTGGCTGCTTTGAGACACTCATATCTCTTGTTCATTATCAGCAGGCAAGTTCAATTTTTTCTTAGCACTTCAAGGACTTCATGTTCATGTTGGTTTAAAACTCGGGTTTCAAAGATCATTCTATTCCTTGGAAATAGTAGTGAAAAGAAGTCGAACTCCAAGGAACATTTTAAATATCCTTGAAACTCAACCTTTATAACGGGTCCTTTGAGTGCTCAGAAAAAGAACCTTTGTAATGATAACCTCGGGAAGTGCAAGTCACACTTAATTTGAAAATATGTGTATCATGCCTGTGATTTAAGAAAATATAAAAAATTGTAATACTGTGACACATATATACATAAATACACATATACAGTATATACACACACACAGTATATATATATATATATATATACACACACACACACACACACACATATACATACACATACATCTCTAGCTGAAATTGCACCACCATGTGATCCAAAAGCAGATGGCAATAGTCACTCAAATGTATAATTGAGGAAGAAATTTATTTGGCATTGATGTCACGCCACTGGGCCCAGAAAGAGACACGCACACAATAGCAGAGACTCATTCATTATTTAGTCAGATAACAAATTTCAATTTAAAAGCCCCATGAGCGCCTGGCAGAGGCAGGTGCATTAAACATCTGCATTTATTATTATTGTATATGACAGTTAAGTATATAATAACTTATGTGACTCTAATTCGTCTGTGCTGATGAAGAAAGAAAAAAGGACAGAAGAACTCCCCCCTTTGTTGCACTAATAATTATTTGCAATATTAATACTATTAACTTTCTGTGTCACACACACAGCAGTGCTGTGGTTAAATGACTGCGTGGTTTGCTTCCACACCAAAGCCACATGGCACCAAAACAGCTTGTCCTCCCTTGTTGCATGACACATTGCATGTTCAGAACTTGCTAGTGTTTATACTCCGAATACTTGTCACAGTGTTGATTTGCAGACCGTATCAGGTTATTTATGTGGCAGCACATGCGGCTTCGTGTCAACACCCCGGTGAGGCTGCTTTGAACAGTGCAATTTTTTTTTAAAATACATTTGAATAGATTACTTCCGATAATGGCTTTATTAAAAGGCTGCCGTCCAGCGACCTCACCAACCGCCATAAGATTCTCCCATAAATATGCGTTGAATGTCAATCACCGGTAAACTACAAATAATAGAATTAACAGATTAATCCTAGTCAAAGCAGGGAAGGATTGATGGTGAAAGTTTATTGGTATTTTGATGACAGGTGTTTTAGTCGTTGATTAAATCCAATAATACATCTACACTGAGGCTGCCAATAGAAAGTACGTTGTGCTGAATTTGGGTTTTAGCACAGAGATTTAGGCTTTCAGCATTTAAAAAAGGTCACAAGGGGAACTATAAAACTTACTATAAAATGATCCATTACAGAAAGTGTTTGGGTAGTTGGCAGCTTCTTAAATCAAAAGGGATGCAGGTTACACTACAACAGCCAATATCTAATTGGCCAACATTGATTCAGATATCATAATTATACAATATTCTGACTGACCTTTCCAAATGACTTGAAAAACTGCAGTACAGTGAGCGTCAGAAAGTGCTGACGATGCTAATGCTAGCTGCAATATATCAAGAAGCACCGAGCATTAAGAAGTGATGTCCACATCAATGAGCCAGACACATACACACAACTAGCTCGCATAAATGTGGCTTAACTGCATGACACAGAATTCAATAATGTCCAAAACGACATGTTATTTTCAATAACACATGCATACATACATGCATGCATGCAGACACACTAACCTGTGGAGACAGGGCAGTGGGAGGCTGGGTGAAGATTGTAGAGTGGGCTGCAGACCGCAGGCCATGTGCTCTCCTGACAGTCTGACGGGTGAAAGTAGCAGACAGTATCTCCTGCTGAAGAAAACAAACGAACAGACAGAAATAAAAAGTTGTGGAGCATCATCGTGAGCGCAAAGTGGGAACAAAGTGTTTGGGATAATCACAATACAAATGGAAAATAGCGAACCTCGTGCTATTTTCACAACAGCCACCATCAGGCCCTATAGTACTTTACAATGAGCTAAAAAAGAGGCTTAAAAGAATGAGGCGTGACAGTGGTACTTTTATTTTTCTATTCCCGTCACAGGCCAGGGCAATTTCCTTGCTGCTGCCAATCACGCACACAGCGTGTGGTCGGAGCTGTGCGTGCATGGGGTACAGCCATCATGTGAAGCGTTGCGTGTACACTGGTGGAGGCAGCCTCTGTTGCCGCCACTGTCAATCAGAGATGAAAGACCAAACTGCAGCTGATCCAACCCTAAACCACGATGAGCAGCAAATGATATCTTCATTTATCAATTAGGTTGCCTACAAGACGAGTGTTATCATACTAGAGTAAAGGAAAAAAATATGGATGCTTTGATGTCTCTGGATGTGAGCATTTGTGTAGGCAAGTGTATGACAGAAAGTGCATTCAGATGTTCCCTGCCTCCCAGCCCTGAGGGAAAATAAGACGGAGATAAAGAGGGATACGCTCCCAGTAAAAACACGGAGAGCACCTTGACTGAGCATGCTGAACAACAACTAGTGTACTCCATAAACCACTCATATTAGACCTGTGTCCGTGGGTTTCGGTGGGGGTCTCATCACGGACACGTTTACGATACAAGCCGCTCAGTGCTCAACACTCCACAAACCCGCTCTCGGCATTATAGGGCAAGCAATAACAACCAGAAAGGTCAGGCATGATTACAACCATCCGCCATCCCCACTAGTACATCTGAGAGGCAACACTGTCAAAAAATGAAACAGTTAGGACCTGACTCACTCAGGATCCAAATAGGACGTGCTTTGAAATATGTGCAAGACAGCAGGTGCAAACTATAAAACGTGCAAATATTGGATTTTTCGCACCTGCATCAAAATAACATTTGTGCCAGGGAGTGCTTTCGTTTTTTCTGCCGACGTTTGAGCTAAGATCACATACATAATTGAAGTTTGTCTTAATTTGTTTATCAATCTGCTCACCTAAAACTCCTAAAAAGTGTCTAATTATTCCTATAATGTTCATGTATTATATTATATATATTACAATGTAATAATAATAATATAAATAGCGTGAATAATATAAAATGGAATAATTATATTTATATTATTTATGTAATCACACAGACACGGGGAGAACATGCACACAGAGAAGCCCCCATTAGGCAGCTGTGACGTGAAGGACTAACCACTAAGCTTCCAGTAAATGTAAGCTATACCTTAATTAACCAATAGTAATCACTGAAACAGCCTATAATAAGGAGGCTGGCACGTGAAGGTATAACACTAATCTGTCTAATGACTTTTTTAGCTGTGTCCTTTCCGCTATCGGAGCTCCAATCTAGGAATGGTGGTCTGCCTAATATCTCTTCTCTCTACATGTTATTACACACACAATTACCTCTCTTTTAACGACTCTTAGTCTTGGTAAATTACATTTTGACAAGGAAGGACAGAGTTTGTATTATGGCCGTTTGAGTTTTCTACCAGTGGTAACTAACAGTTATGAATATATATCTACACAACACTTTGGTAGATGATGTCTGTAGTCTCTCTCAGATTAATATATTCCATAGAAGATTAAAGTGTGATTCTCAGCATGCAGGCCTGGAAAGGTTCAGCACTATTCAAGCTTGAACATTAGCTACCCTCGGGGAGCTGCTTTGATAACCAGCTGACATTTTTTCCTCCAGCTCTGCAAACAAGCAGAATTCATTCCCGAAACCTTCCTTTTGAGGGCAGTTGTTGAAACACACTTTCCATTGTTCATTAGTGTGTTTGACATGGACTTTTCAACACACACTGTAGCTTTTAAACAGAGTGTCCTCGACATTAAGATAGGCAATGGACCTTGCTACTAAGATGGTATGTTGCAGCAGGATTATTGCCTCCTCCTTATCTATAGCAAGTCAGACATAGAGCATCAACTCACAGGAGTGGCCTGTATTCAAGACTGCAGACTATAAAAAGTGTCCACAAACTGCCAAGAGAGTATCCTCCGGTCTGTTACTGTGGAGGAGGAACAGCATTTGTTGAATTGTTGAAGCTGTGATGTGGGATATTTACTGATGCTTGGTCTCTGCCAAGCAACCAAAACCGACTCATTTTCTTTCTGGCAGTGAATTCAAGCCGCGGCAACAGAATAATACGTATGAGTCAATAAGCTTCTGGTTCAAAAAATACTACAGGTTTTACTCATTGGGCAATAAGCCAAAAAGGTGTACAAAATAAACACCACAACATTAATAAGAAATCGCATCATGATATCTAGTAATTCATATATCAAATCCTCTACAATAACCCTAACCCTCTATCCTTTTTTGGGATTACATGGCATATTAAAATATACATAACATTCAAATAGAACTCAAAAATAAGACATTTTTTGGGAGAAATTTCCCATTTATTCATTATTATTTTCGCTAGACCACGAAACAAAGTAAAGACAGTACAAACCGGTGCTACCTGTACAGAACAAACAAGTCCCTTCTGTTTGAATGGGGGAGGTCGGCAGATCCCACGACCTTTGTATCGCACAATGTCCTCAAAATGTCCTCAAGATGTACTCAAGATGTGCTTTCAAAGCCAAAGCTGGAACTACAAAGTTATGCTTCACAAGCAATGATGAATTCCCACAGGCGCTAACGTAAATCAAGATGTGGGAAGAAAAAAAAAAAAAAGAAAAAAAAACCATACCATATGCTCCAGCCTACATATTGAGTTGTTTCTGAAGTTGCTGTGACCTCTCTGCACCTCCAGGTCTGCGCGGGGAGGCCCCGTCTATTTCTGTTGATTAGATTGCCAAAGAGGACAACAGCTGTTCTCTGTAGATACCAAACATAACTCTTGAGTAGAATCATACAGAATGTGTACACTCAACACAACACCGTATTCTCCTGATACAAGAGGCACCAGCTGGTTAAGTCCCTACTGACAACGCCTTTTCTTTGTGGATAAAACATAATAAGCTACACACAGGTGAGGAGACTGACTTATTCTCTGCTAATAAAATAAAAACATGCCATACTGTTATCCAGTCAGCAGAAAAGTACATTTTCAAACATTTACCGCTGACTAGGGTGAGACTGCATGTAAGTTCCTAATAGCTCGCAGGACAATAAACTGGTTTCAATAATTAGCACTTTATGTATTTTTAATTACAAAATATAATTATCTTGATATTTTACAGATTGTACAGTGTTATATAGTCCAGCGGTTCCCAACCTTTTTGCACCACAGACTGGTTTCATGCAAGGCAATTTTTCTACAGCCCGAGGGGGGGGTTTGCATAACAAAACACAAAGTGCAAAACTTATAATTTAATTATTACATAAATAATGTAAATGTAATTATTCCATATTATGCACTTTATTTATATTATTATTACATTGTAATATATATATATATATATATAAAATACATAAAAATTTTACAATAAATATTACCAACACAAAAAAATATAAAGTTTTATTCTTTCTGTGCGGCCTGATACATGGATCAGTGTAAACGGATACTCACTACGGAGAAGAGGGGGGTAAGAAGAACTGGAACTGCCATTGCCAATTTCCCTTCGTTCAATTCAAAGCAAAGATTCACAAACCAGCAGCCAGGCTAGCATATCAACAACGATGGGCAAAACAAGTATTAACATTTTTTTTCCTTCTTTTCTTTTAGAAGCCAAGGACAATATAGTGCTCATCCATTGAAAGATGCCGATTCTTTAAATTGGAAATTCTTTCTTTTTTTATTACAAAAAGAAACGGGGGGGGAAAAAGCCACTGATAATTAAAATATATTAAAGCAGAATTACTCCAAAAAAAGACAGAGGCATACTTTAAATCCATAAACAGGAGCAGGTTTAAAAGTAAAGCCGACAGCCTGACTCTGCAACAGTGCCATCTGAGCTTTTTTGCAGTAACTCTCTTATATAATACAAAAATAGCATGTTGAAAACACTGCTGGGAAAAATGGTAAGTTTTCAGAGACAACACAACCGCAAAATATACACAGAGGCATTTCTTTTTTCATTTTAGATTATATGGCATTATATCAGCCACATCCCGTGTGACACACAGAACGTGCTTCACACTCCTTGTCACAGTGAGAAAATAAGCAACCACTGGCTGCCACATATTGATTTGCTGATTGAATTATGTCACAGTGTGTTATGAGCTGGCTGCTGCTCGACTGCCAATCTCACCACCAGACAAATAAAACCTAAACTCTGCATGGCGCACGGCATGAAGTCTTTTCAGGTAACTCCAATTACAACACCACCCATCATGCTTCACATGTTGTCAGTGCGATATGTTTGACACCTGAGTGCGGCCTGATCCACAGCGACACATACTGGAATGTTTATATGAGCTCCGAGCCAGGACTAGACTCCAGCATTTCGTCACCTCTGCACATTTCCCGAGCCTGAACGGACATGATCCCCAATTACTGGAAACGACTCATCAGCAAGCAGCCACAAGACTCCGAAGTCTCCTGATGCAAGATACCTCACGGCTCAGATTGGCTAATGGTTAATATTAAATGTCACAGATGCTAAGTTAAGTTTGCCTCGTGGACGATTGTGCAATAGAATAGCCCCGTGTGTGTGCTTTGCAAACGCGGCGTCAGACTGTGTGTTAAACACTGTCTACCCAAGAGTCGATTAGCCTTAACTATTTAATTTAGAATATAATTCCCTGCATGGAAACAGTTGATAATTTCTAGTATACCCTTGACAACTCCGCTGATCCAGTCACTGGAGGATGAAATTCCAATAACGAAAAAGGCACCAACTCAAGCCTTAATATACAAGAGAGGGGAGCGAGTGGGGAATATCAAACACCTAATACCTACTTTACAAATAGCCAGACAATACAAAACTCTAAAAATAATACTAATTCAACACACAACCATTAAAGCGAGTGTGTGTGTGTGAGTGTGTGTGTGTGTGTGTGTGTGTGTGTGTGTGTGTCTCATGACTGCTATAAGTGGTTAGCTGCTGAGAGATAATTGTGAATAACTGAATGGGAATGCCATTTGTTCCCAGTTAAGTGCGTTAACCAGTATGGCAGATGGTAAATGGAAAGCATCTTATAACGGAAAGAGCCAGAACAGATGTGACGACCATTTTTACCTACATCATATCCTCTTTTCCTCATATACGTTGAAATGCACACAGCTATTTAATATTGCACGAGTATAGAATGAATGACATGTAGAGTCGGCTGCCTTATGCTATCTCTAAGTATTTACTCTGCACCAACATGACAAACATTTATTGTACAATTTAAATGATTCATTTTTTTTTTTTTTTTTTTTTTTTTTGTTTAGAAACCAAATTGCATAGGGTGTAAAGTGGCCAAGTTGGAATCAAGGTGTGCAATCTGGCTAGATCTGCCCATTCCCTTATCTTATTTCTTAGTCCTTCTTCCTGCCTTTCCCATTCACCCTGTCTGCCTCTCCCTCACTAGTAGGAGAAAGGCAGTCAGCCCCGGGGAGATCGGGGGGGAGGGAAGGAGGGGTTAGAGAAGGAGAAAGTGGGTAGGCTGCATGCAATCACTGGGTACCGAGAGCAGAGATGAAGAGAGTGAGATAAGGATAAGAGGAGAGTTAAATGAAATTTCCAACACATTAAGCACACCCCGTTACCCAGTGCCTGCACACGCAGGGTGAAGAGGGGTGGGGCGGCTCCTGACTGACCGACCGCCATCCAATCCAATGAAAGTATTTTATAGCTTAGGAGAACTGATCCAGTCACAGGGCTTGCCTGAATGTTCCCTGATGACAGGCATACATATAAAGACAGGAGCTCAAGGATAGATAGCAAAAACCTTTCCAGGTAAGCTGAGGGGATGTGAAGGACGTAAGCTAACCACTTCATAGACACAGTCACAATCCCAGTGAACCAAACAGTCGGCCTCTTCTCTCAGGGACATGTGCAGATTTGTGTGTATGCGTGCAGATGAACAAGTTTGTGGTTGTGTGAGCTTTGCTGCAAGGCTGGACAAAGAAATGATCGGCGCTGTGGTTTCTGCAGACCAATATAAACCAGACAGAAGGGGAGAGGGCTGCACAGTCAGTGACCGCCTTCACCATTTATCACCGGAGAAACGTGATGCAACCACGTAGTACCGTCTCCGCCATTTATTCAATGTTCATGCGGGATACACACACATAAGCAAACAGGGTCACGAAGGCGGAGTGTGCAGAGAGTCAGGTTGACAGCTTAGCGTCTCCTACTGCAGCAGAGATGAATGGGCGGGCTGAAAACTGCCTTCATTCATAATAGAATACGGCAACAAAGTAGCTTCATCCCCAGGTGTCTCAGGACTACAACAAGGGGGAGAACAGGCAGAGAAAGAAAAGCAGGAGGAAACTACAGCACAGAATAAGAGGGTTGTGCAGGCAGCACAAAGGCTGAGACAAGCAAGAAAAAAGTCCTAAATCAACCACAAAAATAGTTTTCTGATTTATTGGCCCAGGTGTTACCCAAATAAAGCTTAGAAGGGTGGACGGAGCAACAACATAACATTGCTGGAAATATTGGAATGACCTGGAAATGTCAGAACAAACATTGCTAAAGAAGTTAGGAAGGACAAAAAGGATTTAAAAGCAAGTACAGTAGAGTAAAGCCATAATATAAAGCTTTAGAAACAGACTGCGGTGACCAGGTTAGAGCCAATGGATGGAGGGGAAACCAAAAAGGTTGTATGTGCGGTTTGCTTTGTCTGATACAAAAGGCATATCCAAGTCCTACAGAGCAGTGGAGATAAAGCTGATGATCAGCAGCACAGAGAGTAGAGGCGTGGGTGTGAGGGGGAGGAAGCATAGGGACATGAGAGAGAGAGACGGAGTGAGTGAGCATCGGGGAGGACAGGAGAAGAGGAACTGTGCAGGCAGAAATTCTGTCTGAGTGGGTGTCTCTGCATGTCTCGGTGTGTGTAGTCATTACAAAGCACTCATTCTTAGCATCAGTGAAATCCACAAATAGCAAGAACCACCTACTTACACAATGCTATATGAATAGCCGAGTTATGTTATAATATTGGAACAGAAACGGTCACATTTTCAAATCAACACCGACGTTCACTTTTTACACATTTAAGTATAAAAGCGAGTGACACAGCCAACCGTTGTATATATTAGGTTAAACAGGGCTTACGCTTAGTATGGGCACCTGGTTCTCAAATTAAGTGGCTCCAATTCTACACTGGAAACAGGAAAAGCTATGAGGGTTTTTAAGTCTCAGAATAGGAAGAAGTTTGCTTACAAGAGTCAGCTGCTGCATGACCACAAAGGGCAACCGTATAATGTCTGCACAGTGTCTCTGCAGGTAAGTCTAACTCAGGCTCTACGGCCACCAGCACATCTCCAGTAACCCTACTTTTTCTTTTTGGCCTCTTGATGAAGAGCCGAGAGACTGGCTTCCCAACACTGCAGCTACGTGTTGAGCCTGTACAGTAACTCTAGTCGACCACATCAATCAAATGTTTATGGGCCTGTCATTTGTCTCTGGTGGGTCTGAGCCTAGGTTAGCTGTATCCCATAAGGGCACGTTTTTATGTACAAGAGGCATAGGACGTGGTCAGTAGTATGAAAGGAGGCAATGATTTTTCACCATGTTTGCCTACCTATCCCAACAGCAACACCTCATGCAACCACGCAGAAAGATAAACAGTCAAACGTTAATACAACTGTGTTCGACAGATTGTAAATATTCGGACTACCCTACTACAGTTATAACCTTTTTTTAAATGACGTATTGGAATGTTTATCGGCAGATTAAGGATCACATTTACCCTTCAAAAGATTTAACTGATTTTGAGGGGTTGAGGGCTACAGGATTACCGACAACTCGCAAACCACTGAAGGGCTTGTCCTCTGACCTGCAGTATGTCCTTCTCAAACCAGCACAGTATAGCACACTTAAGCTCTGGGCATTGTGAGACGAACTTGTTTATAATTTCCACTGCACATATCAGGAAGTGACTGTGCTGACCTGCAATATCATGGCCCTGCTTAAGAGCCATATGCTAGATATTATTAATGCAAACGGAACACGCCGTGCTGCTCTTTCACATGAAAAGTTTTCCCATCAGCAACCCCCTGCAAGGCATCTATTGTCAAGCATCACTATGGACTATTGACCGATCAATCACGTTTGATCACTCGTGTTCGTATTGCAGCTTTGGTGAACCCCAAATCTCCGCGACTCAGCGAAGCAAACAAGCTTTTACTGTGCCTTCGTGTCATGCACCTAACTGCCATGCTCACATCACAGGTCCTGATCACGGTTGGTAGTACAGGTGTCACAATCGATATCTTGACACACGTCCCTCCCACCTGATTCTAGTATAATTACAGAAGGCGCTTTGCACGACCAGAATCTAGGAAGCACAGTAACCATTATTCTGATGAATGAATTCCAGTCTGACTGCTCCCACTTGGACACTCCCACTTCTATAAGACATGTAGGAAGATGTCACTTGAACGCAGGGTTTGCAGGGGAGAGTTATGAACTAAATGGCGATAAAGGGACAGACTGCATAAATGAGACCTCATGCATTTTTCCCCGTGGGATTGTGTGATAATTGCCAAACAAGTTTTTGTTTGTTTTTTATAAAAAAAAAGGCAGCAGCAACTCTCTTTAAAGTTTATTTGACAAAATAATGATTCAATCAGTTTTGCGTCAAAGGAAGTATACATTTTAAGGAAAGCCTCATTGGCAATTGAATAATTCAAGTCTGAAATGAACACTGCCACTGCCTGTGCATCGTAGCGTTACATTTATTCCAAAGAGGCGAAGGAAGAAAGGAAGTGAAGAGTGCAGGGCAGTGCAGTCACCCAATAGCCGAGAAGAAGGCTCTCTACTGAGTGCATGTCTTCACAGAGAAATGCTGTACTTTATCCTGCTAGATGAGATAATGTAAAGACTAGAGAGGCCATTTTGCATAACCAGCTGAGAACACGAGACAAAGAGATGGATAACCTTCAGTTCTTGGTTGGAAAAAGTGTTACCCAGGCAACAGCAGCACCAGGACTTTTGAAAAGCTCCAAGAACCTGTATTTACTTCTATTCTCGCTTTAAAATTAACCTGTGTTAGTCAACTGCACACGCACTGTGTGTCCTTGATTCTAGGCAAGGAGAATTTCTCACATCTTCCTAATGCCAGTGTAAAATACTGTAGCTGGATAACTTAAGAAACGTTGCCTAAGGCTGAAAGCAAAAAAGCCCTGCGATTGTGTAGCCATTACCCATCGAAAAAGGAGATGCCCTAAACCTTCTTTCCAACTCCCACATTTTCCCCCTCTCGCCTCCCCTGCTTTTTGCTCGCTCCATCACTTTTCCTTCCCATCCAGTTTATGTCGAGGTTGGGATTTCCCCAGGATTCCCCTCAGGACCCGGGTCGGGAAAGGCTCTGGCAGTGCGAGTTGAACGCTCAGCTGGAGGTGCATCACTGATCCGCTCTGGTGCTAAGCTCAGCTCTCCTGCCTCCTCGCTGCTATTTTCCCTGGGAAAACAACAACCAGGCTGATACCTGGTAACTGTCTGGCTGAGCGGCGAGCATTTGATTTCCATAAAGTGGCTGTATGAAGGAATACGTGGGTAACCTTTCTCTGACAAGCAGATCATTGTCTTCTTCCTGCGCATGACAGGGAATTTATGGAGCTCTGTTGCAGATGGGCTACACAGCAGGCAAAACTCGAAAGAAGAGACACAAAAAACTGGGTCAGCGAGATGTGCATCAGCTGCGTTTCTTTCATATGCAGTGGAAACACGGCTTCTTTTCTTTCTTTTTTTAAATTCCATTTCAACAGTAACGCCGATCAGCCCCGCCCAGATCAATACCCCAGACACGACAGTTCCACTCTGTTACCCACATTAGAAGAACAGAGAAACAATTGAAGCAAAAACATAAAGAAAAAATGTGATATGCAGTAGCTGCCACATGCTGGACATGTAGCCACTTTTTACATAGTTTAAGAGCAACCTAATGGAGCACAGTTATAGTGAGGCAGACACATGCCTGTGACTCATACAGGCTGCCAGTGGGTCATGAGTTTCTAATGCGATACAACAGCCTCAGATGCTCCTACTCTCAGAGACTGGTCTATGGAAATAAGATTGAAATCTGTGTCTGTGAGTCTGACTGACTGTGCATGTGTGTGGTTTTAAGCAAGCCAAAGTTATGTAAACTTTACAAACAGAATGTTTGTCAGGAGCATATTACATGTTGTATCACAAGCAAAATATGGAGGCTGCTGCTGCAGTATTGGGAGTCGACTCAGACATCTGCAACCAGCAGAGAGGAACAAACTTGCTGTCATTTGATTTTCCCACACTGCTATGGCAACAGTGTCCTGACGATAGGGAATGCAAATACATACTTTTTTTGCTAAACTAGCACAGAATCCTGACCTCCACCTTGGCTCTCTGATCACACAGCCAAAGCCCAATGAAGTCTGTCTCTATGGAAATACATTCTCCAACAAAAGTCTCCTCTCCACCATCTCCTCAGCCCTATTTATAGAACGGTGGGGCACTTACTAGCTGGCAAACGATGAGCAACAGTATGGTGAGAATGGAAATCTCTAGTATCTTCTTTTTGCTCACAGCTTCATTTCAAATCAAAGGCTTTGAACAAGCGTTCACACAAGCAGCTGACAAAAAATCCCCAGTCTCACAAGACAAAGCAGGTTTGATGTGTGTAAAGTTGTGAGAAGCTTGTGTGCGTTTCAAGCTGATGCGAGGCCTGCAGGGTATGCGCGCGCGCACACACACCCAATGCCAGACAGCCGTGTGAAGACAGCGGGCACTAGGGTCATAGCTAAGCCTCTCTGGCAGAAGCTCGTGCCACTCTGCGGTCCGTTGCTTTTTGACCTCCGTGTGTGGAATGAGGATGAGAAAACCACAGGCGTTTTTGAGGTCAACAGCTTTTTCCTCTATTGACCTCAAGAAAAGGGTGCGATGCACGGGGTAGATGGTAGATGGATATTTCTCATTTCAGGTGTGTCATACAACAAAGAGCTGGGCTAGCATAGATAG
Source organism: Bovichtus diacanthus (assembly GCA_943590825.1). Taxonomy (NCBI): domain Eukaryota; kingdom Metazoa; phylum Chordata; class Actinopteri; order Perciformes; family Bovichtidae; genus Bovichtus; species Bovichtus diacanthus. The sequence continues at coordinate 13,752,235 of CALSBV010010813.1, forward strand.
AGCACACCTGCACCACAGCCTCAGCCTACTAAGTGAGGAACAAAAAGAGCTCCAGTGCCGTTAAAGAAACAGTCACAGAAAACACTGTCAGACCTCGAGGGAAAAGTCCTCCCCAATCATGCAGAGAGCGCTAATTAGCATTAGCTTACATGAATGTCATGCTTATTAATACCACACTGCAATTGTACCATAAAGATGAGCTCCTACAAAGCAAACAGCATGGCATTAACTCAATGACTGAGAACTACAATTATGACTGTCGGCTTTCATTAACAACAACACTCACTTTCAATGACCGTTAACGAGACCACGAGTCGCCATTATTTGAATCAAACACTTCCATATCTCTAGTACGTTATTATTATTATTATTATTGGATATCCCTTCTTAAACTGATACTGCTGAGAGTCAAGAGTTAAAATGCTCTTTTAATGCAAGGAACAAAATAATTTAAAAATCTTCCTTGCCATGCTGTCATGTCAGAGAGCTCATCAACAAAAGATTACAGCAGCAGAGCTATTTACATAAGCAATTTACTTTACTGCTCTGCTTCCTGGAGGTGCCTTTGAGCAGAGACGAGATTACATCTCTCACACGTCGTCCCCTCTACTGACCGTGACGTAGAAGAAGGTAGGACACCACTTTATGGAGGCAGGGCACAGTGTTTCAGAACGGGCCATGATGGATTGGCCCTTTAATACAATATATTTGGTTGTATTATGTCATTGTGTTCAATGTTGAAACCCATGGGCAGGCCTGCTTTATAGCAATATGAGAATTACAGATTGTAAATTACCTTGATTTTTCAGGTAGGTTTTTTGAATGAATTTGAATTGAAATTTAGAGATAATTTACACTATATCACAATACACATATCAATATCACAGTATAGAAATGCCCCTACCATGATAGGGGATGTTATCCAGTGCCACCTATTACAGATTTGAAGATCACAGTTCCATCACAGTTTAATCCATCAACAGTCCAGTAGATCATTTAGCTTCAACTTGACATGATCAGCAGTAAGTAAACTCATTAGTTGCACAAACTGTCATTTTATAGCATTTATAGTAGATGTGGAAAATGGATGACGCCTCTTGATCATTTCTCTTTTGTGACAAAAGAAAAGAAAATCATCTAAGATTAAGTCACACAGTGTATGTGAATGGAAAAGATAAATCAAATATACTACAGTACAATCAGTCAACATTAATACTACATTAATACTGTGATATGATCATTTGGCCACATTCCCCAGGCCTAGCAACAATTGCGAAAAACCCTTCTACAATAGGATTATCTGGTCAAAACCTCCAATCCACACAGATATATAGAATATCATTAAAATGACTGGTTGGCGTGAGTGATGCTTCTGTGCTGAGGCAGCGAAAGGCAGCCTTAACCCCCCTGCCGCCGCCACCCTACAGCATATCTGACCCCTCCCCACCTCTTCCTTACAACCTCAGCTGAGCTCTCTGAAACAGGCGTGCTTATTCCACGCGAGTCTCCAGCCATTGATCCAATTGTGCTGATATAGGAGTTAATTAAAAGACACCAGGCTCAAAGCTCAGAACCCTGATTCATTTAAAACTAGCAGTTAAGGAGCCAGAGGAGACAGGCCTCCTATCAACAGAAAAGCTATTAGAATCTTCACCTAGCAGAGAGGCAAAAGACTGTACATAAAAACACGTGCTTGGGTTATGATCAACCTGGTCGCGACCTAAGTGCGACATGGTCGGCTGGTCTCAATGGTCCAGCTAATCATTCAAATAAAAACAATGGCACTTGAGGGAGTCCATTGTTTGGCAGAAGTGTGCATCTTTGTTTGTTTTCTCCATGGTGAATCCCCTGTGTGCGTTTGTCTCTGCCATGGCACTGCTACAACCTGGGTAATTACAGTGCAAACAAACTGGGCACCGGGCCGAACAGAGAGCTCTGCTTTGTTGGGCTCATTGACTCCCTGGATGTTCTCAGAGTCTGATCAATCTCGGTTCTTGACTTCTGGTTGTGTAATGAGGTCGTCCCAAGCATCATTCAGAAAACACAGATGGCTCATGTTAGGCGGAGAGCAGGCTGGTGTTGGAAAGCAAAAAAAGACACAATACAGGAAAAGTTTTGAGTCAGCATAAAAGGACAAAGAAGCTTCTGGAGACAAAAACAATTGAGAGGATAGCAGAGCCTGTGCTGCTCCAGTGTACCAGGTTGTTTGTGGGTTGCAGATATCCCGTTTCCTGTCATGAAACTTCAGATCACATGTTGTCTCTGGGCAGCTGCCGGGCAACCACATGTATTTTTGTGTGCCTCCTGAGACACCCAGTTATTTTTAGGGCCCATCCACCTGTTTTTTGTTGTAAGAGTGCTGAATTGTCATGATGGAGCATACAGTATGTAAACCATTTTAATGCCTACATAATGCATCTGGTGGTCAGCCTCATTTCATAGAACCGTAGTTATATACGTAACTGACATTTTAACGTGTATACCACTCAGTAACAGCTAACTTTCACTCAAACGACCGATTGACTGATAATTGATTGGGCGTGAATGTGGCATTGCCTCGTATTCCATGAAACATCTTTGATTGTTCAGAATTACTGGATTTTCTGAAAAAGGAACATCCTGTTTCTTGTAATGAACACAATAGACTTGGAGCAGGATCGATTGATAGGGCTGATAGTATTCAAGCCTAACATGTTGAATGTGTTTCACTGCTCATAAAACATTTGACCAGTCAATTAAAAAAAAAGATATTTTACCTTGTTTGTCAGCAGTCTAATTGCTGCCTTTGCGCGTTACTGCCACCAACTCTTGAACGGTGAAATAGCATGACACTTAAAATGGCTAAGAATGTTTGTCTTGTGCACACAAAATAATCCTTAGTGCCATTCATGGTCAAAAGATCCCAATCAAATTTCTAGATACAATTGCGGATAAGATAATGCGCCGTTATGCTATTGTATCCGTATCAACAAATTCTTAAGGGGACATCACGTCTCATCAAGGAGCAGCACGCTTCTTTGACTGCTCTTGGCATAAAGCGTTGAGTACAGTATTGCAAGTTTACCAAGCCCTAACATGACGGCTGCAACTAATGCCTGCCAACCACCCAGGGTAGCAAAGTGAGCCGATGCTAAAAAGAAACAAACAGCAGCCTGCTTGGCAGATCGCCTCACTAAGCCGCCATGAAGAGAGAATATCTCTCATGTCGGCACACTCCCACAAGGCACAATGACCTCAACACAAGGATGATGTCACAGCTATGCATACATCCTGTTTAACCATGACCAGCAAAGCCCTTATTTCCCTGGTAACCTAACACCAGTATGTTTAAGCACGCAGATAAACTCTGAAATGCAAGCAGATTTCCTTCCAGCAGAGCAGCCTCATCTGTCCCCAGAGATCAATTGGCTTCATCAGAGGAGACACTGGCCCAAACTTTCAAATCAGCGGGCCAAAAGAGGTGTAACGAACTTGAAAATGTCAATCCCACCTGCTGTTAACAGACTACATCGATCCAGCAGGAACAAAAGGACTACTTGTGACCTCGTTTGCCGGGGAACCCCTTTGAAAGTGAACCGTTTAAGTCATTTGTGCACTTTATTTGGCAGTCAAGGTTTGTCTGCAATACATGTTGTACTCTATTCTGGTTAAACTATAACCTAAAAGGAGCAGAATATTGTCCTTGAATGACCAGTAATGTATTACTTATTCCTCCAACAGAGTTTCTGAGTTACTTATATGCATGCATAAATACATTAGAGACCAATAATACTCAAATCTGATGTCAGGGATCTTAAATGCCACTGCTTCACCATCGTATATGATAGATCTCATTCAGATGTATTCTTCTAAAAATGGTGCTCATTATATTTTGGAGGTGGCTGATATTCACAGCTATTCTGAAGTTGGCTGCCGCAGTTCTACAAAGTCCCCAGCAATTCTACCTACACATCTGCTAATTTAAAACAGGGTAAGGGTCTGCTGAGTAAAACTCCAATTTCGAAGCAAACTGTGTTCCGCAGTTAGACATATGCAATAATAATCCTTTCAGTTCTGCTTGCTGTGAGATGGGGAAGCTGTAATGAGAAGCAGCCCAGTGAAAGAGGGGAGACTGAGGCCGAGGGAATCCTCACGTCACTGAATCCAACATTCCTCTGAAGAACTTCACAGCCATTACTCCATCAGTATAACAGGACTCATTCACACATAATGTTACCGATTCCAATTAGGAGCAGCCTCACTAATTACAGCTAAGACAGTGTCTTCTCTCCTGCTGCCTCTCTCGCAGGATGATTCTCCTCTTGCTGCCCTGCCCTGATATGATTGTTTTCTGCTCTAAACAGCACAATTGTAATATATGGTTATGTCAGATTCCATACACCATATTCAATAAAGCAGCGTAATGAAGATAAGCGCGAGCAGAATGGGTTCTAAGAATACAGCTATACAACGGGGCTGACATATCGACGCACAATGATCTGATGACGGTTTTTACTTTCATTCGTATACAAAGTCTATCTAATCTTGACGTGCCTGCTTTCCCCAAGTATGTTTATCTGCATCTGCAGAGACGTTTAAATTGGGGGTCATATATTCAAGTTAGGAGGGTCTTACCTCTGAGCAATGGTGCGGGCAGACATGATTTAGCACGGTGAAATGTACTTGCATGCTTTGGGGAAAAGCAGGTGAATATCGTTGACAAGCAACAATGAGTTGCACTCATCAGTGGCTGGAGCTAACGTTCACAAGTTGAAAATGATACACCTATTAATGAAAAGCTTGATTGTCACTAACACCATCTCTCCTACTCTGATGCTTGCATTAATTCACTATGAATTTGTATAAACAAGGGTATAAACAATCGATACTGCCTGAAGGAGAGGTCGAGCCCAACCCCCCCTCACCAATTAGCTGCATGTTGCAGAGTCTTGGGCACAAGTCTGTTCTGTCAGTTCTGTCGGATTGAACTCTGTATAGAAAACAAGGTGGAATCAATTTGTGACAGGCAGCAAATACATCTTGTCCCCTTTCTTGCTGACATGAATGAAGAGACAATTTTAGGCGGACGGCGCCTTGAGAGGAGACACCTCCAACAAAAGAAACTCTTTCCACCAAAATCTGTGTCTGTACCGTTTATGCAGAACCGCGAGGCAGAATAACAGAGCAACAGTCCTGCCTTGAACAGTCTGTGTGACTTGGCTATGAGTATACTCCGGTAAGATATTAGCATACTAACGTAATGGTCATTTACATTGGCTTATTTTTAAGGTTCTCCGGCCTGTAGATATAACTGGCTCTCTGCCCCTCATATTGTTCCTCCATTGTAATTGAGTTGTAATTTTCAACTTGCATGGTTACATGGTTTTATGTAAATCAAAATGTAATAAATGAATGAATAAAACATGCTTTAAGTCCATACAAGCCCATAACAACACAAGTAGTACGTACAGTATCTTAACTGCACGATTAATAATCGGCTTTAGACCCAGTGACGGACACAAAATGTCTCAATCTGGAAATGCATTTGCATAGCTGTCACACATTCCTTGACAGATCTGGGCACAGCTGACCTTCATACAAGCCAAATCTGCCCAGTCTAATTTACACTGATCATTTCGACCCAGCATTGCCAGATATTTGTTTTGCTGTCACAATAATGAGCCCAATCCCATATCTAATAGCATGAAAGGCTGTCCTGCTGGTGACCTTCAGGTACTAACAGCAGCCTCACCTGCCCTCCTGGAAGAGGACGCCACCAGCACCACTTCCCAGAGATGAGAGGGGGCAACGTTGCCTCTATCCATCATCACATTACACACGTTGGCCTAGTTTAATGTGCTTTTCAGACTTGATTGGAGACACGCTGGGCAGCACAGAAACATAGGAAGCATCTAATTAGTCGATGCCATCAGCAGAAGTTCACCAGTCAGTTACCACATCAAGGGTGAAATCCCTTCCAGAGTTCTAATGAGGACATGGTCCATCACAATAGTCTCCTACAATGCTACAGCATCTCCATAATGAACAGCAGATTAGGGACACGTAGTGGGGCCTCAGTCTGCCTCAGAGCATTGAAATTAAAACTGTACTACTACTACTACACAAACTACGAGACGGTTTGGGTTTCAGCAGCCACACTGGCTAAATAGAAGAAAAGAAAAAAAATACTAATACTGAACCTATTCACCTTCCAGGACAGTTTCTTTTGACCACAGGGCAAACAGCCGGTGAGCGTGAGAAAGGTTACCGTGCCAGGCTGCGGAGCAGCTGCTGTCCTGTGATGGACTCAGCAAGCACAGGGAAATTAGAAGAAGAAAGCACAGGGGAAACAGGACACGCACTGGCATATGTCTGGAGATCTACCAGAGCCTAAGAGGGAAGAGCAAGGAGAGTTTTTCTCCCTATGCCCATGAATCAGCTGAAAAAATGCAACCATATAATGACAACATTCACAGCTGTTCATGGGACATGTGTAAAAATAGCTGCAGTGGAAGCAGTGTTGCCATTAATGTTGTAATGTGATTATCACTATACTTGACTTATAGTTCTACTGCTTATTTCACCAAGAGATATGTCAGCACCGACAGCCCCTCTCAGGCTTTGGTTCACAGACCTGGCAACCTAATTGTAATGGAAACAGGGAGAAGGATGATAAAAACTCTGTAGGAAAATGTCCAAAAAAAAAAAAAGAAAGGTGCAGCAGAACAAATGCACCACTCTCAGTTTCAGTGCAGAACGCCTGCCAGGTCAGCTACACAACTCCCAGACATTAGAAATGACTGCTGCTCGCCGGGGCGATCGCCATTTGAGCTGACAGGAGCTCTGTCAGAAAGACAGCCACTAGAGCCATCAGCATTTCATCAGATGACAACACACACTTGTCATTTTGTACAATGGTGAGACAATCCACGACATTTCTCACTACACTGCCATGAGATGCCAGCAAAGGAACTAAAAAAGTGAGTTGCAAGTGTGTTCCAAGTACCCATTCATAAAGCCGGACTAGTTCCAGACAAATTTCAAGCGAGTTTTAAATTCAAAATGTCACCAGCGTCTCATTAGTACCCTGCTGTGAGGTCTGCTCAATTTTAAGCACCCATGAAATTCTTGGTGAATATCTTGACAGTTGGGGCATGCTGGCCAATGAAATATCAGCTGCGTACGTCACCAGTGAATTGGATGCACACGTGATATCTATGGAGCGGAATTGATACGATTTTATTGATACCAATGCAATTATCGATTCTGCTTACCAGTCCAATTCTTTATGGATTATCTTCTTTTATTGATGCTTTATTGATTCCTGATTAGTTTTCAGTGTGGAAGAAAAAATAGGCCTACACAGGTTTTCAGCGTCAAAGCAGCCATTTTATTATTTCTCAATAGTATATTAATAGATAACCGTTACATTCAAATGTGTTTTACTTTTAATAAAGAACAGGGTCAACACGCTTATATGCATTATATTAGTTGTTGTTTTCTTAAAGCCATTACTCTATACGTCGGGTGAACACTGACGTCCAAATTGAGCACTCGAATACTCATGCTCATGCCTAGTTCAAATAAATAACAATAACTTCACAGACATAACAAGCAGCACTGTTGTCGTCTTTCTTCGTGAAATTAAGCTGCACTTTGAGGCGTTTCTTCCTGTTTCCAGATAATAGATTATTATTATATTATTATATTTCCGTCACTGCAGCATATTGAGCAAAAACCTGTTTATCCTTAATTTATTACTTATCCACTTTTTTGTTGTTGTTAGGAATGACAATAATGGTGGATTATACAACATCAGACTGCTACTGTATTATTCAGTGCGCTCAACACTAAAAATATATTTCAATGTTTTATCCTTCAGTATCTTGTGTTGCTCAGTCGATGATCAATGATTAACTGCTCTATGTTTACTATAAGTCCGATCTTCACTTTACATGTTACCCTGATCCCCGCCCCTACACACAAACAAATGAGAGCAAAAGGGAAGTATTTAAAAAAAAGGACACACAGCTTTACTAACAAAATAAAGGATATGACACTGTAGCAACATGGCCTCAATTCTGGTAAAATGTTCCCCACACAAACAACACAAAACACTCAGGGGTCACAGCTTGTGACAAATTTGAGATTTTACTGGGCACTTAAGTCCTCCAGAAGGGCAAATACATCACATTAATGCAGTAATTCTGTATCTGGACATTGGTCTAACAAAGATAGGTCACCACTAAAGCAGAGTGAGCTAACATGCCTGCCTGGCCTGGCGATACAAGATTGGTTGTCTCTCCACTATTTCCTGTTCATTGCTCTGCAGCCCACTATCTAAAACTAATTCAAACACTGCAGTTGTTCAACTTGGTGGGGATATGAAACTGGCTCTCAAGGCAGAGTTACACTGTAATGTTTCTGAATTAATTACTGAATGGTTCAAGACCAGACTTCGCCAAAACAATGTACAAATGAGTGATGTCTCATTCTATATTCTATAAACTATTTCTGTTGTATAGTAGTAGTATTTCCTGATCTTATTTCATCATGCTGATAACCTGGCAGCGCTCTCTTTTACGTCATACATCCTTCCCTACATTTCTTCATTGTCCATATGGCTGAGATGACTTCACTGAATTGGTTCTTCATGTCGTTTACAGTAAAGCAAAGAAAGTACTTTGTATAGCAGTTTAGTCATACAGTATAGATTCCACTTTACCCTAGCCAGTTTATACTGAATGCTAATGTGGAAAATGTAAGCATGTACGGACCAGGAGCAATAACATGGCATGGTAAATGGAATACCCAGTCAACAAATCAATCATCTTTGTAATCATACCTTTTGACTGACTGAAATTCTATTGTATCCCTTTGCCTCATATAACCTAGCAAGAGTGTATGAGAACCCTGTGGGAAAACTTAGATCAATTTTCTCACCCACTAAAGAAAACCTTCTAAATTGCACTCCATGCCCATTGAAATTGCCTCTGTGTACAGATAGTAATCCAATATCAATGAAAAGATGGAAGAGTGCAGCTGTGCTGACCAAAGCATATTAAGGTCGCTCTCCAGCAGAGGTAGCAGACATGACATAATAAGGTCTGAGAAGAGACATGTAGGTTGTCATCATAAACCTATGATACCATAAACACCTGATCCAGCTTAAGAATTGAAATACCATTAAAAAAATATATTATCCATACAGAAGAGGGCCACACATCTGTCAATCATCAAATTCAAGTGAAAAATGAAATCATTAATTAACCGTGACCAAATAAAAAACAGCTAATTTGACATTCCATTCATCATTTCACGTCAAAACGTTTGGTCCTCCATACAACACGCATCTTTCCACTCTCAGTTATATATAAATGTGAGATCATAAAAGGATTTAGAACCAGTTTGTCCATAAAGGGCTGGATTACATTAATGAAACTGCCTGTGTGGACAGGTTTATCAATCGTTCAACCATCTTATCACCTTTATAAACAGACAACAGCCATAAGCTGACAGTCACTCTCTTATCACACTAATCCGGATAACTTCAGTACTGAGCCTGTGAAGGCAGAAGGGATAAATTAGTTTACTCCTACACTGATTGGATTAAAAGCCAGGAGCGGGCCTCGACCCCCTGGCCTCAAAGACAACAGCCACCAACTGCTCAGCCTCAATGAACATGTCGGCTTAAATAGAAATAAATAACTAAAGAAAAAAAGATTTGGCTCTTTAGCTTTTTGTTTTTCAGTTCACCCTATAGTTTAGACACAACATATGGAAATATTAACTCATCATGCTTATACTATAGAAAACTTCAACCAGTGATTTATCACCTTTATACAAGGACTGTTTATTTGACTCAACTCCGTTAGTGAAGCAGCAGTCAGAGCCGTTTGTCTGCTAACTGCTTGAAGTTGAGCTCTAGATAAAACAGCATATATTTTGAGATGCATGTCCCGCTAACAGACGCGACAGGCCTAATGGCAACTCATGAGTATGTGTCCCCACTGCAGCTTTATAGACACAAGTCTAGAAAGAGAGTGTTACCACACTGCAGCGAAGGACTCACAAATTAATACAGAAGCTTGGCTGTCACACAGTGACAGGCCCCCCCGCGTTAGGAGCTGCAGCAGCAGCGCTTCGATGGAAGAAGACACAATATGACAGGTAAACCAAACGGCAATCGGTGCATACTGAAATAAAACGAAAACGGATTAGGGCCAACTCTGCTGAGACACAGTGAGCCGCAACTCACCCTGATAAATTATTTAAGGTTTAAATTGGCATACGGATTTTGGACGAGGGGAAAATATTATCTCTCCACGGGGCGTAAATGTGTTCTATTGTAATAGTTCACAGTGGGCGACAGCACCGGGGGACAGTGAGATGTGGACTAAGACAGTCTATTCTGACAGCTACTTAACCTCCAGGCAGGTTTGTTTCACAGGAAGGGGAGCCTCATTTAATTCCACATGGCCTGTCGTGAGTGCTCATGTGTTTGTATAGAGGGGGGGGGGACACAAGAAAGGGTGAAAGGTGATAACAAGACAAATAGAGAGTAAGTAAAAGAAAGAAAGAAAGAAAGAAAAAGAGATGGTAAAAGAAAGCTCACAAAATATCACAGCAGTATTCCTAGCTACAGCGAAGCGGACGTTCAGCCCTGAGCTGCAATGACTTCCTCATTCTTTCGTATTCAAGTCCATCCTGTGCCTCACCTCTCTCTCTCTCTCTCTCTCTCGCTCTCTCGCTCTCTCTCAGGCAGCTGCCTTGAAGCTAAAGGTTCAGAGTTTCAGCAGAGGGAGTGGGTCACAGGGGCAGGGACAAGATGTGCAACTGCATTGTACTATAGTGGCAGTTTTGTAAACCCAATTACCCTCCGGTTTATTGTACAGCATTTTTGTGGCTTTGTGTATTGCACTAGCTATCCTTGTGAAAAAAGGGGGGAAAAAGGGACCTGCATCAGTTTGCAGGAAAACCCAGGATCTCCCAGCTGAATGGGGAAACACCCGCAGGGAGGGGAGAAACAGCAGGCTGGGCTGGAGAGTCTGACATCATCCAAGTTGGCTTCCATGTTTCTGTGAAGTCTCATATGTATGCATGTGTGTGTGTGTGTGTGTGTGGGTGTGTGTAAATAAAGAGTGAGTATATGTGTCACTCCCTCTCTCTTAGCATAGCACAACTGTAGTTTTCCCGTGTAGCTTCTGGGCAGACGTTCAATATCCGGAGTTTCTTTCTGCTGCTGCACCACCACACACACAGACAGACACTGCAGTTCACACAGCATGTAGAAGCAGGGAGATGAGGGGAACCATCGGTCATGGATTGACAACCAAACCCTCCCAAAGCTGCAGCCTAGAAGCTGCTCACACCACACATCCTTATTGCAACAGCATACATTTTTTTTTTTTTTTTTTTTTAAATCTGACACCCATCCCCTTTCCGTCGGTTATCAAACCAACCCCAACAGCCTACTGCTGCAGGAACAATCCCACACCTTAAACGGGATCGCATTCAGCACTGGCTGAAAGAAATATCTGCCTGCAAAGTTGAAGGACGCGAGAGATATGAGACATTGTGTGAACGCAGAGTGTCTGAGGGCTGGTTACAGTAAACGGCGGGGCCAGTGGGGTGTTGATGGGCTTCACCCAGCGCTCCCCCCCTAAAAAAAACTGCATTGCCTCTGTCAAAGCTCTACGTCCCACTGTGGATTAAAAACAACCACTCGACACCGGGTTGGGATACACATCATGACTCATCTTGTGCCTCACCTTTCCGTGAAGCGCAATCTGAAGAAAAGACATGAACGGAAAATCTTGAGGCTAGTTAGCTTTACTTCCTTAGCCAGCCCAGCCGCCACCGCCGCTTTCTCTCCGGTCCAGCCTGCCTGCCCGGTCCTACACCTCTCCCTGTGTGCACATACGTCCTGGGACTTACCGGTCTTATGTGCTGATGATGTCGCTGTGAAGAGACAACAAGTGCGGGGAGGCTGCCGGCCGCCGCTCCGCTGCTCCGGGACAACAGGAGCACTGATCTGCACACTTTCGCAGCCATCTCTGTAGTGAAACCTCGCCGGGAAGGAGACTGCTGCGGGCGGACCGAGACGCACCGAAGGGAAGAGGGAGGAGGGGGGTGGGCGGGTTTGCGGGGCTGGACTACGGCTTCGTACACATGCCCAGTGTTGCACCAGTATGCAAAGATAAACCACTTTTGTGCTGATTCAAAGCTAATTCAAAGCAAGCATGCATAGACCGCATGTCATTTGTCGCAACAACAAAAACACCCATCACTCAGCGACTCTATTGAAGGTCACAAAAGTGTGATTATCTGTATACATGTATAATACGTTCATTAGAAATGTCACTGGACATGAATGAAACCATTGCTTCCTGTCTCAAGACTATCTCCACTAAAAATCTCTATTAACATGATATCAGTGGAAGAACACTGCAAGATAAATGAGGTGAACTCTAGATATGCGAAAGTAGGTATCATAGTGACACAGTGGAAGATTAAACAAAAACAGACCTTCCCTCAGTACTGGTTACCACACTTACCACACAGTGGTGAGATTAAAAAACACCACTAAATAATAATAAACTCAGTATTGAGGTTCTTTTTTCCATTTACTTTTTTGAGTCATTCCTGGATTATTACAGGGATTGCTATCAAAAAATAAAGCATACAGACTTAATAAAATTCCTTAGAAATAGAACTGCCGTTAAAGTTTATTTATTTGTGTTATTGCCTTAAATTCTGTGTATAGGTATACGACAGGAGACGGTGTCCATACCTGTCTTTAATTCCACTTGCATACCCACTACTACAACAGAACTTGGCATTTACAGAGCTGACGTACACAAGATTTCCAGCTATCTTGAAAGAGACAAAATGTAACTTGTGTGAATGTCTCCAGGCTATATCTTGGCAGACTTGCCACCTATTCCTCTATAACTATGTCTAATATTAGCTTGTCCTTCCCTCACTCTTGTGACTATGTCCCTAAAGAGCAGCCTGCACGGTCAAATCTAATTGCACTGATCTTCAGTGACTTTTAAACAAGATGGGCTACATCCTGATGTACAAGCATTTTAAAGCATTTCTGAGTTTCTATCCCCAAATGGCGGAACATGAGGCTAAGCGGTGAAGTATGTGTTGTATTTTCTCCAGAATCACTCAACCACTGCAGATGTAGGTAATGGGAGTGGTAATGGGTCTGTTAGGTCAATGAATGCCATGGAGACTCCCCACAGTGGAATGTAACATGTTCTCCATAATCTTTGACAAGGCATATAATATCATATAATACCACCTGCCACACCTGCATTGGTCAAAGGAGAAACCAGATAGCACACAGTAACTCTTGATTTGTTAATATACAAGAGCTAACATATTTCGTAACTTTCACTGTAGTATTTTTAGAAGATAGCGTGGCTTCATATCATGGCTCACGCGTTGGAGAATAAGAACTAGGCAAATAAGAAAATAGATAAGATGTTTTGTTGTTGATTGTGCTTGTTTTATGTTTGTTTGTGAAATACAGTAGTAATATATCATTGCTCCAGAACTCATCCCTTCCTTACTTCCTCAGGTGCAGTGCATCAGGCTGTGTGGGCGATGCAATTTAAATGCAAATTCTCAGCCATGGACAAGCACCTGCTCAAGGCCTCGGGGCTGCATCGATTCACAAAGCGAATCTTTGTGTGCTGCCAAATACTACCAGGCACATGTTTACGTAAACCTTTACAGTACTGTTGTAATTGTGCACAGGACAGTACATAGTATGTGCACATGGTGTGTCAGCAGTGTTAACGAAAGAAGCTACAGTAAGGTGAAGATCAAGTGAAGTCATTCACCTTATGTGAGAATTTGGACGATTTCAATGTTAAATCAGTGTTATCAGCTCATAAAAAAGGCTTTGCAAAGGTGAGCCACAGCATATTCTAAATGATTACAGCTATTGGATTTATCTCATCTACTCAATACCTACTTATCTTACTACTTTTCATGAGCATATTTGACATGATTCATGGAAAAACAAAAACACTTTAATATAAGTATTAAAACAAAAGTAATTGCACAAAGTTACTTGACAAAATATGTCCACCTACAGTACCAACTGCATTTAAAAAAAACTTTCTGCACCCATATCTCAAGGTCAGAGATGAATGAGATGAGTACAAGAAGAAGTATGTATGTTTGTGTCCATGTGTGTATGTGCGCATGTCTGTGCATGACTAATGTGTCTCCTAGCAGCATGAAATAGCCCCTCCCATGGGTCTACAAAAACGGTAATGCCCAAAGCAAGCATGCGTGGGTGTGTAACTTCGATTTCATCACACCACCAAGGATACCACATCATGTAAACACAGACCTAATTAGGCAGTTTATGCTGCCTTTCTTTTCCTGCTTACTCTTACACATATGACGGCTCATAGACACCACACAGCAATATGCTGAAACTGGAGCCTGCTTATGTCTGCAGGTCTTCACCTGAGCCATCTTTCACCATTGTACACAGATACTGCTTGTGGATCAAGTTTCACCATAGTTTCCATTCTACAAAGCAGCTCAGCTGGGACTTGTCTTGGGTGCACAGACACCCACCACACCTCTATGGATTCAGATGTGTGTTCGTAATATAGCACTCAAGAGTGACAAAACCTCTTAAACCTAAAACAAGTCTCAGTGGTAGCAACACTAGTCATTATGTACTAAAAACAGTTCAGCAGAGGAGGCTCTTCTGCAGACCCGTCTTATCTCCCGCTCCACCTTTGCACTGCCACAATAGCAGGGTGAATGTGATCGGCATGCAATGAGTACTGTTGCAATGCAACACGAAGGCTGCAAGGTAAACAGTTACCTTATATGCATAACCTTCAACACGGATTATGTCAGACAAATGAGAAGTACCAGGGTCAGAGAGTGGAAAGGCATGTCTTTCTTTTAAGGTTTACACGACTGTTAGCAGATCCCTAACTTCTAATAGCTCAGGACATTGAACCTGACACCATGAACAGACACCCCGGACATGATGACATATCTAAAAACAAACTGCTCATGAGCTACTTAGCCCCTATTCCTTTCCAACTTGTTCAGGCTAATTATTTGTGTATGTATTTTTTGCATGACATTTAAATGTGGTAGGTGTACTGTTAACCTAGAGAGGGCTGGCCTTTTGGGGTGCTGATAAGGTCCAATATCCAAACTGGTATGTCTTTTGGACAATTTAAACAACTGATTTGCATTGTGTTAAGCATATTTATGAGAATAATAAAAGACTGACAGTGTTTGTGAACGAGATGAATGGCTGTGACTTAGAGAAATATGCACTGCCATTGAACACCTAGACCATGCTGAGGTTATTATAGTTGTAAAGCTATTTAAATTCAATATGAAATTTCAATAGTTGACAATTACATATTGTGCAGTTCTTGGGATAAATTGCTCACATTAATGAACCCTGCACTGGAGAGCTGCAGGCACAGTTAAGTAGCCTCCCTTATTAAAAAAGGAGGAAGAGTAAGGAGGAGGAGGGGGAGGTTCTGAAAATCGCTTTAAAGGTTCAATATGTAATTCCGAGCCACCTGCTCCAAAGAAATAGGAGGCAGTATTTCACCTCTAAACTGGGTCCATACCATCTCTGATGTTCACATTTTATTTGTAGTAGTTTGGCATATTTATTGTATTCTAATTTATTCGTTATATTGTGTATTGTATTTACTCCTGTGTGATGTCTGTCAGTCAGTCAGTGGGCAAGAATATTAAAATTGGACCAAACTGCTGAAACTCAGAGCCGGTCAGAAAACTGCTGTCTTATAATCTTCACGTGAAGCTGATCATCTGTGTTTACTGAGCACTGATGTTAACTGGGGCTGTAGTCTGTGCAACGTTACGTTAGTTTGTTTATTGGACTAAATCCAAAGTGTCAGGAACTAGAAAACGACCCGCATCTTCGTCTCATCTTCCCGGTGGCGGCGCAGCCAGGAGAGCAGCCTGCCGGGGGAGGAGAGAGGTCGGCAGAGGCGGAGCATCAGTCCGCGGCTGAAGAGACTTGAGCTCAGCCAGAACAAGCCCCAGCCCTGCAGTCACAGCGGGCTGCTGGACCTGTGTAACAGCAGCAACACAAAGTTTGGACAGAGCGGAACTAGTCAGTTAGATGCTAATTTCAGTAAATATCTACTCAACTCAACACATTGACGTCTTTGACATAACGTCAACACTGTTACCTCTTCACATTCTGAATGTTCGATAATTGTTTCAATGTTTTAAGTTTAAATGATGGCATATCTTACACATTGAACCTTTAATAAAAGCTGGTGGGAAAAGACAAAGAGATTAGTAAAGATAATAATTCTTAATAAGAGAAGGTGACCAGAGATATTATCTGAAATGTTTGTATTTTACATCATAGTGTTGTTATATCAAGTCAATGCTTACCTACACTTCACTGAAACGTTATTGAAAACAGTAACTCCTGTGTATTGAAACAACCACAAAATAACAAATGTCCTCACAGAAAACAGTTACAGGAAACTGCAGATGTCTCCTGACCTTTTCCACCACAGGTCCATTCGTTATTGTAATAGTTTTATTGATTAAGCAATATAATGACAGAATGCTCAGATTCTGGTCCCACTTGTCAAGACATAGTGTCCCATTTCTAAATGCATTAAATCATAGTTTCCTTAGTTATCATGATTCCTTGAAGGAGAAACATTTGGCTCAGTTTTCACTCATTTATAACTTAAATCAATCTAAAAGCCATTATAGCTCCTGGCTTTATGCATCGCACGCAACAAAGTGTCACGAAAATGTGATGATCTGATACAGCAAAGTAATGCAGGATGTGTGTATTTACATTGTGTAGTTTAAGAGAATTGAATCTACCAAAGTGGGATGACATTAAAAGAAATGTGTTGTTAATCAGCATGCTAAAAGAGTAGTCCCAGACACACTGAGCAAAGATGGTATATGGCTGTTTCCAACAGGCCTCCTCCTGCCTTTAAAACTGCAGAAATGTGCATTTACTGGTCTGATTCCAAGCATGTGTCAACTGTAATTTATTTGTGTGTACAGGCATGTCCACATTCTACCTAGCCAAGGCATAAGGGCTAAATTTGATCAGCTTGAGAATACAACTTCACGGTAGCGACTGAGCATTCTCAAATTATCTGTCTTGTCAATGACACTAAATGAAAAAACATTAGGCCAGAGATCTATCGGAGACATTTTGACCTCTACACAGAGCAATTTTGTTAAACTGCTTGTAAGTTTAGGGACTCAAGTATGAATAAGATAAAAATGTAAGTGACAAATAATTAAATTACATAACTAATTACATTGTTTTTATGTCTAGAGGTGGATATGAACTATTCTGACATCCCTGGCATTTCTTAAAGGAACCAGGTGCTGTTTGGACTGTAACGGTCAATGCTGTCTTGCGTTGTATTCTGTCTTACTTTATTCATAACCTTTATTAAAAGTCACTTCAGGCAGAAATTCGACCTACGCTTTCATGGGAAGTGACAAGTCTTCTGTGACACATCCCCAGTAGACTCAGTAGCCTTTCACAATATGCAGCAAATATGTATTCAAGGCAACAATTAAGTCATTTAGTTTTGATACATTGTTATACTGGAGCTCTGTTAATGGCTGCAGTCATGCAGCAGAGACTCTTAATGTCCTAGTTCAATTCAGTTACGTTATTGAAATTAATGTTTTTTATTATTATTTGGAAATAGAATTGCCACAGCTGTCAAGGTGTATATATTTCAAAACTAGCTAACTAAATGATCTGATCTGGAAAAACAAATACTTTGGTATGTAGTAACAGCCTAACAGTCCTATCGCCTTCTGTGTGAGTATTTAGCTCTCATGCCTGGTGATAGACTGTGCTGAATAGAGGATCATGAAATGCGCTATGGACATTTGATTTTGTGGAACTCACACACAGTAATTAATTCCACAGCAGTGGTGGGACGGAGCCCGTCTGAACTGCGTACATGTTGCCCCACCCCGCTGTGAGCACGGTTGTTGGTGAACACGGAACTGCTGCTGCGCTCCATCTCTGCAGACACAAGAGGGAAAGACGAAACGCTGAAGACATTATCATTTTTGGACTGACTGGCGTGTGTGTCATCATTAACGTGAGTAACCGTGCCGCTTCTATGCTAAGACAGCTCTCTAACGAAGCTGTGCGTAACCGACGAAATGGCATCTTCAGGAGCTAATAGTAGACATGTATGCTAACGTCCACTCGTAGCTTGTTAGCTAGCCAGCCTTAGCTGCCCTACGAAATAATTATCGGGCTACTGGACTCGAAAGCTAAGCATGTCACATTAACGAGTGATACACATATGGACTGGCGTTGAGAAGACACGACGGGGTAGCGGACAGCTAGCAGCTAACAGCTAACAGCTAGCGTTATGTTGCTGCAGGCTGTTGTCAACGAGGTCAATTTACGGCTAAAAACATAACAAGACATTGGGGTGCTTGAGCTTCATGGAAACAACTTTGGGAGTTCGGGTTTGACATGTTAAACACAACATTAATATTACTATAAACATTGTGTTCGTGTCACCTGTAACGTTATATTTGCCAATTAACATTAGCTGTTGACGACGTGTTAAATGTTGATGTCACCCCGACTTACAGGTGGGGATCACCAGCCACGCCCCACACGACACAGCAATGTGTGCGTCCTGGGTGCTCATCTGAGAAGATATTTGATAACGTAGTATTGTTAGTTATGTAAGTGACAACTGCTGTGCTAACTTCTGCTTAAAGTTTTTTTAATTTTTTTTTTACTTGGGGACGTTATTCCCACAGAGCTGAACCCTCGGGTGTCTCTGCACCCCTGCTTTTGGTAAGTGTGGGGTGTCACCAAACTGAGCTATCAGACCATTACTCAACAATCATGTTGGTTTAACAGTTTGTGTTTGCTACCCCCTTTTGACGAATTCACCTGCAGCAACGTTACACACAGTCCTACCACTTCTGTTGATGCACTTGATATTCCAGTTGGGCAGAGGGACATGGCTGTCCTGTGAGTCACCACGCTGTCAAAATGACCCAATCTTAGAGCGTAATGGCCTGTTGTCCACCTGCCAACTGCATCCGATAATAATCCCAAACATTGGATGAATGATGATTAATTAAAAAATATATAATGAAATGAAGGAACCACCAAGTCACAGACCTGCCTAAATATCTATGCAATCTGAAAGTGTTAAAATTAGAAAGGGTAGAGGGTAGACATAGAAACTTTTCCTTGTCTATGCTCCTGGTACTCCCGACAATAATCCACTCTCACTGTTTATATTTACCGCTTGGAGGCAGGAAACGTCCCTGAGCAACAGAGAAACTGCAAAGTTTAGCGGCTTGGAACTGCCAAGTTTACTATTGTTTGAGATCAATGCATCACTAGTTTCAACTGAGGGCATAAAAGATCATTTTTAGGGCCTCTGGCAATTGAGGTGTCCCACTGCCCACTCCTTTTTTGTCCCTTTTTTCTGTTTTTGCGATCATCCAAGTACCAAGCAGTGTTCACACAACATAAACACTTACAAGACCCTGACAACTACAAATCATTATGGAAACTGTTTGATTATGTTCTAAATGTGGAAAACGGTTATACTTATTATGTTGTACCTTGCCTTATGGATGTAGAACTAAGGCAAGAACAGGTGGATGATGATAACGCGGTGCTGTTTTTAAGGGCACATCTCTCAGAAGTAGCTTGAGAAAGCTTTTACCAAACATACCAAAATTAACAAAATGATGTCCATCTGTGAAAGCTCAAAATCACTGTTGATATTTCTTTCTGTTCATTGCCCAGCTGTTCACCTTGTTAAATCCTCAGTGGATTATCAAGAGCTCCAACCCACTTGCATCTATGCCTCGTTATTGTTTGCTTTTTGTTGTTGTAATAGCATAAGTTAGTCCCTAGCCATTGTCCTTGTCCCTGCTTTTGTACATTGTTTTTATTGCAGAGATGTCTCCACCAAAGGTTGTGGGTTGCCAAATTTTTTATAACAATGTTATGTTGGATACAGATAAGGGAGTTAGTTGTGGCCGTTGTGTGTTCACTGCTTTTCATTCAAGATAGCTTTCACAATCCCAGTGTCCCCTTCCTGGGCAAACATTTCTCACAGGCTGATGAGAAGAAAGAGCATTGGTGTGTCTCAGCTGTAAAAAAAAAAAAAAAAAAAAAAAAAAAATCATAATCTATTTTCTGTACAAGCTCCAGGGCCCCCAACTGGGGATTTCACAGATCACGGGTAACTCTCACTTTTGAAAATGATTTCATTTAATCTCGGTTGACATATCTCAAAGACCCACGGAGCCATTAATTATTGTAGCCTAAATGGGCATGTCCTCAGCTGGCAAATGGAGTCACACAATTCTGTGTTTTTATTTGTTTGTCCCTCTGCCTTTTTTATATTTGGGCTTGTCAGGCATATCATGTCAGCATTTGAGAAATTATTCAAAAATGATGTCCTCAATTCTGATAATTTTCATTTTATTTACAGATAAGGATAGTTTTTTATGTTGTTTGGTACTTAATTACATTATATTACACTAATTTGGCAGATGCTTTTGTCCAAAGCGACTTAAAATTAGTGCATTTAGACCACATAGGAGCAAGAGCTAGATTTCATTGAAAATTGGAAGAGTATCCATTTAAAAACAAATTGTCATGTTCAGTACCACAGTACAAGTGCTTAAAGATTAGTTTTTTGTGCCATCAACTTCCATTTAAGTTGTTCTGTTGCTCTAAATAGGCTTTTCATCTCCCTGATGTCAATACAATCTTTGGCACTAGTCTTTTAACATCAGTCTTCAGCTCCAAAGAAATGATATGCATGCTTGCTTGCGGGTCCCCTCAGCCCCAATTGTCATGGGCTATCGAACACTCCAATTAGCATATGTCATGTCTTCGTCTGTCTTTCTAACGAATCAGTTTGACAATCCGTGTCTGAATTGTTAATAGGATATCGACAGGTGGCAGCTTCAGGCCTCAGTGGGATGAACTCCTTTGTCCCATCCATTGTGCGCACATGGGAGCTACAGATGCACACCAGTCGCCCCTTGCTTAATTGTTGATCATCTTTCCATGACACAGATAAATGAAGCAACACTCGGGTTGAAAATGAAGTTCTGGAGCTGAGCTGCACTGGTGGCAATTAGTTTTATCCTTGCTTTCTGTTGGTTTATTAATTGAGGTGTGTGAGGATTCCAGGACATTTATGCCTGTTATGACTGTTGAAGGTACAGTTTTGCCTGCAGTGCAGTATGAAGACAGATCCCACGAGTGAACTGCTATTGTTCAAAGCTTTGCCTCTTGAGATGAGTGTTAATTAGTTTCTTGGTCAAATTCTCCAAATGCTTTCCTAAGACTTCCCTGGTTTATGACTAAAGAAGAAATGTGGCTCGCACAGTTGTAGCTTCTACGTGGCGTTCAGATGATATAAACGTATTTGCAAAAAACATAAGCAGATATTTGCCATCTACTACTATTTTATTTCTTTCATCACGAGCTGGACAAAATGCCATAAAACCAAATTGTAGGAAATGTTGTATAGTACAGTCCTGTGTCAGCCCTGTTATGAGTGTCAGCTGTTTCACCACAACCTTTATTATTTTCTCTCTGTAGGATGTTCCGCTTGCGGGCATTGTCCGCAGTTTCGGTGGGGCTAACGCAGTTGACCCGGCGCTATCACAGTGGGGCTGTGCGAGGGTCTGGCCGGAGGAGGTTGATGCTAGCAGCCCTGGCTGGGGTAACTGGTGTGTCTGCTAGTGCTGGGCTGCTCTGGAAAAGGTAAGTCTGGGCCCAGACTAATACAGCACTGTGCTTACATGTAGTACTGAGAAAATGATGATTGCCTTCTGATATTAGTGTAAAGATTTTAAACATCAGTTTGTCTTTGATTGCCACTGGCTTGCCATGAAACCTGTTTATTATCCCACAAACTGGTTCACCAACCCCAAGCACAGTTGTTGAACGACACGACACACTTTGCAGTGCATCGTCTTGCGTCTTTCCCGAGACAATTGCTTCTATTCACACCATGACTTGCAAGCTCCTGTATCTGGCGTGGTGCCTATTAAATGAGAAGATGATCCTTAATCTACATGTAGTAAACTAGGATTTGCTAGCTGTGCAGTATTTTACAGCAGGTTTTTTTTGAGCCCCTGCCAAATTTGATTGCCTAACAGTACAAACAACTTTTAGGGAAACCACCCCATTGACGTTGCTTACTTGCATTTCTGTTGACATACCAAGCCACCACCCCAAGAGTGTCACAAAATGTTTTTAAGGCTATCCATTACTAAGGATGCTGGTCTTTAGTTAAGGCATAGGTGGAGAGGGTGTTGACGGTGAGAGCTCTATTGGGACAGAATGACTGTGCCAGAAGCAGAGTGATGGATGGTGCCTCAGGGCATTTGAGACGGATGGGACGAGACTGTTCCAGGCCTTCACCCCGGGCTTCATTCTCCTTGTGTCTCGTTAAACTGAATTATTCAGCCTACCCCAGACAGTCCCAGCTATTTATTATCATTATTCCAATTTTCAATTTAGTCAGAAAGATGGTCAAGTGGGAGTTTGCCTTGGTAGACCTCTGTGCAAGCAAAACACGACACATCTCTCATTCCCTCTTTCTGTTTTTAACTGCTTAGCATCATAGATACTTAGCTGCAAAACAAAGTCAGAAAGCCCCAAAACAAAATATATTGCAATACAACCTTGTTTGTAAATGACATGGAAATGTCTCCCAGGTGCTAAATTGTTTCTAATCTGTTTCTTGAAAACTAGAGCATATGCAGAGGCGGGGTCTTCCGTTCGACACTCTGAGCAACCAGGCGGAGAGGGGGTGGATTTCGTAAAGGATGCAGATTCTGAGACGGAGTCAGAGAAATCGGTGGAGGCCAGCAGTGGAGACGAAGACGCAAATGAAGGTGGTGAGGGAAAAAAAAAGAAGCCACGCTCTGGATTCCGTGACCGCAAGGTAATCAATAAATAATGAACATTCAGCTGTTCAGTAAGCCCAGTATGTAATTCACCTCTCGAATTGTGTTTTGAAAGCCCTCCTAATCAATGTCCAAAATGCAAACGGCAGTATATTTTTGGCAGAATATTTTACGGAGACACAAAGGTAATCGGCGTGCATTGCTGCTGTCATAAAGATTTTTATTGCTGTTAATTAGGCAGCAGATGACAAAGGACAGGTCAAAGAAGAACACAGGGCGATACGATGCCAAATAAACACAGTCTGTAGCTCTGTATTTTATCGTTGGAGGACCAGGATGTAGGAAAGAGGAAGACGTTTGAACATGAGATGCAATGCAAAAGGAAATGTGATGCAATGGTGCATATGGATGTAGAAGTAACAATTGTGCAATCACTCTTGCCTCAGCAGCCTGAAAGCTGAAAGCATATACAGTAGACTTCTAGGGAGCAAAACATTTTAGTGAATCACAGTACCGCAGGACTCACTAGTGTGTTGGTAAAAATAGCTTGTTTGTGCCAGCTAACTTGTGTCAGAGTCTAGGTTTTATAAAGAGTGTAAAGTAAAGTAAAGTGTGTGTGTGTGTGTGTGTGTGTGTGTGTGTGTGTGGTGTGTGGTGTGTGGTGTGTGGTGTGTGTGTGTGGTGTGTGTGTGTGTGGTGTGTGTGTCCAAATGTCCAAGCTTGTGCATCAGTGCTTCAAACTGCCCTCGACACGTGTCTTTAGAAGGTTTGTTGTGAGTTTTCGGTCCTTTCATATGGTTTTTCTTTAGTTTTTTTTCAAAGATGATTGGGACTGTCTGAATAATGCTCAGATAACTCAAATGTAAAATTAAGCAGCGAGAGGAAATTTTCACTCTAATGGGCGTGTTAAAATTCAATGCGTTCACCTTCTTACTTTCAAAGTTTTTTGCCACTTATTTCTGATATTGCACAAACAATCTTTGAAAACTTGAGGGGGAATAAATAACTGCTGTAACTTGAATTTCTCCCCCCTGGTTGTATATGTGCAATTGTTGTAAGGGAGAAGACAGGGCATAAATGGCTGAAAGCTCAAAACAACGGGCTTGAGTCTCCATCAGTGTGGGTGATGCTGAGATCAGTAGCCTGTAAATCTGAGGAGATGAGATCAAGAGAGAGATGACAGCGTATCCCGGGCTTTCCATCAGCATTTCCACACGACTGTCCTATAACCTCTCATCCATACATTGATGGTTGCCTCTTCTGGGGGACATGCTCCTGGTGATTTCCCTATAGAGCAATAAGATCTGCTTAAGAGGGGGAGCCAACACAGAAGCACGCAATCATAGCTACAGACTCAAGAAGAGAATCTAGTTTGATCAAAGTCAGTTCATCTCTCTCACTCTTTCTGTTATCAAGTTGAAGCGGATAACTGCTTCAAAAAAGTTGAAGCTGTAAAACGTATTTTACTTTTTCCACAGGGAGTTTTTCTAGTGTACACAATCATTCAGTGTCACATTAAATAACAATCTCTGTGGATTAGTGTGGCTGAGCTCAGCTCCCAAACAGACCGCTCTGAGAATTTCCCAGTTGTGCTGCATCTGTTTGAAACTTTCTGCTGAAAAGCAAATGGCATTGTCGAGGCAAACATTGACGTGGCTAATGTGTGTAACAGAGCTGAATATTTTCTTGTTTGGTATTTCAGCGGTGCCATGCTGTTAGCCTTATGTGCAGTTGTCACAGCTTTGTGTGGCTGTGATAGTTATGCAGTCTCCTTTCATGTTAACCTGTCAGTCTGACTGATGCTGATCACACTATTTCCTGTTTTGTTTATGTGATGGTTGAGTCAGGAGGTTAATATACTTCCCCCTCAGAACTGCCAACTTGTTTTCCTGACGCCACCTGCTTCTTTATTCTTGTCACTCCACCCGCTCCGCACTCTCTAAACGCTACTTCAGCTCATTTACCTTACTACACACAGGATTGGAACATAGCCGGGTCTTTGATTTTGGTTGATGTTTAGGTATGTTGGACTGGTGCGCCTGCCTAATGTGTGAAGTTTTGCATCAATAATTGAGGTTCCTGTGTGGTTGGCAGGTGATGGAGTATGAGAACAGGATAAGAGCCTACTCAACCCCGGACAAGATTTTTCGCTACTTTGCCACACTGAAGGTCATCGGCGAGCACGGAGACGCTGAGGTTTACATGACGCCCCAGGACTTCATTCGCTCCATCACACCTAACGAGAAGCAGCCTGAGAGTGAGTCTCCTCTCTTTCCTTTCACTGCCTTTGCTTAGTTTTCATCAGTGACTTGTTTTACACCCACTGGCATGCTCCATTTAGTTTCTATGATTTTCACTACTTTTGTTTGTTGTTTTATTCTGGTTCTGTGGATTCAAGTACATTATTTACTATGGATAAAGTATGGATGGATGACGAGTCTCCACTTCATTCCTCTGTACAAAGTGAAGCCAACATATCACAGATATGAGAGTTGCCATTTAGCGATTTTGACATAATTTGGAGCCAGAGTCAACGCAGTAGTGATTTGAAGGCTGACGCGGTATCGAGGTCTCAATCTCAATCATGCATCAGTCTCACTCCCTTTTTATAGCATCAAAAAAGTAATTAAACCCAAACTTATCACAATGAACACTGGAACATACATCAGTATGATAAATATGAGAAAAATAAATATTGGGGGAAAATGTATTTGATGTGGAGGGGGCGGGATTCATGACCTATACTGGGCCAGCTCCCAGGGGGTGATCGAGATCTTTCGGGGAACTGTCATGTCATCCATCTTTAGTCCATGATTTATACTGATTCTGCATCTCATCCAGGATTTTTACCCCAAATATAGCCTGGCAACCTTGCTAAAATCATATTACTCAAAGTAGACTCCACCCCGTGCTCCATCCAGCTACAGGGACACCTAGCACACGCTTGTCAGTTCCGGACTCATGGCAGTTCATGGTATAACGATCCCACTGACTGTGTTCACAAGTATGAAGGGGAGCGGGGGAAGTGACAGGTCTGTCCGATCACGCTGAGTTGAGGGACTTTCAACACAGCAGTTGGTGCATCAATTAACAGGTTCAAACCAGAGCAGATCTCAGGCATCACACATGGAGCCAGTGAGAGATATTTGATCTTCAGCCATGGGAGGGCTGGGAAGGCAGGGGGCTTCACTTGGCATAGGCATGATTCAGCTCCACTCTCGTTTTTATTTGTCATTATCTGGTTATTCAACACTAAAATTAATTTAGATTTGCAAGAGATTTTATTGTATGGGAGTATGTTAACCTCCATCACAGACTTGCAGTTGGATGTACAGTGTGCGACTGTTACTTCCTGCACACTCATCCACAGTAAAGGAGGCAAGCGTGCAGTTAGCACTTAATAAGGACTTAGCTGGGCCCGTCACGTCTGCGCTGCCTTTCCTGCTCACCTCAGCACTTCCATCTGTTAACCATGTTCAAGACTTAGCCCAGCTTGGCCCCCATTGGCCTTCCATTCTTAGACCAAATACCGCTCCTCCCCACTTTATGATTCCCAAAGTTACAATGAGCCGAGCTCTGTTGGATAAGAGAAGGTTCAGCAAAGCAGATGAAAAAGCCAAGCGAAGTTACAGTTTACTTTATAGGCAGCCACTCCACTCTCTTCCCAAAGCCCCCAACCCAAGTGAAGTTAACTAACAGACTCCCTGGTCAATTAAAAAATAATGATAAAGTGTCAGTTGCTGATTAGTCTGATTTTGTTGTTTTTAATGCTCTGCAGATTTTCTGGCTCATATATGATGGATAAGCCATGGACCTGATTTAAAATAAATAAATAAATAAATATATATATATATATATTAATAATAATTAATTTATTTTTTTTATTGTTTTAGCCTCTTATTTGGACATGGTTTGTAAATATATAGGGGTGTAAATCAAAAGTTTCATCGTGATCCAATATTATATCGATTCTTTGGACAGCGCTACGATATTTGACTATTTGATATAGTTACAATTTCAATTCTATTCAATCCAGGGGCCTGTGATCAATTTGAGACTATAGCACATGCCCATTTAACACAATGAGTTACATTTATATCAACTCACAAAAAACATCTAAAATATGATATGACAATTTTATTACTGGGCTCTTCCAGACATTTAAATTTAAAACAATCTATTATTTTCAATAAAAATAATTAAAAGGCCCTTCAGTTCTGTTCACTATAATGTGCCACAGTTCTCAATTCACCAATTGAATTTTTAGGAAGGAGGTGCGCTTGGATGGAAAATGTGAAACAGACGTGCCATAGGAATTTCAAAATGAAGTTGTGTCTTTAAAGATGATGTGTATGCATGTTTTCGCTTTGCATCGATGATATTGGATCATTGATCATTTTATCGATGCATCAATCCGTATCCATGTATTGTTACACCCCTAATAGATGGATAGAACAAGTGAACCGTCCCAGTTCAGTCCCAGTGCTTGTTATAGTAAAGGGATATAGCGCTTTTCCAGTCTTTGTGTCCACTCAAAGTGCTTTACAACACACATTCATACAGAGTCAGAGGCTAATAAAGATTCACACACATGGCCATCTGGAGCAGTTTGTTCAGTAACGGTAAGGA
Source organism: Bovichtus diacanthus (assembly GCA_943590825.1). Taxonomy (NCBI): domain Eukaryota; kingdom Metazoa; phylum Chordata; class Actinopteri; order Perciformes; family Bovichtidae; genus Bovichtus; species Bovichtus diacanthus. Next base: position 13,779,817 of record CALSBV010010813.1, read on the forward strand.
CACTTCAACATGTTGACCGCAGATCAAACCTCCGACTAGAGGACAACCACTCTACCTCCTGAGCCACAGTGGCTCCTTGTATAACTTACCTACAGGTTGAAATGTGAATTTTATGACTAGGATGTTCCCTTTGCCCTTAACAGAATACCGTAGATTGTTGAATAGTAAGAGATGCCAAGTTCTGTCCTTTCAAATTTGAGCAAAAACAAGGCTGCTTTTTTCGGGTGCATTTAACATGCCTTGTTTGCCTGGTATTTGGTCTAGAAATGTGGGCGCTGTTTATTGTGGTAACTGACCTGAAGTTAAAGGATTATTGACTCGGCAGAAGAAGGTGGAAGGCTATTTTCAGAGGTCTTAGGTGACGAGGCTTTCTGTTATGCTGATGAAGCCAAGTTCAGTTTAATAATGAGATTATACTCTAACCATCGCCCTCAAAGTTAATCTGATTTGATGAGACTGTTTCAGCAGGTCTGTGTGCTACCAGTCTTTCGGTGTGATATCAAGAGCCTCTGCGATTCTTTCTCTATTTTATATAATGTTTTAATAATGCGTGTTTCATTTAACAGAATAGAACTGCTGCCTCTCAGAAGAGTTTAGAAAGCAGTCATTCCAACATTTATTAGTGTGAATTACATTAGTTTGAGGTAGAATTGCCCTTTTCACGCACAATTCATAACTCACGTTTGAAGTATATTTGATTAAGCCTACTAAAAAGTGCAGAAGATCACATTTCATATCATCCTTGCAGGGAGCATTATTGTATTCGGCCACAAAATGAATTGATGCGTTATGCATAGAAAGAAATAACAGAAAGACTGAAAAGACCAGTGCCAGGTGAAGACTACTCATTTCCAGCTGATCCATATGTGTACACTGAAGTCATTATTCATGGTGTTAGCAATGAACCAAACACCCCGAGATACACATTTCAATTAACCATGTACAGAAATATAAACACTGCCTACTGACGAACTTGGTATTCTGGTTGAGAACTTTGTTCTAACTGATGATCAGAAGAGTCGAAGCCGAATGCTGATGATTGTTTATTTTAAAGAATATGCAAAGTGGAGATCGGTTGTTAATGATTATTATTAATCTTGAGCACATGCCATTAAATACGAACGATTCAGTAATGACACCAAGTGAATACATTTGATCTGCATCATAAATCTTGATGCTCCTCTTGTGTAACTCGTCTGCTTCACATCTTGTTTGTTATAATATTTGTCTACATCTATTTGTCTAATCTGTACGTCTGTTTTTTTTTTTTTTTTTTCAGGTCTAGGCCTGGATCAGTTCATTGTGAAGCGCTATGATGGAAAGGTAAGAAGTGAGCGTCTGGCTGGCAAAGAATAAAAGGGTCACCTTAGCAGTCAGCAGCAGGGAGTTTTTATAATTTAGTTTTTAGAAATGTTTCCGCCCTGGTTTATAAATTAAGTTTAAATGAACTGTGTATAGATTTTATACATATACTGTAAACTCTATAAGAATTGCATTTCCCCAGAAAGCTGTGCTAAGAACATTTATTGGAGCTTATTTATTTCCCCAGTCTACCAGAAGGGTTTATTCCCCAGAATAGCCAATGTCAGTAATGGCTCAAAGAATCCGTTCATCCAAAATACAAAAGAACACATTTCTTCTCACCTACCCCACTTACCCAGGGTATTTTTAGTTTTATGTGCTAAAATTTGAAGATATCTGCCTCCTAAACTTCTGCAAATACCCCAATACAACAGAGGTCAATAGAAATGTGTATGTGTGCCTTAAAGCACTAAAAAATATAATTTATAAAAACATGTCTTCGCAGAATCAATATTCCATTTACTATTCACCCTCTCGCAATTTACATATGACATTTTTTTCAGTAAAGTAGTTCTAAGTAAAAACTCAACATTGTTAAAAATGTTGTCAGTCAACATATACTTTGGTTTTTATTAAGTTATCTGTCTGTCTTAACTCTTAAATATTGATCCTAATTTCAGACTGATGATTTTAAGCAAATGAAGTCTGTGCACTTGATGGTTAGGCCCTATAATCCCCACAGTAAGGGCTTTATCAGTTCATGCCTTGGTTCATTTTTAAATATGCATACACAGAGGAGGAATTATAAGTAAGGTTTGGAAAAGTATGGTCTTAATTCAGTACAATAGTGTAGGAACTGTTACTGAAATGAAGTGAAAATAACAGTCAAAGATAATATCTGTGAAAGAGAGAAAATCCATGTAAACCGGCACAGACTCTGTGTACACTTGCATGTAAATTATTTAAAGTTGTTTATCAAATATTATGTAGCATCTGTTTTAGTTTATTTTACATGTCTTTTGCTGAACGCCGGTCCTTTTTTAAATGTAATATTATTTAAAAACTGAACACTATACTGTATTTATTAAATAATTATTAATATGAATAACATATAAGAAATGCAATACAACTCAAAGAACTGCCACATTCATTCATCTTTGAGGTTGAAAAGACATTGAAGAAGTGGATAAATACAACTGGAATGAGGTATAAATTCAGGTGACTACTCAAAGTCATAAAAATAAACAAATGCTCATCAGGGGCATCGGGGTTACAATATTGTTTGAGCTCTAAAAGTTCAGAAAAGGATTTAAAGGGTAATGAAGAAATGCATTGTTTTCAACCTGCAACTGGATCCTCTAGTCCTTCAGCATGGCTGTTTAACAGAGCGGCTCCACACTTAATCATTAAGAGGGACATGTACGACGTCGGCCTGTCCACTGCATAATGACCTAATTAAAGACAGTAACGGGTGAACTTCGGACATGCTAGCCTCCTTATTTGGCCACAGACTGACCTTAACAGGATCTAGTCTCTGTGCTCTAAATGCTAACACTTCTCTGTTCACAGTCAGGAAAATAGAGGCCATCAATATAAAGCACCACAATCTTTATTTTCATTACTGCTTTCCTTGATATTGATTTGTGACCATTACTGCCCTCACTGATCCCAAGAAAGCATCTCTCACACCCAGTAGCCAACCATCCTCATTCATTTAGTAATAGCTAATCATCAGTGTGATTGTAGTTTCTAACCTCATTATCCATCAGCCCCCAGGCTGCTATGAAGATGAGTTGGTGTGTACCTCATCTCCATTTTTTATGCAGATGAACCACACCAAGTCAGTGAGTCTAAAGATGGAACTCTTTGTCACAACATTCCCCTTTTACTGCCTTCTGCAACACAATAGTGATTTTACTAAGCCCGATGTTCTGCGAAAAGTTCCCAGAATTTTGACTCACTGGTATATCAAAAGCATATAAACCAAAGAGCTTGGGCTATACAATAATCCAAAGTAAGTGTGGAAAAATGGAATAATTTCCATTTATGGCCCTTGTCTGCTTATGTAAATGTCGACCTATCTGCAGGCCTTGTGTTTGTTTTTTTTGGCTAGTCTCTAGCCACATGGTTTTTCTCTGTTACTGTATTTAGCTTTTATTGTCCCCAGAGATTTTCCTTCCATGGCCATAGCGACCCGAGAGCTCCCCTACCTCCCTCCCTGGCTCAGCCCAGCCCAGCCCCTTTTTGCCCAGAGACACGTGCCTCCTCTTCGCTGGCTTAATGAGCCCCCCTAGGTAGTTGGCGGAGGAATAAACCATTACTTTTTTCTGCCATGAAATCTAGTTCACATGAAACTTAGAGCTGCATAGATTTAAATCCAGATGAAATAGCCAAGGCAAGTATAGAGGCGCAATATCTGTGGTGTGTACATCATGAAGTTGATGTAGGGTGTGGTGAAATACAAAAGGGAGCATTTCAGCTAGGGGTTGGGTGATAAACTGCAATGAAGGCTTAGGTCAATGGCAGAGAAGTGTACAGCATTGTGTGAGAGTAACATGAGAGCTCTCTTTAAAGACCTCAGTGTCTCGCTTCCCATATTTTTATTTAAAAATAGCCAAGCCAACTGAGAGATTTGTCACATACCTACAGTTTGGCCGCAGTTAAGTGGAAGAGTGTTTTTCAAAGTGTATGTGTTATAAAACTCACTTTTCCCTATCCCCGCCCCCTCCTGCTGACACTAATTTGTTCCAGGTTTCGCCTGTATGTAAACAGTACATGCCATATAGGGTTGTTTAACAACTGTCCATATTGACCCATCCTGTTTGTTTTGTTTTTATTTTCCTGTCCATGGGAACACAGTTATTCCAAAAGTCTTTAAATGGCAGTTTGTGTTCAACTGATTGTTTTATTACACATTTCTCCCTCTGTTTTCTTCTCCTACCCTGGTCATGTGGGCATGCTTTCTGCTGCCATAATCTAATTTTGATGTGATTTAACGTTTGCCATTGTTAACTGTTGATTATTCTTTCGTGCTCTTATAAGCCATCCTCTCTCATTCACATAACGAGTAATCCCTCCATTTTTTTCTCTCTTCCCTTCCTCGTGAATAACCATCATCCTCAACTCCCCATCTCCCAAAATCCCTACTTTTTCTCTGTCTCCTCCCCCAATCATTCCATCTACTGATCCCCATTCTCCACCCACAAACTCCCCGTCCCCCCCCCTCCTCCTCCTTCTGTCTCCCTCCCTCCTCATCTTGTTCCCTTTCTGCCCCTCCCTCTCTGCAGGACTTCTGGCAGGTATGGGGTGTGTGCCGAGCAGCATGTGTGCACCTGAATGAAAAAACTGCACTTTGTATTCTCTACCTACTCCCTCCTCCTCATTTATACTTTTTTTCTCTTCTGTCTCTGAATTGTTTTCTATCTTATTATTACTCACTCTCTCACTGCTCTGTAGTAACACGGAGGGCATAGCTATTCAGTGTTGTTAGTCCAGGGGAACAGCTAAGTAAGTAGTTTTTCTGTATTTACCACATCTCAGCTTCAGCAAGTGTGAAACCAGAGTCACAGCCTCTGTTAAGTTTACAACCACCGTGTAAAGGACAGCAGCCAAAATGTGCATTAAAGTGGATCTTTTCCAACAAGAAATCAGGAGACTGGTAATAAAATGTTGAGTGTATATCTAGCTTTTTTCTTTCAGGGTAAATTTGCTGCAGGTGTTGAACAGAGCCTGATGGCGGAAGTCAAACAATATGAGGATGGAATAAATAATAAAGCAGATTATACCATGGCCATGGAAAGTACTTGTTTCTGATTGGCAGGTCAACAGTTTAACCACAGTTCAAAAGTACATTAGACTGCAGATAACCTTAACATTACTAATGTTACCAGGGGATAGCACTGTTTCATTGTCAACCATTTTTAAACATGTAAAGATGGTTGATGATTTGAGTACGGTTTAACCGATTGCCTGTGGTAAGTGGCCATGGTATAAGCATTTTTAATGCACTTAATTTCATATACCAGGACGCTTAAATCGCTTATATCACTTACATAAATGTGTATAAGTTTGTTCATTTGAAACTCCCAGTTTCCAGTGATGCTCCAAAATGTTTCCCCAGAGTGCACTGCGGAAACATTTTGTGACTCAAATGCTTCTGATATACACATCTATGTTGGTACGTGTAATATATATTAGCCTTGACCTATAAGCTTATCTACGAAATGATTTAGCTTTTAACCAAGTCTGAATGCCTCTGTCAGTCGGTATGGCACAAGGATAAGCCCAGGGCAGGTTACAACCCGTGCACCTTTTAATAATGACGGGGAGTGTCAGAAACTGAAGTAGGCACGCACCCTATTGTGTGTGCACTTGTAAGCAAACTCTGTATTATTATTGGACATTGTGTTGGAGACCTCCCCGGTGCCCTTTGTATAGTTTGTCAGAGGCAGCTGCGTGCCATGCCTTCCCTGCTGAATTATTGAAAGTGAAGACTTTATGCTTTGCCTCTACAGGGATTATTAAACACTGCAGTACTGCTACATAATTCACACACTAGTCAGTGCCCCAAAGTAAAGTTCACATACATTTATAGTTGAATTGTAAGAGGAACATCAAGCCTTGCAAAGCTGAGATGCAAGGAGCAGCTAAGATGACTCATTTATAGGCAACTTGTATTGGTCAATGCCAAATCCTAGCAGTGCTGTTCCCCTGCACTCCCTCTGTCTTGCTTTATAAACACACCTTTTCTTCCTTCATCCCTTTTTAAGAAATATCAGCTCTAGCTTTCAACATGCTTTGGCACTGTAGCCTTTTCCCCAGCATGCACTGCTCTATTGCCTTTGCCTGTGTCTCACAGAGAAAGTAGCTGGTGGTGGCGCCCCCTCTCTGCGCATGGTGGCCTCACAGGGTGGTTTTGGACCCAGGAAATGGCTCTGACTGTTAGCTAACATCGAGGCTGTATTGATGTGCTTGATAGCCTTCACGAATCCATCCTCTAGACAGTCCGGATGTCAGTGCTGCATGATTTCTGTAGAGCATGGTTTTAGAGTCACTGAAGGCAGGACTTGATCCGTACATCTAACATGTATCCAAACTGTTCCTACATGCTGTGGCCCTCTAAAGCCACAGCGTCTGCCGCGTGACCTGCTGCGTCTGGGAGCAGACAGCTGTCACTCAGGGAGTGCGCCAATCGAAACAAGCCTCTTCTCACACCAACTGTTGTCATGTTCCCTCTTTCTGATTTCACAGGAAGCTCCCAGGGGCCGCTGTTTGGACTGTCGCCACTCTATTTCTCCATCTTTTCACACCGTCTTCAATTCTCACATGCTTTCTTTGCCTTCTCTGTCAATGTTCGTCTCTACGAACCGTAACACACACACACACAGTCACACACACTAAATCTTTCTCTCTCTTTCTCCTCTCCTAATCTTCTGTGGAAGAGGTTGGGTTGTCTGTACACCTGGTCATTTAATTTGGTTCTACCTCTCTTGTGAGACAGCTGCCGTTCCTCAGTGACTGAAATTTGTTTATTGAGCGTTCCACTTCAGGTGCCATTATTCTCATTTGCGCTCCCAGAATAATTACAAGTTATTAACAGTACACCTGCTCTTCAGTTACCCCTGGGATTAGAGGTGGAAGGCTAACACATCAGCGTTCTCTCCATCCGCACGCCCACCTACAGACTGTGGGGTTTTGGTCCCAAGTTATCATCATATACAAGGAGAAAATAATCACTCTTGACCTTTCTAATGGTCTGATGAATTTTAGTTCTATGTGTTCGTTTTCTGTTGTGTTCAAGGCAGAGTAAGAAGTATTATAGAAATCGTGTAGTGTGTATGGTTTTCTTTTGGGTTTGGACGGAGACTGTGCACTAGTTGTATGTCTTGCAGCACAGGGCAAGTGCACTAGCACACTGAGAGCTTTCAGCCACCATTCAGAAATGTCAGACGCAGACCCGGGTTGACTTTACCCTCAAGCAGGTCATTCCAAATTCCCTTGCCCTCTGAAAACTCGAGACTTTTATTGAACCTGTCAAAGTGCCAGTAACCCGAGAGCTACCCCATCACACAAAGCAACATAAAGGTAGTATTCCATTTTTAATGCATTTGTCTCGCACCCTTCCCCCGTCTCTCTTTACTCGCTCTATGCTGTCTGTCTGTCACACTGTACACATCTCTTTTTTTCTCTCTAATCAGTATATACCCACTGGTGTAGCGCTCCAGTACTCTGAGTTCTAGCGAGGCTCACCTGTACACAAGATGATAGGTCGCTCTGGGATAGGCATCACTCAAGAAGACACGCAATCGCCACACACATGAATGCATAAACAAAAAAAGTGTGGGCAGACTCAGCCTAGACTCATAAATTCATGTCTTCGTTGTGGCACTCCGAGGAGAGCGCCGCAGACATGTGAGAGTCGTATGACATTATCTGAAAAAAGTCACCGTGTGTTTTGTGTGATAATTAATATTTTAAAGCTTTAACACAAACTATGTGGTTTATATCCACTTCTTTCAACAGCCGCTTCCCTCTTTTCCACTCTCCTGTTATCGGGGTGTCTGCAGCTGCAGTGTTGGACAGGGTCACAGATCTAATCAATAACAAAGCACTGCAGCCGATACAGTGGTATTAGACACGGCCAAGTCTAAGCTGCCTTCAGCTCCTAAACCAAGCGCATGGCTACACAACCGAAGTGAAGCTAGCAGAAAATGGATGGGTGGCACATGATTTATTTGAAGTGTCCATGTTAAAAGACTGCAGTATAATGTGTTTCATTACGTCTCGTCTCAATCACAGTCACATCAACAGCCGCCTGATTTATTTTATTATGACATGATGATGCTGGATGTAAGACATGTGTGCCTTCTCATCAGCACAGCTGTGATATAACTGAACCCCGCAGTGCAGTTACGTTAATTTGTTCATGTAAAGTTGTTTATATTCTGTATTTGGAGAACATTTATTAAAGCTTTGATCAGTTGTTGGGAGTTTTCTACAGTCATAGATAGTTGGTAGAAACTAAGGCTATATAGATGTTGAAGCATATAATCAGTTTTGGATTTAACAATGAAATATGATTATCCTTAAGAGCTTTTTATGCAGTCCAAGTTTTTCATGGTGTGCTTAGAAAGTCTTTCTTAGGCACTGATGTGAAATGAGCAGAAAGAGATGCAGGCCCTTTGCATGCATGCCTCTGGCTGTGCTTGATATGTATGGGTCTCATTTGTCGGACTCTCTAAGCTTGCGCTGCCTTAAATTTGGCCAGGGCAGCTATCGGGCTGCGTCGCCTGGTGCACTGGAGAGATTAGCCCTGACCAAACCCTTAACCCAGTCTGTGTGTAAATGACTGTAGTACATTTGACCAACAGCGCTGTCCAGCCGGCGGCTCTGTCAGAACTGATGCTTCTGCCTCAGTTCACAGGCTAGTTGGGTTGTTCAGCCCATCATCTGGACACAGCCCGTGGACTTGGCCATAACCTAGCTGACACATGCAGACATGTATGGACACATGAGCAGGCCCAAGGCAGAGATTTAAAAAGAAATCATGCTTATACACATTCAACAGACGCATGCTGACAGACGCATGCTTTTAATTAACTGGAGTGCTGCAGCAATAAGATTTACAGTCATTTGAAGATCAGTGCTTTGGGAAAAATCTAAGATGGGTGTTAAATACAGACTCCAATGAAGTTGAGATCCTTTCAGTGATTTGCAGCCGCATATTTTATAGGCTTAATGTCCTCTGGGTAGATCAATCAAAACTGATGAAGGACTAAACTGATGAGACACAGCGTCTGGGGACTCGAGTAACCTAATAGGTATCTCTTGTAGGTAAAATATGTTTTTACTATTTATCTGAATAATATATGATTGTTTGTACTGTTGAATGGCTTTTTGCTAGAGCACCCCATAGTGCACAACTGCAGTGGGAAGCTGAGGCTTGCACCAGTGACAGAATGATGGAGGATGACGGGGAATATGGGAAGTGGTTTTACAGTAGAGCCACAAGCTCCATAGTTAACGACTTAAAAGCTAAGGTTTGATATACACACCGCCATCCCTGTGTGACTGCTAGAGAGAGTGCACCAGTGTTACGTCATACATTTGTTGGAGAGATGTACAGGATGATAGCACATTGTGTATGGGGGAGAAAGCAAGAGAGTGAAAGCTATACTGTCAGCTTAGCAGTGAAGTACGCAACTGTAGAGAGGAATCCTAAAAGAGTGAATCGTGTTCTCTTCTGACAGGGACAACAGACTGCATTAGGGTAAAAGCACAGTGTTTGTGTGTTTATTGGTTAGTATGCCCATGCGCACTCTGAAATCCCTTTATCAGCTGAATATGCTGTTTGGTTCCCTTGGCAGTTATATTTGGATGGGTTTCCTTGAATGTCATTTTGACATTCTGCGGGGGTGATTTTTGTCCTTGAGTCAGGACACAGAAGGAAAAAAAAAAAGAGTTCTTTTGCCTAATGTGCTCTGTGCCTCCCTTCTGATCATTTTAATGAGGCCCGGTGTGTTTATATATCTCACGTGTGTAGTTGTGTAGCTGTCTGTGTGGGTGTGAGTATGCGTGTGCCCGTTGAAATACACACTTGTGCGGTTGTGTGTGTCTTTTCTGTTGTGAAGGCTGGCAAGCTCACCTCCGGCCTAGAGGGCTTTCTCTGTGTATCATCGTTTCAAACCCGGGGCCCAATACCAACTCATTCACCCTCAGTTTCCCTCTTTACTCTTTCTTCTTTCTACATACTTTCTTTATGTAAATACTTGTCTCACACTTACACACATGCAAACACCTGAATGCTTATGGCACAGAGAATGAAAATGTTGCCTTGTGTTATCTCTCTGTGTCTGTCTCTCAACCAGTATCTCTCTCTCTCTCTCTCTCTCTCTCTCTCTCTCTCTCTCTCTCTCTCTCCTCCCCCTCTCTCCCACTCCCTTCTCCCCTTATACTGTAAATGTATATGCCATCAATAATAAATGTTACGGTAGAAACCACTTTCTTTCTATATTTGCATCACTGACATGCAAGAGTCAAGATGCACATAAATTGGGGAAAGTGATACATTCTATAAGCTTATACCAGTTGTCTTTAGCAGCTATTTTGCTGTCTGTTTATCATGAGGAGGGAGTCAGTTCATGGGGAAAGAATTTGGTTATGTTATGCTTTGAAGGGGGAAGCCACCAAATGTTAGGATTCAGATATGTTTTTCCAAATGAATGTAAGCCTATGTCTCTTTTTTTAAGCAACTTAATTTGCAATGTGCGCTTAGCAAACAGCTCCAGTGACAATACAGACAATACATGATTGTTATTAAAGCCTTGTCAGTGGAGCTTCATCACACTCAGACTGCAGAGACATTGAGTCATAATTGAATTCTTAATTTGAGTGGTACCCCCCCCCCATTATCTTGTTTTGAGCAAGATGCTTTCTGTGTATGTGTGTCCGTGTGCAACAATATGAATGCACATGCGTGTCTTTGTCGTTCAAGGCCCTGCTAAAGACAGCAGAGGCCGTTCTCTAACAGTTGTTTCTCCTCCTTCCTCCTCCTCTGAATTGGACCTCTTACAGACGGAGGTAACTCCACGTGGGCTCAGTGTGGCCCAGCCCCCCTCCCCCTCCCCCTCCCTAGGCATGCTCTATCCGTCTGTCCACTCTGTTTGGTGGAGCGTCCCACAGGCGCTGTCTTTCTAGTCTCTATCACGGAGTGTGTAGTGTGCATGTAGTTAAGTCACTCTTTCATGCAATGCTGTGAATATACACATGCTAACAGAAAAACGTCAGTTAATTGTGCGCTTTGTGTGTGTGTGTGTGTGTGAGGAAAAAGAGAGCTAAAGTCACTTTGTTTTTAATAATTAATACATTTGGGTTGTGTTACAGATATGGTTAATCAATAGTGTGTGTTTGTGCTACAGTCTCTCGTGATGTTTTTCTTCTCTATGTCAATTTCACTCTGTGAGTACAACCTCTGGTGGATAATGTGTTTTGTACTTGAATTGACCACAGACTAATTGCTTGTCACTACCACCCTCACTTGCCTGTACGGCTTCATGTGTATGCAGCATTTGCATGACTGTTATTGTGATAAACCGTCTATCCATAATCATCCTTATACACCAGGACTATTTTTGTGTGTGTGGAAGTACAGTATGTGTGTACGTTTCTGTGTTTTGAGCATAGCCAGTCTATGATTGAGCTTCACTGTCAGACATGCACACTTGCTTGCACGCACATAAAGTCACACCTGGGACAGCTGTAAAAGCTGTAAGGCTTGTGCTGAATCATGGGAAATGTTTTTGATAACTTCTTCCTTTTTTGGGGGTGATCCAAATGAGCAGAAGATCGCCCAGGAGAGGGAGAAGTTTGCAGATGAGGACAGCATATTTTACACATTGGGAGAATGTGGCCTCATCTCCTTCTCTGACTACATCTTCCTCACCACGGTGCTCTCCAGTAAGTACATCGTTGAACTCTACAGACTGCACAGAGATTCTAAAGTGTCTTATTCCACCAATCCCATTCAATCCTTAAAATCTTACATACTGATCACAAATCAAATCCTAAGAGCTCTTCTTTGTCTTCTCTGCCCTCTGCTTTTTTACTGCAGCAGTTAAGCCAGAGAATTTTCTTTTCAGTATGATATTATTAGCCAGGTTACGGAGCTGGCTGTATGATCTCCACTTCTGTCAAGGTTAATAAAGTGTGTCTACCAAGCGAGCTGCCTTGGAGATGCTTCACAGAATCGGTTTACTTTAGCTGGATTTAGCACTGGTGGTTAATACAGAGAGTGCACTTCAAATGAAAGCCTCCTTTTCTAAATGTGTCAGAGTTCATGAAAATGAAGCTCCGACTCCTTCCTCTCCGATGCCTAGTCTATGCCCAGTTTAGCTCGACGACCTTGTATTATAATCCATTCATATGGAGAAAGTCTCGGGGGAAGTTTTCATGGCCAAGTAATTTTTAAGCAGACAGGGTAGCATGCCTTATGGTTGGTTTAAATCCATTTAAACAGCCACAAAAATAGTACAAAGTAGGATATATTATGCCTAACAGACGCACACATTGGTGCAGGCCTCATTGTGTTGTCAGATAGGACTCGATTAATCTTTAGTATTTCACTTAAAGAAGTTGGTTTGCTAAAGAAAGAAATGGGTATAGTAGTATACAGAAGTTTAAAAAAAATGAAGCATTGTAAAGTATTTAACAAATAGAGGTTGTATCATGTGTAAATATTCTGGCCATGGCTCTGTATTTAATCAGATTAACAGTGTAGGAAGTATAGCCATGATTCCCAAGCAACTGGCAGTCCCAAAACGGGCAGCACTGGGCAGAAACTGTAGGTTTTAGCAGCCATAGGCAAGACATTTATATAGATAAAGTGAAAATTTACCAAAAAAAGCTTAAACATAATGGCATACATGAATTTCTAAGTGCTATATTTTAGATGTAAACATGTGTAGCAACATGAAATGTATGGAATAGGTGTAAATGTTAGAACATCATATTTTATATTAATCAAGATATAGGATTTTGATAAAAACGTAAATGGCCAACTCTTTTTTTCCCCCACCATAGCGTTTTTAGGCGGTAGTGCTGCTGTTACTAAGACAACTGGATCGCTTTCAGTCTCCCTCAGAGATCCTAACGCACAGGAGTCAGGACACACTGCATTGGTTTACAGTATTCTACAGCCATTACATTGGGCACTCAACATTTACTTCATAATGATAAATTCAAGCAAAAAACACGTTTATTGATACTTTAACATTAGTATGTGAATGTATAGCCCATATATCTGACATGCAAAATGTGCATTGCATTCACATTAAGAATTCTACGGAGGGCCATATGTTTGTTTGTTTTAAGTATCCAGATTGTATCGTGAGGTAGAGAACGTCAATGTGTTCACATTAATTACAGGTGCTCAAAGCCAGATTGTATCTAAAACTCTTAATCGAGGCACCGTTTGTCCAACCATTTCCCTTTTGTGTTTGTTCTCATTATCAGACTGAACTAAGCCTTGTTATCCTGCTGTAGCAAAAACAAATTTCACGGACCCTGGTCGCGTGGTCATTAAAGTGAAGTGAGCGTTAAGAGCAGAAGTCTAGCAAATGCCATTTGTCAGTGTGCACAAATTGAAATTCAAGTATCATTAATGCAAATGTTGTATTCCAGATAAGCTCATACAGACAGTGCAGGGTCTGGCCTGAGAAGTAATCATTGTGCAGTCGGATGGCTGTGGGTGCAAAAAAAGAGCATCTAAAGTGCCCCCATGTTGCACCACTGGGGGAAAGATGAAAGCTGGGTTGATCCAGTGTGACGTGTCGTTTCCAGATTGGGTTGTATTGGTTTCAGAATGTGTTTTTGTGTCCAGCTCCCCAGAGGAACTTTGAGATTGCTTTCAAGATGTTCGATCTGAACGGCGATGGAGAGGTGGATCTGGAGGAGTTTGAACAGGTAAGACTGCAGAACATCAGCGGTACCTGCTGCAGTCACACTAACGCGCACAAAATCAACATAATGGAGGAGACACAAGGTCAAAGTCAGCCCACACATTTGGACTGTGCTGCATCTACAGTAGCGACTGATTGCATTACAGTAACCAGTAACACACACTGACGGGCACTAAAGCTAGGTTGATGTGCACCACTGTGACATTTTCTTAGAGGGAAAAGGTGCTCTGCACCGTGATATATTATCTCTACCACTGGATCTGATGGGGTTTATGTACAGTATTAAATGTACAGTGTTAGTCGGATAAGTTAAACCTGAATTAAAATTAATGCATTTTTGTTTTGTGTTTAACTGCTTTGTAATATGAAGCAATCAAGTAAATTGTTTCGTATTTGAGCTCATCTTACACAAACCTCATAGGCTTTTTTTATTTTGGGCAGTTGTGCATAAATTATTTAACAATTTTTATGAGAATTTTACTGGGTTTATATATTCCAGAAAGTAAATGGTTACAAGTACTTGTCTACACCATGATCCTGGTTGACATGTGACCCCCTCCATCGCCAGGTCCAGAGCATCATCCGCTCCCAGACCAGCATGGGCATGCGACACCGCGACCGCTCCACCACAGGAAACACCCTGAAGACAGCCGGCTGCAGCTCTGCTCTCACCACATACTTCTTTGGAGAAGACCTGAAGGGAAAACTCACCATCGGCAGCTTTCTGGAGTTTCAGAGGAAACTGCAGCATGATGTGCTCAAACTAGAGGTATTGAGAGAGGAAAGTGAAAGAGTGGAGGAAGAGAGTATTACACTCAGAATTTTCATCTCCTGCTTTACTGTACTATTGAGTACAGTTATAATGAATTAATTTGAATGTTATGGCTTTGCTGTAATCTTACATCTCCGCTGCACCTATTCAGGGACTATCCATGCAAATTGAAAGCTGACTCAGAGGATCTTGTAAATATTACTGTCCCTGGATGACAAATGTTCAAATAAACCAACAAATGAGAGGCAAAGTGTTGTGAACGTTATGCATAATAGAAAGGAAAACAAGGGCAGAAGATGACAAAAGCTCTGTGTGTCTGTCGGCACTGGTCATTGTCACTCACTCACTTTTTTTTTTTTTTAAAGCTGTGTCAGTTGAGTATAAAAGCCGTTGTCTTCCTCCTCCCCTGCTTCTACAGTAACAGCAACCAATCAGTGTTGTTGAGCATATGGTTATTCTAATCTTTTTCATTAGCGTGGGTAGTGCCTAACTGGTACGTTGAATTATAAATGGGCGCCATCGTCTGAGGCTCCAAGAATAGGACTAAAGTCCGAGAGCATCTGCCAGAAAGAAAGCACTATCTGTCAGGTCTTAATGATACCACAATGCTCAGAGAGGGAAATCATAACACCACAGATAAGGTTGACATCAACATAGGTAATCCAATCTAATTCCTGAAATCTTACTCTCACATGCTCTCTGTCTTTATTTGCTGAGCCTGCAGCTCACCCTAGGTCATATTTCACCAGCTGTAGCTTTTTATTTTTTTTGCAGACTTCTCACTTTCTCTTATTTTTGTTTTTATAACTTGATGAATTCCCAATAAAGCTGGAATTACAATCTAGTGTCAGTCAGAGCAAAATGTATACATTTTGAAAACGCAGGAATGCACAATCGCTGTCCTTATCAAGCCAGTATGTCCATGCATAATAATAGAAATTTCAGAATAACGAGAGCTACTGTCCTTCACTTTTGTACTTTGGTATTGTTTGTGTCCAAGTGACTAATGGGGAGAACAAAGCTTTGAAATTGCTTCAGAATTGAGGGAAAATGAGCTCAGACTGTTATTATAAGTGTCTGACACCATTATGGAAATAAAAAATGTTTTGTTCTCGCTCGGCGAAGTTTTGTTCTAAAATCTCGTGTCGCAACCACATCGAAATCAGCTTAATATTCAGCCATGTCATTGATCTTTCTGTACAACACCAGCACTAGTCTTTCCAACTTTCACTCACGCTTCCACCGTTGTCTTCAGGCAAAAAGTCGCATGACAGACAGACCGGTTCAAGCTAAAAAATAAAGAAACCCTTTTTTTTTTTCTCTCTGTAGGGACCTTTCCATAATGTTGTCAGACACTTATAATAACAATCTGAGCTGTTCAGTGGCAGAAACAAGCACTTTTAGTAGACGTGCATTGACTTTGAGGACTTGTCCGATATGATTACATTGCGGCCCGTTTAGCGGCTGCCCTCTGCAGCGTTCTCCCTCAATACATTACCAATTTCAAGAATTGTTGTCACTTTGACACAAAAACATTGGAAAACGGGTTGAAAAATACCCAAGTTAAGTGTGTCCTGCCCGGAACCTTACTGTTTTGGTTCACTCTCGCCACTCTCATAGTGTCGTTTTCAGCAGCAGCAGGCAGCTGAAAAACCCACTGTACGCTACCTGCTCATCACCACATTTACTGTGACTTAACCTCAGATAAGGTAGATCCTCTGCGTGTGCATGAGTGGTAATGTCATCCCTGAAATCTGTACTCCAGGCCTATTTTGGCTG
The DNA here is from genome assembly GCA_943590825.1 of Bovichtus diacanthus. Taxonomy (NCBI): domain Eukaryota; kingdom Metazoa; phylum Chordata; class Actinopteri; order Perciformes; family Bovichtidae; genus Bovichtus; species Bovichtus diacanthus. Next base: position 13,796,125 of record CALSBV010010813.1, read on the forward strand.
AGCTGCCTCTCACAAGTGCGACAAATTAACATTTTGAGAGGTCGGCACGTTCCAGATAGAGAGGGAGGAGGGAGCCGCGTGGCTGTCGAGCACCTCTGATATAAATCTGACTGGACTGACCTGACGCAGCCAAGGCCCACTGCTGTTAAGCTATGCTCCAGTGGAACATTGTAAAAAGAAAATGCACATGCAGATTTTATGTCAACAATGCCAACTCCAAGCATGATTCAACTTGAAACCTGACAGCAGTATTTACTGTTTCCCATCTCCCCATGCACTCCTCCTATTAATTTGTTTGTCCCACTGCACAGCACTAACTCTTAATCTCTCTCTCTCTCTCTTTCTCTTTCTCTCTCTCTCTCGCCCGCCCCTCTGCAGTTCGAGAGGAATGATCCTGTGAACGGCAGAATCAGCGAGAGACAGTTTGGGGGTATGCTGCTGGCCTACAGCGGTGTCCAGTCTCGTAAACTCAAGCAGATGCAGAAGGGCTTGAAGAAGTTGTTTAAGGATGCACAGGTAGATAAATCTGTGTGCACTTATTCACACTTCCGTGGTAATCTGAGAGAAGTGATTTGTACTCTGTGGTTATATATGGTGCTAGATTTGGTGGTGTGGAGTGTTTAATTGGCTATTTGAGAGGATGCGTGACTGACGCCGTGTGCCTGGGGGGGGAAAGGAGATTGTGCTGGGACATTGCGAGTGTGTGAGACAGACTGGATGAGAGGTAATTAATACATCACTGGGGAGGACAGAGAATTCAGAGCCTGACGTTATCCACCTGACCGACACTTTGTCCGACTCTTCTAACTTCCACTATCTCCGTTCGTGTGACCAAATACAGAGCGGCCAGCGCTCTGCAGGCAAGAGGGCATGATTATCTCTCTTTGAGCTTCTTAATAAAGCCTTTGTCCTCCTCCTCAGTTGCTCTTCTATCAATCAATAACGCCTCAATCAGTTTACTTATTATACTCTAGTCTACTTATTTAGTTTACTTCAGATGTAGGTTTCTTGCAAAAAAATAATTTTGACCTTTCCCTCGATTCCTTCACCAAACACCACGACCTTGCTCTAAGCAAGTGAAATGGCTCCGCTGGGACAGACCAAACCGAGGAAAAATGTAAAAAGTATTCAAGATGCAGAAGGTTCAGAGCCAGCATCAGTATATGCCCATATCCCTTTTCTATTTCCAGAGCTTCGTGTGGTTTCACGCCTGTTCTGCTTCACTGTAATAAGCCCCATCACTCAATTGACTGAAGTTACGCCCCTGCATATCGTATCCCCAGAAGTGTTGCAGCAAAAAATCCATCACTTTTTTTATTTTCCCCCAAAGATAGTGAGCATAACATGAGCTATGATGAGGCACATTTGATGGTTAAATGCAGTGTTTTAGCAGAGAAAAGAAAACGGAAAGCAGGGAAGCTGCCATTCCTCCCAGGCATGACAAAAATGGTTGTCTCCCTAAGGAATTAAACTGCAATAAGCATCTCTCTCTTTCGATATTTATCCTGTCTTTTTCCATGCCGCTGTCAGTCTCTCTGCTTTGGTATATCCTGTAATGTGAATGAGTAAAGTGTTCTTTACGGCTGGAGACCAGCTGCTTACTTTTCTTTGCAAATGAGCTCATCAGCAGAGTGGCAGCTGTGTGACTGTGCGTCTGTTCGTATGCATGTGTGTCTTAGACCGTCTGTTTCCTCTGTCCGTCCGCGGCGCGCTGTTTATCCATGTGTGCCGACTGCTTCTGCCTACTTCCTCTTGTCATTTGCATCACACTGCTGAGCTGCTCCCAAAATGCCATTGTGCAGTGGCAGAAGTAATTATCCTTTTTGGCTCCTTTTTCCCATGAGTGCAGAGCTCTTAAGGCTCAGGTAAAATGGCAGGAATGATTTGTTTCTGTAAGAGTTCTTCTCATTTTGTGTATTTTCCCATCTCGTGCAGGGCATCACATTTGAGGAGGTGGAGAATTTCTTTACTTTCCTGAAGAACGTGAACGATGTGGACACAGCCCTGAGTTTCTACCACATGGCTGGAGCCTCCATAGATAAAGGTACACCCACGTTCGCCCTTTTCCTCTGACATTCTTTCCGCCTAATTACTCCCCTTAAGACTCAACTGTTGTCGCTTTCATCCTCTGTCTCTCAGAGCTGTTAACACTCCACCAGCCAGATTCGCTTCCCACACCTCCTTCTCTTGCTCAGCCACTTTTCATCGGTTCCTCCATCTATCCATTTATCTACCGACTCTTCCTCCAGACCTGCAGGAGAGCGCATGAGCACTTAAATCCGAGAACCACGAACATGCACACATCCAGTGGTTGCGTTAGACGTTCTCGTTGTCCGTCATTTTGACATATAGGGTCGTAAAATTTCTGTCATAATTTATTATTACCCGTCATTTTTATATATAATTAAATAATAAGGCATATTTAATAGCATTTCATTTTCATTCATTCATTTTCATTTTTAAATAAATAATATACAGAACAAGCTTGTAGATTATGCATTTATAAGGGCATGGAGAGTCACTTTTCATGTCGCCACACACAAACCAGATACATTCATAAAAAATTTCCCTACGGAGTTCACCAGAAACACTGAACATTGTGCCTGAATAGGCAAACATGAACGATGCAATTTTACAACATTAGTTTTTGTGCCTTTGCCTCGGACAGATGACTTTTCATGACCGTTTTAATTTTGTTCTGACGTCTGAACCCGCGGCTCTCTGCTGCCAAACCGGAGACTGAATTAGCAGCTCCGCTTCTGCCAAGTTTTGAGTCAAGGAACATTTCTCCCGGGGAAGTGATCAGAAGTTCGGCAAGACTCTCTGAGTGTGGGATTTCATTTATCGATCCTGAAAGCACTCTGTTCCCCAGGAGGAAATCCCGCAGCATGCGCTCCTTCTGCACCAGCAGCGCCGCTGCTCCTCCCAGAGAAGAGAGGAGGAGAGGAGACGTTCTGCGAATTACTTAACGTTACGGTAGATCGCCCTCGGTGTTCTAATCTGTCAAAATGACCGACGGCCTTCAGATTTTTCCATCATTATTTTAAAAAGATTGTCAAAAAAGGACCTCTGGACAGATCCCTTTGCAGACTATTGTTGTGCACTGACACATGCCAGCATCATCACTGGCAGGGGGAGTGTATGTCTTCTGTACGCTGGTGACAGGAGGGTAACTACAGCTTAACCAACTCTTTTAAAGTGGCATAAAGCAGGACGTTAACATTGTCGTCCTTAAGGTTTTAGTCCTGGTTGATTTGGCAACACCTGTAGTTACCATGGCAACAGTAAATGCAGTATAATATTCCAGCAAACACTCATTGAGCAGCTACTTAGATAGAAATACAATCTGTTCACAGTGCAGCTCAACAAACATACGTTTGTTGACATAAAGAAGGCAATTAATAATCTGTCTTTTTCCATCTTGCCATGAGCAATCTGATTTCATACGGCACACAGCGCAGCAGCCATTTTCCACAGGACACTGTAAAATGTTGGTTACCTTTCTGAGGAGCTGGAGGTGTGCAGTCAGTCAGCTGCAACTCTTCATCTAACAGCTCACTGTTGCTGCTGCTCCTTGTTCCATTAGTCTTTTGCAAAATGTTAAACTGATCTGCTGTCAAAAAATGCAGGAAAGGAATGTTGTTTTGTAGATGCATTTTGGATTTCGTGAAAGTTTTAAGGATTATGACTTCGACAGACTGCATTCTCACTCCGGAATAATGTGATTTTTCCAAAAGACCAATTACTAAGTGTGAAATCGGTCATTAAACTACGGTTATTACGGTGTTTTATCTTCCTCAACTCTGTTGAATTTATTTGTCACATCCTAACAATGAAATTTGATTTTAATGTGAGCGCATCACAGGCAGTGAGGACCTGCAGCTTTTATAATATGGCAAATTGTTTGAGTCAATGTTTTCTTCATTCATTGCAGTGATTCAGCCCTTCATTGGGCCTCTATATGTTTTGTCAGCGCATCCATTAGTTCTGACTCACTGATGAAACGGCTTCTGCTCTAAGGGAGTGCAGGGTCTACCTCGAGGTGCTTGTTTTCCAGCTCATGGTTTCAGCAGCAATAACAAGCCATGTGTGTGTCTGTGTCTGTGTGTTTGTGAGTGTGTTGTTGGGGGGTATCGAAAACATCAGGCTGCTGTGGGTTCATGGAGAGCTGCCAGGCATGCGTCTGTAAACTACCTCTGCTCCCGTTGTCCGTTCAGTGAAACCGTCTTCCTACTCTTCAAGCCTTAAAGGGATAGTTCATATCTTTTGAAGTGGGGTCGTATGAGGTATAGGGCTGAACGATTTGGAGAAAATATCTAATTGCGATTATTTTTTGACTGATATTGCAATTGGGATATGATTCAAAATGTTGGAAGGGATGATCATTTTTGCATCAATATTCAAATTCTCATTGAAAGATATCTTAAAAATAATCTTGGTGCGAACATCTCTGCAGCACCACAATACTTCATTCAGAATGTTTTTTTTTTACATATTTTGCCTTTAACAAATATTGCGCCTCCTGCAATTTGGATATTGCTCAAGTCCATATTGCAGGAGGCGCAATAATTGTTATGTGATTCAATTGTGATTAATTGTTCAGCCGTATTGTGGTGCTTATCCATAATCAGGGTATTACAGTAGATGGCGGTCGGCACGCCACCAGTTTGGAGAAACGGACAGGAGTGCAGATACTGAAGCTAAGCAGTGTACTGCTATGGACGGGGGCAGCAGCAAAACCAATTTTAGCCACCTATATGAAAGGCCCACCAAAAAGAAATCAATATCAGTTTAAGTGTACGCTATATTAAGAATATTTTCCTCGCTTTTATGTTGCCGTCAGACAGCTCTTTCCAAAGTGTAACTGAAGCCGTTATCAATGCTCTCCTCAAAGCCACCAGACTCTATTGACAAAAACAATCATTTTACTTCACAGAACACGGGAGTTACTGGTCTACCTCTGCCTCGATTGGTTAGTCCGTTTGTGTGACTTTGGTGTTTTAAAGGGTTAGTTTGGATTCTCAGGGCTGTCTGATGGCAAGGTAAAGGGGTTCAAATATTCCAAAAATAGTGTACACTTAAACTGATATAGATAATTTTTTAGGTGGCTGAAACTACATTTTGCTGCTGCCCCCGTCACAGCAGTATTGCTTAGATTCCGTGACGGTGCTCCTGTCTGTCTCCAAACCGGGCCCGTGCCGACCGCGATCTACTGTAGGGAATACACGGCATATAGATAAGAACCTCAAACAACCCCACTTCAAAAGATCTGAACAATCCCTTTCAGGAGCGCTTGTGTTTTTCTCTTGTACTTTACATCCTGGTTTCTTTTTTTTTATGTCTTTCATCTCGCTCTCAAATCTGATAATTTCACACCCTTTTTAGTACAGTTTGTCATACGTGGGTGTGTTATCTGAAACGGCACATTGTTGAAGGTAGAAAAGAAGGCCACTAATGAGATTCTTGGTGGAGTGATTCAGCTGTTTTTTTTTTTTTTGTTTTTTTTGTCGTGCCATTTGCAAGAAGATCTTGTCAGATATTATTCTTTTCATCCCCGGCCTCTCCTCCTTCTCCTCTGTTTCTCTTTTACTTTGCTCCTCTACTTGTCTGATAATCAATCATTCTGGTTGAGACTATGGAGGTTTTCATCATTTGTTTTTCTGAAATGACCCCAGAGGCTTTTCCCTCATTCCTCTGAGCCAGTGTCGTTCTCAGCTAGATGTCCTGATGCTGTGCGCTCCTCCTCTCAGCCCCTTTCTTTTTCTCCATCAGATAGTCTCCCCGGTGAATGGGAGTTGTGGCTGCTATCGATCGCAGGCAGTTCGACTCGCACACAATGTCCTCCGCATGGGCCCATTTATGAGCTGGCTTGTGTGATTCGCACCTCTATTACTCTCTTCCACAAATGTTGAAGCTCTCTATCTGTGATTCCCTCCCTCCGTCTCCCAGTTACCATGAAGCAGGTGGCCCGCACCGTGGCCAAAGTGGAGCTGTCGGACCACGTGTGTGATGTGGTGTTCGCTCTGTTCGACTGCGATGGTAAGTACCCTGCTAACTATATTTTATGAAAAGCAAATAACTCCTCAACTGACGGGTGGAAATCATTAACAAATGGAAGTCACAATCTCCTCCTCTTACTTACTCTTCGTCCATTATTTCATCATCTGTCCTCTGTCTTGCCCTTTTCTCTCCTCCCTCCTCCTGTCTGTCTCCCTCAGGGAACGGCGAGCTGAGTAATAGGGAGTTCATAGCCATTATGAAGCAGCGGCTAATGCGTGGGCTGGAGAAACCCAAGGACATGGGCTTCACTCGGCTGGTGCGTGCCATGTGGAAGTGTGCCCAGGATACCGCCTGGGACTTTGCCACACCAAAGACATAGAGAGACGGGAGGCAACGTGGGAGAGGATGACGGCGTGTGAATAAAGCAACAACACCAGTAGCATCAAAGACCAACTGGTCTAGACAATTCAAACAGACAATTAATGCAATGAACTCATTAGGACTGCAGCTCCGAGGGGCCTCATCAACCATTAACGCATGTCGCTGTAGTTCAAACTATCAATATAGTGACTGAAGCATGCTGACGCAGCGCACTGTGTCCCGAAAGGCTTCTCCAGCATGCCTGTCCAAGGCATCATGGGTATTTGTATATTTTTAAATATGCAAGGTTTGTACGTTTATTTTTTTGCAATATTCTATATAGATGAATGCCTTGTCAGCAGGTAACTGTGTGACCCTTAGTCAAACGCTAAAAACAGCACTTTTATATCTGCATTTAACAAGTTTTACTGCAACAAGGCTAAAACAAGAGGTGTAATCAATCTTATTATTTGACCTTCAGCTGTATAAATGCCGCAGTACGTCTGTTCTATACCAACACAAAACCCTTAGTTATTTCTTTGGCAGGGCAGAAAGCGGACGTCTGTGATCTTGTTAGCGCCTTTTTATTCAGTCTGCTCGCTCCAGCTGCATCCTTATTTTGTCCCATAAAAGATCAATGTTGCTCATCCTGCCCTACAATGTACTGTTCACAGTCTGTATTCTTCTAATTATTTCCCACTGAAACACTTTATATTAGATGGATGTTAAAAGAAATGCTCTATTAAAGATGTTTTTAATAATGTAAAAGTGATTAAGCTTTGTTTATGAGCGACTGCGTTCAGCCCAACTCGTAAATTGGATCGTTGTCCTGCCATGTTCTCAATTTCACTCTTTGACTCGGAGAAAAGAGCAAAGGGGGATTAGCGAAACTAATCTATGGGGCACAAAGCAAGTCATTTGTCATGTGTAATGAAATTGGGTGTAACATTTCGAGGAAAAACTTGCATGGCTGATTGTATGCGGTGCATTTGAGTGTGTGCCAGAGGAAGAAAAAGATGCTAATGTGTGTGTGCAAGAGCGGTCAGCAGTTTTGTCTAATTGAGATGGGCAGGATGGTCAGTCCTCGGCCTCTGCTGCCCATTAAAAGATTATCCTGCAGCCGCTTGGTACACACTCTGTGCATTGGCCTGAAAGGAGCTGGCTGGCTCTCCTGCACACAAAGCAACTGGCGGACAGAAGTGGTACTCAGGAATGATTGCTGGGCAGGAGATTAG
>CALSBV010010813.1:13804119-13840705 GCA_943590825.1 Bovichtus diacanthus
TGTGTGTGTGTGTGTGTGTGTGTGTGTGTGTGTGTGTGTCCCCAGCACACACACGCTCTGAAGTTTCCCTGCTTGGTGAGCTCTGAAGCAACTGTTGTCAGTTTGAAAGGGGGGCTATATTTGGAGTGACTGCAGACCTCCCTCCTAAGTCAACAGCTCTTTGTGTTGGCACAGAAATGTACACAACATTTCCTCAGAGTGTAGATGCATAAAGTTTGTGCACAATGCACGTGCTGTTCGTCCAGTGAGCGGAGGAATTAAGCTTTTTTTTTTTTTCTTTCCGCTGAATGCGAGTGTAGGCTTCATTAGGCCATGTCATGTGCCATCTGTCATGTATTACAAGTGAATGCAAAGATAATAAAAAGTATTTATTATTGCAGCAATGTAAGAACATAGTTTATCCAGTCAGCTTCGTCTTAAGTGTGATCACTTTGCCTGCTTCTCCATATTTTTTATTTATTTATTTTTTTTAAAAGGACTGCTATTATTGGAAGTAATTTAAAGTTGCTAAAACTTGAGTTATATCGTCTCTGAAGATCCAATAAGTGCACACTGAACGCAAGAGACTTTTCTACCAAGTCATTTCATTTTCTGATACAATCAGCTGGTGTTGCTCGACTGTCACTGTCTAGAACCACAAGGTTTTATTGACAGCATGGAAATAAAAGTGCCTACCTTTCACTTTGTAAGAGCGGGGAGTGACGGCAGCTGCTTCAATTATTGCAGGTTTACCAGTGCGGTGCTGGAAAATGTTCTTAAACATCCAGGATTTAATATCCCAGAGCTGGTTGGACTGGCATGGTTTTTTGGAGTCATCGAGGTAACAGTGAAACAACATTATGATTTATGAAGTAGCGAGACTTGTGGCACCCCGTATATGATATTTAAAGGCTATGATTAGTGTGATGAGTGACTCAATGACTGACAGTATTAAAGCTGTTAAAATAAGTGTTACAGAGTGAAGTTTTATCTCTGAAAGCAAATGAATATACTGGTGCCGTTTAAAAAAAATAAAAATAAATATATAGATCATTTGGTCCCCAAGTTGAGTCTGAACATGGGATGGGACAGAATCAAAGCTGTTAGAAGTTTGTTACTTAGGGAAGTTCCAGTTTCATTTTCTTCCAGTGAATGTTGGAAGAAAAGTATCACTGGGCTGAAAGCTTTTCATAATTCATCAAATACAAGCAAAAACTGTATTAAAAAGGCTTGTAGAAATGCAGAGCACTCACCATTTTACACAAGTTTACCAGTCATGGCAAATACTACACCAGTTAGGGAAAGTGTAGGGTCCAGCCTTTTAGGAGCCTGACCTATTTTAAGGACTGAAAGTGTGGCACTCAGCAACTGCTGCATTTTGACCAATTTGTCTTTAATCTGTCTCGCCATGTCTCAATAGTATGGAAGTGCAATTCTAAATTGATGGAATATGCCTTTCAGTCTTATGGCAAGTGAGAAGATGTCAGTTCACATTTTCAACTGAGGCTCAGAACTACCAGACTGCCATCTAGTGGCTTTGGTAAAAGTTATAAGAGTGCTTGCTCATTGTTCAGAGAAAGAACTTATCACTAAAGACAGTCTGATTCCTTAATACTCTTTAATGTTGAAAATAAAAAGCAGATACATGATAGATTTGACATCTTTCCTGGACTATTATTCCGTAACAGAGCTAATGACTATTATAGACATGCATGTTTGTACCGATAGATGGACAAAGCAGCTTGTAATTTGTAGATGCCTACTATAAATACAGCTCAATGAGAGAGTACAAATTAGGAGTATCATTTGAAGCAAAGAGCAAAACAAAAAAAAAAAAAAGGGGGGGGATTCCAGCTACACCAATATTTAAACTTTTAGGTCTTTTATTATCGCTACAAGAATTAATAAAAAAAACAGAGGTTCTCAAGTCATACAGTGTAAGTTCAAATAATTGAAACAAACATGGCTCACAGTTACATGAGTGAATAACACATTTGATACCACTGACAGACAGATTAGGGCAGGGGTATCCTAACATTAGAAAAGAATGATGGTTTCAAAGCAAAATGGCTTAAGTAATAGCATGGAAGAAAACATCTGAGGTCCTGCACATTGAAATGGAATAAAACTTTATAAATACACAGTATAAAACTCAGTTTTAAGTTCCAAATGTTTGTGTAATGTAAGAGCAGACACCATCTCCAGTTTTAAATGTGGCCAAAAAAAATTGGACAAACAAAGTTCAAGAAGCCATGTGATCCATTAAAAATCAATAACAGCCTTTTCTTAACAAAGAACATCTTGGGATGTATGGCTGTAATTCATACATAGATAAATGAGAAATTGAGAATAAAGTACAGGTTAACAAAGTCCAAACAAGCAGAAAAAAGGGGTCCAAACAAGCAGAAAAAAAGGGGCCCCAACACATATTGGCGTTTTACCATTAACAGGTGGCCTGAAGCCACCTAGTGGCTATAAGTGGTAATGTCACATGGACGTCACCCTTTAGCAGTACAGTCTGAAGTCACAGGTGGGAACATCTTTCTCCTGCTGCCACAGCTCCACTAACTTCAGATCAGAGAAACAAATGTTCTATTACCAACTAAGGGCAGCTAACTAAATGTAGGCGCCGCTCAGCTTTACGGGTGACATTCCTGTCAGTGTGCTGCTGGTAGCGACGATAGAGGGACTGTTAACGAGGGGGGTGGGGGGGTGGTGGTGGGAGGAAACAGGCATTGGATAGTCCTTATCACGCAGGTACAGCAAAGTTCAGAGAGAGAGAAAGTCTTCAGTCACTGTCGAACTTAATAGAGTTGACCGAGGTGGAGATGGCTCCGCCGCGGTAGCTTCCCCTCTTCTTCTTAGTCTTTTCATGGCGGAATGACTTGCCCTTTGTAAACTTGAGTACATCATTCGCTTTCTGGCCCCAGTCCCCCTCAGCTCCGTACTGGAATAGCAAGACAAATGAATGAGCGTGAATGAGTCGGTCTTGCGTGTGTAGCGCAACTGTAAGAATTCCTGCAGTGGTCACTGAACTCACCTTTGCATTAAAAGAGTTGTCTGTGAGACGCGGATCCACCGATACTTCTTCCTCTCTTATTCTACGGAATGGTACGTTGGAGGACTGAAAGACATGTCATTTTTTTTAAATTATCAAATTATGGCTCTTTCCCCTTCAGAAAACCAGACTTCAGACTAAGTTCCAGTCTCTGGCAGGCCTTACCTTCTTATTGGCTTTAGGAAACGTCTGTGGTGTGGTTGATGCCTTCTTGTTTTTTGGAGTCTTCACTTCCGTCTCTTCTTCGTCACTTTCCGATGATTCTTCATCTCTTTTCCTCTTTCCATTGGAACCTGCATACATCAGAGATTTTTTTTATTAATTGTGCTCAATGGCTGTTTGGTGATTCACAGTGAAGTTTACCCATTAATACATTTCATTTTCCTGTTAAATGACCACATCATGTTTAGCATTTGTTTGACTCACCATTTGTTGTGGGGGTGGTGGGTGCTGTGGCTGCTTTGCGCGGTGCTGCCTCCTCATCTGATGAACTGTCTGAGGAGCTGCTGCTGCTCTCCTTAGGTTTAGCTGCTGGGGTCGTCTTGGGTGTTGCAGCGGGTGTAGCGGGCTTTACAGTACTTTTACTGGCCTCTTCTTCCTCTTCAGAGCTGCTGTCGCTGGATGACGACTCTGCTGGCTTTGCTGGGGTTTTGGGCGTTGCTGCCTTGCCATTAGTGACTGCAGGCTTAGCAGGGGTGGACTTTGTCTCAGTCTCTGAGTCTGAGGAGCTGGAGCTGCTCTCCTCAGCCTTCTTTGTTGGAGCTGCAGCTGCCTTTGTGGCTTTGGCCTTGCTAGCAGGGGCTGCTGGAGCTTGTTTCTTGACTGCAGGTTTTGCTGCCTCATTCTCAGAGTCTGAGCTGTCCGAGCTGCTGTCTGCTGCGGCAGGCTTTGCAACTGGGGTAGTTGGTTTAGATGCTGCTGCCGGCTTGGCTTTCACTGGTTGTTCCTCATCCTCAGAGGAGTCAGAGCTGCTCTCTGCTGCAGCAGCAGGTTTTGCTGCAGGAGTAGCAGGCTTTGAGGCGGGCGTAGCAGGTTTAGCCTTGACTGCTGGTTCATCATCTTCAGAAGAGGAGTCAGAGTCTGAGCTGCTTTCTGCTGCCGCAGCAGGCTTTGCTGCAGGAGTAGCAGGCTTTGAGGCTGGTGTAGCTGGTTTAGCCACTGCAGGTTTTGCCTTAGCTGGTTCCTCATCTTCAGAAGAGTCAGAGTCAGAGCTGCTCTCTGCTGCAGCAGCAGGCTTTGCTACAGGAGTAGCAGGCTTTGCGGCAGGGGGAGCAGGCTTTGAAGCGGGCGTAGCAGGTTTAGCCGCAGCAGGTTTAGCCGCTGCAGGTTTAGCCTTAGCTGGTTCTTCATCTTCGGAAGAGGAGTCAGAGTCTGAGCTGCTCTCTGCTGCAGCAGCAGGCTTTGCTACAGGAGTAGCAGGTTTAGCCACTGCAGGTTTAGCCTTAGCTGGTTCCTCATCTTCAGAAGAGGAGTCGGAGTCTGAGCTGCTCTCTGCAGCAGCAGCAGGCTTTGCAGCTGCTTTAGCTGCTGTTGGCTTAGCCTTAGCTGCTGTTGGCTTAGCCTTAGCTGGTTCCTCATCTTCAGAAGAGGAGTCAGAGCTGCTTTCTGCTGCAGCAGCAGGCTTTACCGCGGGAGTAGCAGGCTTTGAGGCTGGCGTAGCCAGCTTAGCTTCTGGCTTGGCTTTCACCGGTTTTCCATCATCCTCAGAGGAGTCATCTGAATCAGAGCTGCTCTCAGCTGCCTTGGCTGGGGGTTTAGAAGCAGCAGTTGGTTTTGGTCTGGTTGTAGCTTTAACGACAGGCTTTGCTGGAGCTTCATCTTCAGAGCTGCTATCTGAAATCACCAAAGTTGCCTGTTTAATAGGTACACCCAACTAAAACTAATGCTGTGTAATACAACAGTTCTGCAACAACTCTTACCACCATGTTCAGAAGTTTCAACAAAAACGGCACATTATATCCTTCACAAAAGGTAGAATTTATTGCAGTGGTAAGAACAGAAATGACTTCATAGCTCACAGTTCTTGTGATGGATTTTAATTTGATCCATCCACAAACTGGTAGAACAGGCAACATAATTTACCTAAATTAAAGCCTATTCAAGGTATGACAGGAAATGTATCACTAAACAGAATTACAGAGCTCACATGCTCAAAATCTTGCGTTTCTTACCTGAGCTTGAGGACTCGTCTTTTTTAGCTGGAGTAGTCTTGGCAGGTGCAGGTTTAGCTGCTGGCTTCTTTGCCGTCTCCTCCTCTGAACTGGAATCATCCTCTGAACTGGATTCTTTTTTAGCAGGTGTGACTTTAGCGGCAACAGGTTTAGCGGGAGCCATCTTAGCGGGAGTCACCTTCCCTGCAGGTTTTTTCACCTCCTCTTCGTCCTCTGAACTTGACGAGTCTGAGTCTTCCTCTTTAGCAGGTGCAGCCTTGGCTGGGGCAGCTTTAGCAGGTGCAGCCTTGGCTGGGGCAGCTTTAGCTGGGGTGACTTTGGCTGCAGGATTCTTTGCCTCCTCTTCATCTGAACTTGAATCTGGAAAGTCATGGGCATGGAGAAAAATATTTGTAATGTTTGGCATTGAAACACGCTGAGCAGAATAATGACAGACTGTGATTCTAATTATTACCTGAGCTGTCAGAGCTGGACTCCTGCTTCTTTGCAGCTGGTTTGGCAGCGGCGGCCTTCACCGGTGCAGGCTTCACTGTGAGGGTTACGATGCTGTTAGACGGGCCATTAAAAACACTGACACTTCAAGTTGGGAAAGGTGGGCACCTCTTACCAGCTACTTTCTTCTCTTCTTCCTCGTCACTGCTGTCTGAGGAGTCGCTGTCCTTGGCCTTGCTGGCTGCTACTGCAGCTGGAGCTTTCTGGACTGAAGCAGGGGGTGGGACTGCACTGTACGCTCCTAACAAGGCAAAGGAAACTGATCAGCGTGTGACACAATCCTGACCTCCAAAAAAGGTGCTGCAGGTTTAAAAGTCTTTTTCTTTTGTATTAATGGACAAAATAAAATAAGAAGTCTAGACCAGTTTCTGGATGGGGAAAAGATGACAGAATAGCCTCTAACTCTACATCCTGTAAAATAAATCTTGGGTTGATTTAACTACATGTCTGTGTAGTATTGGCAGACAAGGGTAACAGTATGATGTTAAAAACAAAAGGAAAGCTGTGCTCTGATAGTTAATGTCAACAAACCTACGTTGATGTTCATTGGTATTCCCAGCACCACATCTTTTGTAACTAGCCGTCGCCTGGCGATACGTTATGCGCGGATGCCGATGAGCACGCTATGTTTTTTTTACGGCATGAAAACTCACCTGCTTTGGGTTTTTTGCTGGGCGGAGCCTCATCTTCAGATGAAGAGTCTTCACTGCTTGATGCAGCCGCCGCCGCCTTTACTGGGGCAGCTTTGGCTGGAGCCTATCGGGACATGTGAAGTAAGTATATAGTGTGTAATACATCTACCTCTTTACAATAACTATTTGATTGAGCTTGCTCTACACATTTCTAAGCTCTGAAATGAAGACGATCAAAAAAAATGCAACAACATCCAGATGTGGCCAGATTATTTTGCATACCTTGGCTGGTTTTTCATCTTCAGAATCTGAGGAACTATCCTCACTGCTGCTCTCCTGCTTTTTCGGAGCTGCACCTTTAGCAGGAACAGCTGGTTTGGGTGCCGTGACTGCACCAGCCTTGGGTTCTATTAGAGGTTAATCAGGTAAAAATCCATTTTATTTCACAATTAAAGATGGTGACATTTCACAATATTGATGACCTCTGGCTCTGAACTCACTTGGTGTTGGGGCTTTAGGCTGCTCATCCTCAGAGTCAGACTCTTCACTGCTGGAGCTGCTGTCTTTCTTTCTTGCTGAAGCGGCAGCAGGTGACTTCACAGGAGCAGCAGGTGACTTCACAGGAACCTACACGCAGACACCAGATTTTAATAATAGCATAAACCCACAAACATGGCTCCATGAATGACTAGATCTGGGATGAATCTTTAATTAGATGTTTCCTCTTACCTTTGCAGGAGCCTTCTCCTCCTCAGAGTCACTGGAGTCTTCACTGCTGCTGGATGCAGCTTTAGTAGCGGCTGCTGCTTTAGCAGGCACCACCTTAGGTGCTAAAACAAACATAACACCAATTTAACCTGATAATGTTGTGGAAGGTTTAAGAATTGCGCATTACTGCCGATTAAAGCAGCTTTATCAGTTCTGTGTCAACTATATTGATATTACCTGCGGGGGCGGTCTTAGTTGGTTTTGCAGCAGCTTCTTCGTCCTCACTGCTCGAGTCTTCGCTGCTGGAGCTCTCTGCACTGGTTTTTGCTTTCTTGGCTGACGGACCTTTTGTAGCTTCCGCCGTGCTAGGAGGCACTTTTCGTTTCCTGGCTTCAGGAGACCTAGGAAGACCCATGGTGATATTAAAAGGCAAAGTCTAACCCAAAAAATACAATTCATTTGTAAAATAAACAACTCAGTTTTGTTTGTTTCCCCTCATGCTGAACAGAAGGGCAAAGAGCATATTAATGTCAACTGGAGACTAATCCTGGAGGTTAGGGAGCGAACCATAGGATACTGTGAAAGCAGCAATGGTGACTAATTGAATGCATGATTACAGGGGAAAAGCATATTGATTATTACTATAAATGTGTGAATCACAAATTCAAGGGTTTGCAGATAAAGTTAGGAGTCACCTGATAATACACCAGTTATAGCACTGATCTGCTGCTAAGGAAAACTGTGCCTATATTTGTAGATATTGGATTTACAGTACAACATTTAGAGACAGATTAGAAAATGTATCTACAAGTTAGCAGAGACAGGGTTTGATGGGATGACCCACAACGCAGGCTTGTCCAAATCTTAAAAGGTTTATTAATATTAGTTTAAACTACATAAGCTTTAGCACTGAAAGAAGAACGGAACAAAAACAATAAGCAACTCACTTCACCCAGAAGTTGTAGATGTTGACGAGGCTCTCATCATTTTCATCTATTGGAGTCTGTGGAGAAAAAGGTGAAGCACTCACTTAGCCTAACACGTTTCAAAGTTTCAAGAATTTGACAATCAGTTGAAATTCCCTGCAATTCACAACACTGTATAGTCCCCATTTACAATCTAATATGAGAAGGTTAATTATTTCAGGATAAATAGGTGCCCAGTAAAAAGACATCGTGTACGCTTCCCTTACACGTGCTAACTCCACTTGCGGCTGTACGGTCCCTGTACGTTACATAGCTATAGGTGTACTCCTCGTGCAGCATGTCTTCACGTCAACGCTGGTGAACAGACAGCACGAGCCACGGACTTTCAACAACACAGTGAGCCACTTACCACTTTAGTCTGTTTCAGAAACTGCTGAGCCACCTTAGTGAACTTGTTCTCCAGCAGAAAGGAATATACGCATTTGTAAAGATCACTCGGCATCGATTTTTGCGCCGCCATCTTCACCACGCTCCTTCTGGAAGGGAAGGAAGTGAGCGGAAGTGTACTTTGTGGGCATATGCGCATGCGCATAATGATTTGGGATTTTCCTTTCGGGATTTTATTAGTTTATAAAATACTTTTTAAATATCAAGGTATTTGTTTAGTAGTAGTTTATTAGCAGCACCGCCTCATTTTACACACTCTTATTTTCGCTATTTAATTAGCCATGCCGTTATCAATACAGGCGCATGCTTTATACGTCATCACAAAAGACCTTTCCTGTCCCTCGTGTCATAACATGTCTGTCTTTGAATTGAGTAATCTGGCAATGACACCAACCCATCTGAATTAAATTCATCCATTGAGATTGTTTTTGCCGAAGCCATGCCACGCTACGAACTGGCACTGATCCTGAAGGCGATGCAGCGGCCTGCGACATCGGCTGCTCTCCGGCGGACAGTGGAGACTTTGATGGAGCGGGGCGCGGTGGTGAGGGACCTGGAGAACCTGGGGGAGAGAGTGCTGCCCTTCAAGATAACCAAACACAATCAGAAGCACATCCGAGGGGCATACTTTATGCTCGATTTCTACGCAGCCCCTAGCATCCTCGCAAGTTTACTGGATCACCTGAACCGTGATGTGGACGTGGTGAGGCCCACTGTGCTGAAGAAGGACGAGCAGGTTCCCAGCAGTGTCTGCTGTACCCCTCAGCCTTATTGAACGTAAGGAGTGGTTGATGTGGGTAAAACCAAGTCCATCAGTACTAACCATGTATTTGTTTAAAAATGAAATCCGCAGCTGTTGAGTGACGTTTTCATCAACACTTGTGTGCACAAGTCGCCAAAAAAATGTGGGAATATTGTGTACACAAGTAAGTTTTCCATGGATTAATGGCCGCAATTAAATACAATTTTCCTCATTTCATTCATCTGCTAAAGCGATCAGGAAATAAATGAATCAGTAAAATGTCAAACACTGACACATGCCCAACATCACAGGTTAAGATGGAGCTTAAAGTGAATCCTAAAGTAAAAAGCTACAGCTACTTAAAGGTTCAATGGGTAGTTCCGAGCCACCTGCTCCAAGAAATAGGGGGCAGTATTTCACCTCTACTACTGGGTCCACACAATCTCTAAATTCATCAATCATCAAAACCACCAGTTATTTAAAAAAGCCAACTATAGTATGTTAACCTGTTTTTATATTTTAGTTGTAGTAGTTTGTCATATGTATTGTATTATAAGTGTTAGAGTATGATGACGTATTCTTTATATTGTGTATTGTATTCTACAGGTATAAATCTCTCTCCTGTGTTTATATATGTACTGTGTATTTTTTACTCCTGTGTAAATCTGTCAGTCAGTTCATTAGACCAGACTGCTGAAACTCTGAGAGTTGGTCTAAATAACACTGCTATCTTAATAGCTTCACCTGCAGCTTAGATATCTGTGTGTTTGCTGTGGCACTGGGGGCTGTACGGTCTGTGTAACGTTGCGTTTTGATAGTTTTCTAAGTTGGCTTGGGTCCTTGCGGCAGAGACGAGGGAACGACTCATGTTTTTGTTTTGTCATCCGCGGCAACATGGTACTGCCTCCCGGGAGAGGAGCTTGCTGTGGCTCCGATTCGGCCGGCGAAAATTCCAGGACTGGGAGTAACAGCGGGCTGATGGCCTGTGTATAGGCAGATTTTGCCTATCCGGCGGGGAGTCTGTTAACTTGGTGCTGTTAACGGAAGATCTGTCTGTCTCCCAGCCACCGCCCACTCTACTCCCGGTGAACCAGCCTCCCGGCGGCGGCGAGGGTGCGAGTCGTTATCTCGTTTCTGCCATTTTGGATTAAACGGAAAACAAATTTATCAAAACGTGCGGTAATCATGGATGTAATGTTGACGTTGCCCCGAGTCTGCCTGAATCAGGCAGTTATTCTTCCTCTCCCTCTGTACTGGGGGCAGACTGGCGCTACACTGACTCACTATCACCTCTAGAGGAACACGTGGTATTACAAGACATGTAATGAGCGCAGCTGCTCAGTTAGATGCTAATGTCAGTAGATATCTCTGCAACACAACACAGATGTATTTGACACAACGTCAACACTTTTACCTCTTCATATTCTGTTGATAATGTTAATTAATTTTTTAAAAAATGTTTTTTAAATGCTGGCATATCTTACACATTGAACCTTTAAATATATCTGAGATAAAACCAAGAAGAGCAAACGACTCATTACATTTGTGAAGTTGTGGCATCCAATGTTTTGATGTTTCCATAAATCAATTGATAAAAACAAAGTAATTGCACTTCTTGAATGTTCTGTCAATGGACTAGGCTATTAATTGACTAATCATTTAAATACATCCTGGTTTAAAATAAAAACATGAAAAGCAAGGGACTAAAACTCTGTGTAGACTTTAAAATAAAAAAAAGTTTCTGGTCATCATTTTGCATTTGGATCTGCTCCTGTTGTAAACTTACTATAAGTATGGCGATATGTAAACATTATGTAAAATATTATAATGCAGCCATATAATTTTTATCGACTCATAGGTTAGTGGATTTAATCTAAAAAATCAGTAAAATTGTTTGTTTTCCAAGTGTTTACATCAATTAAGCTGTTTGCTAAAATGCTACAACTAATAGGAGTGATGTTCAAAAGTACTACTGGTAGGCAACTATCAGATACTTGTATTGATGTCTCATACTGAGGTGTTCTGTCTTGTATGTGAAAGTCAACTTGGACTTGTAGGGTGTTTAAAGATACAATCTTGTCCCTGCTCAAAGTTACTTTTGGAAATGAGTAAATTGCTTATGTAAATAGCCCTTAGATTATGAACATGCACAACAGTGTAAGCTTTAAAAGTGGTAGCTTCCTTGTAGTTAACAAAGGTGAATAAAGGAGAAAATCACATATATATATCTCCTTTACATAGTTTTACCCATAGAAAGCACTGGTTGATGTTCAAGTTTAAATGCTCAGTACACGTTATTGGTATGCGGTTAACATAATAAGAACTCGAATATTGATATTGTATATCGTCCTCAAAAATTCAATATCAATTCAGGCTCTAAAATGTGGTCAGTTCAACTTTACACAATCCCTTTATTAAACTAGTTCATGCAGTCGATGTCCTTTACCTTCTGTTTATGGAGCTCATGTTCTGCTGACTGTGCTGAAACATAACCCTATGTAACAGTTGTTCCCTTTTTTGTTTTACAGATTTTCACAGCTCGTATCCAGAAGATGTACAGTGTGATAATTTCCTCTTTGACGTTTTCCATGGGTGTTGTCCTATATTTGGTTGTTATGTCATAATAAACTACTTTTTCCTATCTGACCTGCAAGTTTGACTTATTTTTTTACACATTAGACATTGTGCTCCACATTATGGTAACTACGTTTCATGTTTAGCAGTTTCAATTCTTATATTCATTCCAGACCTAGGGAAGTTCAGCAGTTCTGCATTTTTTTAAATGGTTGAGTTGCCATCCAGATCATTTCCCTCTGAGAGAACACTGTAAGCAATAAACACTTATTACACTGTCACTGAGCCTCCAAACCTGGGTGAGTTGTCCTCATGGGATTCCCCCCCTCCCCTTGTTTTAAGAGATCAAGGTTACCAATGTTTTTCAGGGACTTTCTGAGGCTGGTTTCATTAGTTAGCTTGAATAGCATTTGTAAATCCAATTTTGCTCTGTAGTGCCAAATCCCACAGTAACACCATGCATTTATGAACGAGGGACAATGTAAACTAGCCTAACTAATTAAATGCAGTTGGCAGAAATTAACATTGAATTTAGTTTCTATTTAGATACTGCAAAGCAATATTAAAAGTGATCAGCTAATAAGCTACCACTATATGTGTCAATGTAGAAACATAAAGCTGTATTAAAAAAAAAAATCACAATAATTAGTGAAACATCTCCCGTGTTTCACGCGCCTGGTAATATAGATATGTTTGAATAGATTTTTGACTTTCAAACACTAAATGATCACATCTGACCCATGCACAGGACACGCCGAGGCAGTCACATGTCTTGTTGAGTAGTCAGCTGACAATGAGACATCATAAAGGCATCAACAAGCCACACCGCCTGCATTGCAGTACTCGCCACAGTCTACTTCAGCCGCCACCGAGAAACACAAACGGGCAGACGTGCCGGAAAACAGCGGAAAACAGCGGAGTCATGCTGTTCTTAACTCTACTATTCGTGGCTTCAGGTAATATCAATACGCAAGGAAATAAACGAAAATGTTTTTTGTACATAGTCGATGAGGCGATTCAGACAGCAGTCAATTCTCAATGATGGCTGGTTGTGTAACTTAGCGAAGTGCGTTTCAACGTGAAAAGGCGGAAGTGTTTCAATCAAACAGCGTTTGCCTTGATAAACAGTAACACACCAGCTAACGCTAACTTAACAGCGAACACTGGTTTATACTGGATGTGAATTTATGAACAGAAGTCGTGTGTTCGTCTTTATTAAATTAATTGACCATACATGTACACAATATGTAAAGCAGTGCTGTTCAATGAGTGTTTACCGTTTACCTTTGAGCTTCTCGGGCGTTGTTGTTGGCCCGCTTAGCTAACATTAGCCCAGCGCTAGTTGGCTAGCTCGTTGAATATTGCCACAACCAAAGCTCAATGTCATTGTAAGTAAATGCCACAACGTCAGCCTGTGGGGAGAAGGTTGAATAGTCCTAAAACAGTTGTTTTTGTAGATGATGTCGGAACATCGCTTTAAAGCTAGCGAGCTAACACTATCCAGATGGTTCGCATGGTGTTCTGTCGGTAGAGGCTATTTTAATGTTTTCTCATGAAAACATAACTGCTAGTCAGCGCTGATCCGCCCTAACTTCCCTGCTTTTTGCCAGCTAATGTACTGTATGTGGTTTGAAGAGGAAGTTCAGATGGGATCATGTAAACCAGCTACTTTCATTTCATTTTTTTTTTTTTTTTTTGTGTTCCTCGGTTTTTGTTCTTCACTTTTAGTGGTAACGTTATTTGTCAATGTCTTTGTGTGTACTGTTGCCACTAAAAGCCTAGCAAGCTTATCTCTTATGTTCAGACTAAGCTGGGTCAGTGAAATCAACAGCTGAATTGCTGCTGCATGAAGCATAACTTACAGAGGACGAGCGTTAGGCTGTTTATACAATCACATTGTTGACTGGTCTGGTGGCGTTTGAAGTATGGATCTAAGATACATGATCGGTTTCTTAAGCAGACTGTTGGCCTTATCGATATGTCCTATAAGTCATGGTATTTGTGCTTTTGTTTATTTAGTGCTTTTTCAATCTGACTTCTGGTTAAAAAATATATGTTATTTTAATGTCGGACTTCCACATTCTTGCTGTCTTTGTGGCACACAGTTTAGGGCTCAGTCATTGTTCAACACGTGTTATATAAACTTTCTTAAACCCATGTATAGCCTGCTACACTGACGTTTGAATCCTATTTCCTTGTGTGCTTCAATGTGTCATGTGAGGTTGATTTACTCATTATGGTGAGTTTTCTGTTTCAGAATCACACTCAGAAAGTGAGTCAAATATAGGCCTGTACATGACAGTCTTTTTTTTTTTTTTTTGCTAACTTCTCGTAAAACTTGTTTTTGTCTAAAGGATTACTTGTTTTCTTCTGTGGATGATGACTTAAAGCCAATACAAATATATACAAGACATATTTCCCCTCGCTGTGTATTTCCTTGTTAACCATTTAATGCAGTGCAAAAAATCTTGTGCACAAATGTCCTGTTGGGTACAGTCTGTCTGCTTGAGAACAGCTTGTTATTTTGTCCAGCTGCTCATGTGACTCAAGTGGAGGGTGGGAGTGTCAGCCTGCACTGTAACTCTATTGGTATGAATGATGAGCAGGATTGGACTTGCGCAGCGGCCAACTCTTGCATAATTATCAGTTTTTTATATTCTGAGTAAATAGTTGTGTTTTTTTTTTTAACTTTTTTTTTTTTTTTTGTATTAAGCATGGTTTAAGACTATGGTAGTGAAAACGGGAAACGCTGCTTCTTTCCTAAAATGGAGAACTGTGAACATTAACTTTCTTTTTATTGTTTTGCATTGAGCCAAAAGATAATATTTTCATTATATACATAACTATGAATACCCACTTCTGCAACGGTGATGCAAATGATGTATTTCCTCTTTGTCTTTTGCGGTCTGACCAGATGGTTGGTGGAGGTAAATCGTGCCAGATTTAGAGGCATATGCTAATATATGATTTAGAAATTTGGGCTATTAGGATTTAGTGTGTTTTTTTTTTTTTTTTTCCTTGATGAGTTATAAAACAGTTAATGTATCTGCAGAGTATGTATCCACAATCCTCAGTGTTTGAGCTGTAGTTCTAGCTTCACAGAGCAGGCCGATTGTTTTTTCTTGGCTCTCTCAATGGTTTTTTCTTTTCTTTTTGTCTTTGTCTACTTTGCAGCTGTAGCGAGCCCTCTGCTGGGTACTGAGCAGTGTGCTCGTGGTGCAGGCTACTGGTGTCAGAATGTAAAGACGGCATCTCTGTGCGGAGCTGTGGCTCACTGCCAGCAGAACGTCTGGAACAAGCCCCAGATGGTGACTATTTTTCTTTTTTCTATGAAAGTGCTATTAATCTTTTTCTTTATTCTTAAAAATAAATAAAATACATTTTATTTACATAACTACTTGTCTGGTTTCAGAAATCAGTGCCATGTGACTTGTGTAAAGAGGTGTTGATGGTGGTGGAGCAGATACTAAAAGACAATGCCACCGAGGTAAGATTAAAAACTAAAGTCATGTGTGGCGAGAAATCCTTTTTGATAAGCAAATGAGTTAACCTCAACACTCCTCTGGAAGACTGATGGCTGGATATGTTTGTTATTGCAGGCTGAGGTTCTTGGGTACCTGGAGAAGGCCTGCCAGCTCATCCCTGATCAAGGTTTGACTGCAGAGTGCAAGGAGATGGTGGATGACTACTACCCCATCCTCATGGGAATCATTAAAGGAGAACTGGTGAGCACAGTCAACCTGTTTTGTCTTAGTCTTTGCCAGTTTTCACTTTGAATACAGATGGAAAACCTGTGGTGGAAGGTCCAGGGTTGTAACCGTAACCCTTTTAACCAAAAGAACAGTGTAGGCACACCACAAGTTAGCATTTTAATGATGCCATTGTAAGATCTTTTATTAGAGTTTGTTGTTCAGCTTCATCTCAAGGCCTTTTTTTTTTTTTTTTTTTTTAAATCACTACTAGTCTACCCCTCTGGGTGAAAATGGAAAAGAGAAGTGGCTGCGAGCAAAGTGCAGCGAGCTGAATAAGGGCTATTGATGGGGAAGTGAGTCCAAGTCTAAACGGGAACAAAGTAGTCATTGTGCATTACTAAAGCTCATGACTGGGAGCATTTGATGTCGTTTTCACCTCTCACTTGCTGCAGCAACTTTGGGAATACAAGCTCTTTACAGATCCTATATAAACTGAGGTGTGCATAAACTGCAGGTCATGAACCTCTTATTAAAATGTTATGTTATCTGTGTTTGTGTGTGGTGGTAAGTGTATTTATAAAAAAAAAATAATAATAATAATAAAAAATAAAAATAAAAAAAAACATCACCATCTGGTAAGAAATGAAAAAATCTAGAAGTTAGAGTAAAGTTGTCTTTGGTGTTTAATAAAGAGTCCGAAGTGCACCAACCAGTATCTGACGAGTATACAGAAACAAGTTATTTATACCGTAGAATTGCTTGGGCAGGACGCCAGGTAATGCATATTTCTGTCTACCAGACGGGAACAAAGGCTTAGACATCCGACATGCCGATTTAGAACTGGTAACATCCGCCTGCTGACTGCCTGACTCTGGTCGCAGTGTGCTATCAGACACAGGGGCATCAGACATGTGCATTACAACCGTGGCGAAAACGCAGGGTCAGTCACTGTGAGGCCAAACAACAACTTTTATAGAGACAAAATATAACCAGGAGACTATGATACATTTCCACAACTATCTGTATCGGCCATGCGAAGCGGGTAGTTATTCGATATATCCTGCATCCTTACCTGCAGCTAACTTTTTTTAATAAAATTTTTTTTTATATATAATAAATAAAGCACATCACTATGAAGTGACTATGAAAATGTGCTGGTTTTTGAAGTAGCTTTTAAAGTTGTGTGTGTTTGTTGTTTTTGTTTTTTTAGGAGGATCCCAGTGTTGTGTGTGGAGCCATCGGGCTGTGTCGGTCTCAGCAGGTTGCCCTGGCTAAGGTTCATGCCAAGGAGCAGCTCGTGTCCAATGAAATCCCTCTGGTGGACCTCTCCAAGCAAGTGTCTCCATTCCTCCTCAATATCCCTGGGCTCCTCTATCCTCAGGCGAGCCACAAGCAGGAGGCCCCCAAACAAGAGACTCCAAAGCTGGTACACAACTCCCCTCTGCACCCACATGACCTGCAATACGTTTTTCACCTTGTTGCTGGTGACTATTGTCTTGATTTGGCCCTGATTCTTGCGTTCCCTGCAGGAAAGTGATACTGTGTGCCAGGACTGTGTCAAGTTCCTGACTGACGCTCAGGCGGAAGCCAAGGCAAACTCCTCATTTGTCGACTCTCTCATTGAGCATATTGAGAACCAGTGTGACCTGCTGGGGCCTGGCATGTCCTCACTGGTGAGAGCTCCACATGAGTGGAGGAAGTTTAATCATTTGTCTTTTGTCAAACGACAAAAAAGAAAAGTATATTAACTGTTCTTTTCCTCATTGCAGTGCAAGCAGTATGTCAGCCAGTATGGTACCATTGTTGTTCAGCAGCTCATGTCCATGGTGAGTGTTGTAACCCTCCCTCTTCTAATGACTCTCTGATTTTTAAAAGAAGAATTCTAATATTCAATGACTAACTTAATCATCAAAACTAATAAGTGCGTGGTAATCTGTACGTTTCCATAGTGCTAAGGCCATATTCAATCCTGCAGCACCACCAGGCCTGCTGCCTTACATTTATTCACATCTTTAAATCGCTTTCTGTCTTTTTTAAATTTTATTTCTCTTTTTTTGTGTTTTTTTTTAATGCCTTGTGTTCCTTTTTTTTTTTTTTTTCCTTTTTTATAAACTTTTCTCCCCTCCATTAATGTTGTCCTGCTCTGTTTTTCTCTGGGTGTTGTATGCTGCTCCCCAGGAACAGGTAGGTTCTCTCTGTGTTCAGCCTGTAGCCTCTTAACCCTTAGCCCTCGCTTCTTGTGCTGTCCACTCCTAGCGCTACTCACCCGGCCCTGTAGAGATGCATGTAAATGGTGATCTAATTAAAAGTGAGACTACTTTACTTGGCCTGCATAGTGAGCTTGTGTGGCTAATGACTTGAAACTTAACTGTAAGGGCCACCTCCGGTCTCCTGTTTTCTTCACGTCACATGAGCAAACTGTGCTGTCATATTTTACAGTATGCTTGGATGTCACGATTTACGGCTGCACTGGTCTTTACTAACTTACTTTTATTTTACTACGAAGTAGCTATCTCCATTGGGAAAAAAAGCCACCATCTTTATTGTGCAGTATGTGGCAGTTCAACACTGGCTGATCTTGTTCAATGCCTTGTTAAAAACATTTTTATTTTATTGCCAGTATGTGTGTTGCTCTGTGTTTGGTACTGGTAAAAGTAAACTGCGTTAGATGTATTTTTTTGTAACAGAAACTTCTGTATATTGCATGGGTGGTAATGTTGTGGATGGGAATTCAGATTGCAGACATACAGTTTATACTAACTGCATGTGGTATGGAACGTTTCGTAGACCTTTTGGCTGTGTATCCTAAAGAAACCGTTTGTGTCCTCAGCAACCCAAGGAGCTCTGTGTCTACGCTGGCTTCTGTACTGCCATGAAGAAGTCCATTCCCATGCTGACACTGCAGGCTGCCAAGACTGTACCTGCTGCCAAGACTGTACCTGCTGCCAAGGCTGTACCTGCGCTCAAGCTTTTCCCTGCCTCCAAGATCGAGTCTGCTAAGGTAAGTCATGGTGGACTACTGACTCATCAGTATTTGGTGCAAGATAAAAATCAGTTTTTAGCACGTTATTCTACATGCACATGAGACGTTGCCTCTTTGTGTTGTAGCCCATGGTGCGTGTCCGAGATTCCCCGACCTGTGCCATCTGTGAGTTTGTGATGCAAAAGCTGGAGACTATGTTGGAGGATCAGAAAACAGAGGTGGGATATGTGCCGCTCAATGTATCGAATATTGCCATAAAAATTGCTGTTGGTTAGACTCAACTCTGGCGTCGGTCTGATCAAAGTGTCTCTGTCTCAGGAGGAGGTGATTCAAGCTGTGGAGAAGGTGTGCAGATATCTTCCCGCTTCTCTGACTGCCCAGTGTAAGGACCTGGTTGAGACTTACGGCCAGGCCATCATTGAGTTGCTGGTGCAGCAGGCTGACCCCAAGAC
This sequence comes from Bovichtus diacanthus, assembly GCA_943590825.1. Classification (NCBI taxonomy): domain Eukaryota; kingdom Metazoa; phylum Chordata; class Actinopteri; order Perciformes; family Bovichtidae; genus Bovichtus; species Bovichtus diacanthus. Next base: position 13,822,976 of record CALSBV010010813.1, read on the forward strand.
TGTCTGCACAGTGTTGGCACTCTGCAATGATGCCAGCCGTGCATTTGTCTGTAAGTTCTCACCCTTCAAACGCACACTGAATCCAAAGGTTAGCTTCGCTGACAACAGAAGTTGCTCAAAGGTCATAATAGAGATGTTCCCAATTTAATTTGATGCTGATGCAGAGAACAAGATTACACGGGAAACTATTTATATTTGCAGTAAAATGATGTACCGATGTTTGGTTAAAACTCGGGATGATAGGTCTTTTTCTGTATAAAGACTATAAACATAGTCCTGTTCGAGGCACTCATGTGAGAATCTTGCAGCGTTATGTGCTTCATTGTAACCAGAGTTGTGGTTGCTAAGTTATGCTGCATTCTCTATTTCTCATTTGTAGCCAGTGTTGTAAAATGTCAGCGTTAAGTTGGCCTCATTAAAAAGCAGGCCATGTCATGTACGTGTGGTCTCTCGCATCAAACTTCAGAATCAGAATTTGCTCCGTTGGGTGCGAGGTCTTATTGTAACGTCCATTTGTATCTGCCTCTGTGAAGCCTAATGTGTATTTCCACATTTTGGTAATAACAGAAATTTCTGCCCTGATTCTTTCCAGCTGCACTCGACCAGACTCGCTTTAATGCTGGTGGCTACTGCCAGGTTTGCAAGATGGCCGTCAGTTACATCGATGGCATCCTGGAGAAGAACGCAACGGAGGCACAGATTGAGGAGGCTGTGAGGAAAGTGTGCAGCTTCCTGCCCGACTCTTTCCAGACAGAGGTGACTCGCTGCAGCTTGATCTCCTTACCTTGTGTTACTTTTACCTATTTTCCTCGTATTAACCCCGTGTGTGTGTGTGTGTCCGTGTCCACAGTGTGACCAGATGATCGAACAGTATGAACCGATGCTCATCCAGCTGCTTCTCCAGATGCTCGACCCAGACTTTGTGTGCATGGTAAACTAGATTAATTCCTAACTAAATGACAAGTCGAGTAATGTGATCACTTAATCTTCATTGTTAAGAAGTTGGTTTCTTGGTTGTGCCAAGAAGGAGGATCAGTACTCATTTATTTTTGTCATAAATCTTTGGTAATTAACACTAAATGGAATACTTGGCTTGCACAAACAAGGCATGCAGCCCAGTCTAGTATCTGAGCTCTGTGTGTGTGTAACAGAAAGTGGGAGCCTGTCCTGAAGCTGTGCGCAGGCTGCTGGGAACAGAGCAGTGCAGCTGGGGACCTGCATTCTGGTGCAAGAACGTCGAGACAGCGACTCGGTGCAATGTGAGTAGTTCAGTCATATTTTCACGCCCAAAAAATGCATCCCCGCAGAGGCATTCTCAAGCCTGTTATGAGGATATATATATATTGGCTATGACGGTGACTAATGCTGTCCAATAGATGATTCACGTTTTAAACTGTTTAACTTGCTAATACTGTTTCTTTCTCTGGGAATGTAAACTTTTTTGTTTGCATGCAAGTCTGTCTAATCATTTATTTCTGTCTTCCAGGCCGTGTCTCACTGCAAACGCCATGTGTGGGTATAAAGGGAGAGGAAGCACAAACTGACCTGTATGGAAATAAAAAGAATTACTGTAGTGCTGCTTCCCACTTTTAATTTTTGTCCCATTTTTTCTTTTTTTTCTTTTTTTTTTTAATGACTGCAGTTTGTTTAAATTAACTTTGATATTTTTGAATGATGTCATGTCAGAAAGGGACTGGATATTTGTTTTGTTTTTTTCTGAGGGCTGGAACAGGGGTGGAGCGACGAGGAGTGCCGCTTACTGCTTCACTGAGCGGGAGTCACAAAGCTTCACTGCTGCACTTTGTGCATATTTGCATCATTTAGGTTGTACTTACCTATGTTGCTTGTTGTATGTTAGAACAAGAATTCAAGTTTCACAAGTTGTATAATGTTAACACCCCCCCCCCCCCCCCCCTCTATATTTGATTCCTTCTCGAACAGGAGATACCGCTCAGTGTGTTACAAATGACTGGATACTTTTAGCAGTATGTCTGTCTGACCCCTAAACAAATTTATATTTTGTAGAGAAAGTGTGTTCTTGTTTTATGGAGCTGATGAGGTTATTGGTTCGAGAGTGTGCCTCCCACTCGCCTCCCATTGCACTCTTCCTACTGTCTGTAAATCACTGTTTCTAACGTACAGAGGGCGTCTCTAATTCGATTGTCTGCCTCAAACTATGAGCCAACTGTCATTTGATCTGTACATTTTTAACAATTAAAGTGACTCCAATCCACTCTGTTTCTTACTTTAGTTCAGTGTTATCAAGCTGGTCATAAGCATTTGCTTTAATACATTTCACTACAAGGAAGCTAAACTTGTGAAGGATTTTAAAAAAAGAAAAGGAAGCTATCGCTTCTAATGGACTGCAGCTCAAGTATACATTTAAAAATTTATAGAAATTGAACGTGTTACTGGAAATGTTCAGTTTACAAAGTCTGATTAAGTTAATTCCAAAGTTTACAGACTGCAGACACGAATCAACCACATGTTGCGCAAAAAATATTTTCCAATATCCCTCACGAACATTAAATTTTTTATTTTAAAAGGACATGGGTTGAGAGTGCTTGAATTTATATATTTTGTGCAAAAATAAGTCATTTATTTTACTTTTTCAACTCTTAAATGTCTGTCTCTGACATTTTTATGGCAAACTATACTATGACTTTTTTTGACATTTTTATGGCATATTAAACTGACCATTTTATTAAATTGTTATTGGTATACAAATTACTTTTAAAAAAAAAAAAAAAAAAAATGTTTTACTATACTTTGACAAAACTGCATTTTTTATGACATTTTCCATAAGGAATATTATACTATGACTTTTTATGAAGCATATGACTTTAAAAATAGTTACTGCATACTATACTATGACTTTTTATTGAAATATTACACTTGAGTATTTTTTATGCCATATTGGTGTCAATTTTACATACATACATATATATACATACATATATATACACACATATACATATATATAATAGGCTATTAGTTTTTGTAAAGAACAATAAATTCTCAACCCTGTTTTGGCTAGCACTAGTGATGTTATTTTGCCCCTCTACAGCAGTTCCTTTATGAGAGCTTTGAAGGGTCTGTTCCAACTCGTCATTAATGTATTTAAAGATCTTTTTCAAGGACTTTCTTCCAGACCGGTGGCAAATCATCCATGTCGTCGTCACACGCAGCTTGGCTTGGTGAATCCTTGCTAGCATTATCATTAGCAGAGGCTGGCAGGCTTTTGGCATGTCTTTGCATTTAAGTTAAAGTTAACAAATGAAAACGAGTCGGGGTAGTTCCTGAGAATAATAAAATGAGATATGAGACTGTTTAAATATTTAGTTTTGAAACTTGGCAAGGAGGAGTATCTGAAAGTACGTCTTCTCCATGTGCTGCTGATGAGCACCACCCATGGAATTTGATGTTTGAGACGGTGTGGGAACCCTGTTCTTTGTCCTCTGCATAACAACTTATTGTGTACCACAAATGTTCACCCCTTGAACAATATAAAGAGAAATGTTGTTGTTTAATGAGGAGTCCCTTATGAACGACACAGATTGCTAACGAAGACACAGTCCTAAGGCTCACATCACGAGCCACATCAGAGTAAACACAATAAAGTGAGGTATAGTTAAGGCTTTTTGGTTAGAGTGGAAATGAGAAGCTTATCAACACTTTTCCCTGACTTAGCATCACAGTGCTGTGAGGCTCTGGTATTCATCAGACTCTCTGCTGTCCAGCTACTGTCTGCTGTATAGCTCAACTATACCACTGTAAATGACTAGGTTACTGCTCAACAGCCTGGTCAGATGTAGTGCACAATAAGCACTGAGAAAGCAGATCCCACAGCCAGTCCCAGAGTGAGGAAGAAGGACATGACCACTCCTGTGGCCTCTGCCAGCTCTCGGGCTACCACCTTCGGGCCATAGATCATCGGCAGAGTACCTAAGTAGCCATTAGTGAGGCCTAGCAGGCAGTTAAAGACAACAGGGTACACGTCATGGCCGAAAAGCACAGTGTGGAGGTGGTCTCTCGGCTGGTAGTTGCAGAACATGAGAAGTGGCACCATGACGGAGCGACACAGCACCAGTACAGGCAGGACTCGGCTGGTGGGACCAGGGACCTGCAGCCAGGCCGTGGCCTGCCTGCCGCAGAAGTCTGCTACGTTGTACAGGAGGAAACTGGTGAGGGGCACAAAGTAAGTGGTTGTCCAGGGGCTGCCGCTGTCTTTGTTGACGGACTGGATTCCCGAGGACACTGCAGGGAACACCATGATAGAGACGCAGAAGACGTAGAAGACGCTCAGGCCGAGCACCCACGTCTTCCTGAGGATAGGCTTCAGTGGTGGGACAGAGTCTCTGCTCACTGTGCCCGCTGCTGCTCCCCCCTCGCTCATCACTCCTGAACCGGTGGACGTTGCCGCCAGCATGTAGTGTCTAGAGAAGAGAAGCAGAATGCAGCATGTAACTAGTATATCTATCACTCCTAAATTCTTTGACAAAATGTGTTGAATCTGCTCCTGACACAGTAGTTTTATCATACAGCCGTCTTCACGGCCAGGTTAACCTTTAAATTATTTTATAAGTCATTAGTTTAACTGTGTTAAATGCAGCATTAAATAAATGCTTAAATAATGATTTGTTTATTATGTGCATTGCTACTGACCTGAATCAAAAAGGAGCCGAACATTTTAAAATACAAAAACTAAATATCTGCAATAGGTAAGAATATTTATTAGCATTATTATAAAGTAATTAAACCCCACTATGTGTAGGATTTGAACATTTCTAACTTTGGCAGCATCTGGTGGCTGTATGAAGAATGACACTGTGGCAGATAATTCACCCTGGTAAACTTTGTGTAGTCCATAGTATCCAGATTCAGATGAAAGTTAATTTTACAGGACAAGTGTAGCTGTAATCATCACCCACATTTGTAATTTAAAGTACAGACTTGATAGGTTGGCTGCTACTGACCTTGTATATGCCAGCTTAGGCAGCAGCAGATATGTGATGATGCAGAGCAGGACGAAGACGTCGGCTGTGAGGAAATAGGCGAGAGCACTGTCTGTCACATCTTTCGCCGCTGCCAGGTCTACTATTGATGCTACTGCACTCAGCGTGCCTCCCATGGCCTGGCCTGAGACAAAAAAAGGACCTCAGCTTATGTATTGTGCCGTCAGTTAACTAGAGACATTTGAGCTGCCTGATGTCCTACCGCAATTACCTCCATATATTACATTAAATTATATATCATATTTCTTTTCCCTTATTAGAGAGTACAGCTGACATGCAACAAAATATCCCCAGAAATGATCCGGGAATGTTAAGATTATATATATTTATATTGGCAGAAATCATTAGTACTGTTTTTACATAACACAAATATAGAGTGAAGTGGAGTGAACTTATCTTCACGGCATTAGAGATCTTTAGCTACATCAGTGTTTGTTCAATAATATGCAAATACAGGCAACACGGTGCTCCGAAAACAGATCCCAAAATGGGACTTTTTGGGATCTGTTTTCCATAGTGTAATACATCTCGTGTTCTTGCTGTGTTCACTAGAGTGTGCGCACACACACACACACACACACACACACACACACACACACACACACACTTAACTGGGTTGGCAAGACATAAATAGTCACGATAACAAGTTATTTTAGGAAACCCTTAATGCAGCAAAATAGTGCATACTTTTTTGTACAATGGCACATTATAAATGGTACAAAGACAATACCTGATATACCTGTACCTGATATAAGAGCCTGAGAAATCCTCATGGGGAAATGCCCACTGATTCCGAACACGCTGCCAGAGAAGAGGTTGGAGGCTCCGCTGACCACGGCCACACTGGCCAGCGTGCCAAAAAAGAACTCCGTCCTGCAGTCGGACACGTCCACCTTCACCATCACCGTGGTCACCATAAACACCAAGAGGATCACGAAAAGAGACGACAGGATCCGCACGTTCGAAGACAACCTACCCCACACACACACACACGCACGCACACGCGCACACACGCGCACGAAAAATGTCACAGACTGTTCTGTTAGACAAATGTGAGACTGTGAGCTATAATTTATCCACACAGATAATAAATATAAAATGTATTCTGCTGCGGAGATGCTGTTCAAAATGACCCTAGAAAGACAAATGTTACATTGTCAACATCCAAACACCCAGAGCCAATGAAAAACATGTGAGAGGAATGTGCTGTGTGTCCACGTGTGTGTGTGTCTGTGTGTGTGCATATGTGCGTGTGGGGAATTAACCTGTTAACCAGGACATAGTTGAGTATCAGACACAGCACGGAGGGCACCGTGGAGGCAATGGCCAGATAGCTTTCAAAGTAGTCCTGTGAATAGTTACAGAAGAAGTCAAGAACATGAACACACACTCACACAGTGTCTGACACAAAATAAGAGGAAGTAAAAGCAGAGAGAAATTTATAAATCAAAACTCAATTCTTCCTTCCTCATCTTTGCTACGGTTTCTACGTGAAATACGATCTGATGTGAAAGGACACTCAGTCTCCTCACATCTGTCAGAGGACCGTGACAGTTCTATGAAAAGCATGCAGAATGGCAGTAATATGCATCTTCCTGTGTACACACATGCATGAAGAACATAGTAGTTGTATCAAGTATCCCTCTCACTCACGCTGAGGTCTGACCGTTGCTGCTCATTGCCGCTGAGATGCGTGTTGTTACTCAGTTTGTAGAGCCAGTAGTGTTTGGCTGTTATGAAGAAGTTCCAGGGCAGCAGGGAGCCGATGCCCATCAGAAAGAAAATGATGTACACCAAACAGTAAGAATCCTCTGGACTGTAGCGCACGGCCAGAGGCACTGAGGAATGTTTGGGCAGGAGAGATGCAGAGGGACTCTGGTCCTCGCTCTCCTCATCCTCAGATGATTGGTGGTTGCCAAGAGCAGTCGGAACATAGGAGGAGTTGAGACTGGGCTGCACAGGCTCTGTGCCGTCCATTTTCACAGGCACAATGCAGGATGCTCACGGAGTAAAGGCGTGAGAGAAAAGGAAAGGTTGTGCCAGTAAAAGCACACAAGACAGGAAGTGTTAAACAGAGAGCTGCGAAGGAGACGAAGAAGAAGACAAGTTAAAAAGATTACTGCAAAATAATAATGTTATTGCAATAAGTGGGGTTTGGATGATGCTTACGTTAAGAACTGCAACAATAAGTCAATTAGTTATCAATTATTAAATGACTCGCCAACTATTTTGCTAATTGATTAATCGGTTTAATTCTCTGATTCCTGCTTCTTAAATGTGAATATTTTCTTGTTTCTTTACTCTCATATGACAGTAAACTTAATATCTTTGGGTTGTGGACAAAACAAGACATTTGACGACGTCCTCTTGGGCTTTGGGAAACACGGATTGACATTTTTCAAAATTTTCTGACATCTACTTACCTTTACTTGTGCTTGTCCAGCAAGGAAAAGACAGGCTGTTAGTTGTGAAGCCATAGTCTAGAGAGATCTCTGTGCTTTAGCTGGTAGAGATCATTCCAATCATCCAAATCCTGTAATTCTGTAGTACAAGGAGTCACATTTAACCAGGAGAATTATCATTCAATTCTGGGCATATTGAAGGTATTTTCCAAACGTATCACTGTATAGATACACACTGTTGTACATATTCAGGACACACTGAACTGGACAAACTGCTACCTCAATGGGAACAACAAGGTACACCATTTAAAAATGACTCATCATCATGATTCAGATGATGTGGAATGGGACATGAACACATTGTCCTATTCTCACTGTGCCACCACTGCACCAACAATATTAATGGAATCATGACTATTTGGCAGCAGTGTGTGGAAGTAAACCCACTGCTCTCCAACAGCAGGAATCAGTCCTGGGATTATGTAAGGGAATGACAATTCCCACACACATATGCACCGTGTGATTATTCAAGTTAAATACTCAGTAATTCAGCCAAGTAATAAAGCATTTGCCACAGCTATTTCATACTGACTTTCAGCAATCACTCGCTTTATCTCACACCTGCACGTGTTCTGCAAACTGCAGAACCTCAAACACAAGCAGTGATGCATGTAAGAACAGTCATGAGGGAGAATCAGAGAGCTGCGGTGTCTGGTCCTATTTTGCCTCTGACAAAAATAGAAAAACAGGCTTTCAGCAGCACCACTTGCTTGCTCAATATGAGGTTATTACTTTAACTATGTAAGGAGGTTAAAGGAAGGCTGACGTGACAGAACAAAGCTGAGCTTGCATCCTAAAGCATCACTAATGAGGAACCAGTATTCACATGACGGGGACAAGAACCCAAGAAAAAGCAATAACTCGGACTCCAGAGCAAAGAGAGCAGTTTAATTCAAAGTAGGCTTTTGTGTCTGGTTACTGCAGACAGCTGGTTTCGCCAACGTTGTTTCACTATTCATAGCAACATTATTCTGCAGCAATCTTCGCTGTTAAGGTGTTCAGGCGAAAAGACGTCAAAAGCGTATTTGTTTAGTGTGGACAAGGCTGTCAATAGTCAAAGTAACATTAGAGGCTAGCTAAGTATGTGTCCCAGCCTTTTACGGAAACTCGTGCCTAATGTTGGTCCCATTAAATAAAACATAAACATACCTCACAGTTGGAGACTCCCTGTTGTTTCTTCTGTCTTTACTATACTGACACAAAATACATTTCACCGCAACTTAATTTCTGGTCAGCTGACAAACAACGTTTTAACAGAACAGAAGTAACAACAATACAACTTCCGGTAGAAATCCTTAAAAAAATAAAAGCGGTATCTACCTAAATCTAAACCGCAACGTATATTTGACTCAATAACAACGACGTAAATTGCATTAACGTTGTACTTATTCTAGCCCAAGCCTGAGTTTCTATTCAATAGTATTTTGAAATCAACATAACATTTAAAAGTAAAAAGTAATACACGGTATTATTTGGAAAGCGAGCCGACTTACCGGAAGTGTTGTTGTTCCTGCCGAAAGGCAGCTTACTTCTTTTCCGGTTCTAAAATAAAAGCACGTATTTACAAATGAAATACATGTGATTAAAGATATTGCTTGCTCAATAATGCCACCGTTTTTTTATTACAGGATATACACAGTTTTTAACAGATGCTAATAACTTGCAATATTTAAAAAACAAGAAACAAATTTAAAAAACACATGGTTGCGATGTAAAAACTGGTTCAAAATTAAGAACGATAGCACAAATGTATGTACGTACCACTTTGAAATATACAGATCTAAATGATGAAAACACTTAGTTGAAAGTTAAACGTGGGGTTCTATTTTTTTTTCAGGGAAATGCTTGATTTTGAGAAACTTCATATCATATAATTTGTAGCAAAGCTTACTATTTGTTGCATAAAGCATATATTTATCTTATTCTGTAGGCTACTGAAATGTCACTGGATTCTGTTCTGAAATCCCTAAAGTTTGTTTTTGTGAGATATGTATACATTTGATAACCAAAAGTATAAGCGGTAAATCATTACACCATGAAGAGATTACTTAGTGGCTTAGAGGTATTAATAATATATGTTGTTGTAGACACATTATTACATTATCATTAGCTATAACTACAATTTCACTAACATAATAACATTATGCTTCTTCATAGGTAGTGTATGTACAAATTTCCCTTGATATTGCTTTCTTTGTGCCACTAACAATAGTCTTACTGTATATTGTGCCTTTCAGCAAACATCCAATGTATTAATCTGATAAAAAGCACGCAGGAATATAAAAGTTGTCAATTCATGATCGGTTTATGAAGTATTTAAAACTTCCCTCAAATTGTAAATGTTTATCCTTTATATTTATGTCATCTATAAAGTTTGTACTGGCCTTTGTTGAGAAGAGTGGGTTACCTATCATATTTACCAGGAGAGGGCACCATAGGACAGCATATCCAGTAGTGTGTTATTGCACCTCTCTGGAATGTGAAAACAATTACAATACCTGTATGAAGAAAATAGAATAAAAGTCCTCTACAATCAAACAGGACACCAGGTGGTTTTGTGTCTTCGACTGGAGTGAAAACCTGCAGACTCTCTGCTCTCTGTGACACGAGTTGACGCCACTGGACTTAACTAATCATTATCAAATGAATCACCGTCCAAATGCGAATGCTATCCATTTACCGGCTGCTGAACTACCGTTTCCCCCTGGCAATAACAGGTCTCATTGTGCAGGAACAATCTGTCGAATAATATACTCCAAAATGTCTTTTTTTAAAACTATGACCCTAAAATCAAATAATCCTCCATGTGCTTATTCTGCAGGTTAAAGTTGTAAGTATTTATTACGTATGTTTTCATGAAATGCTTCTACAGCATTATAATATACTGTATGTATCAATGGATATGGTCACATATTTATTATCATTGATGTTTAGGTGGACTCAAAAATCATGTCATGTTATCATGTCATAATACAGAAGAAGAATGTGTGTTGTAAATGCTGTACATCACATATGTGTTCTGGCATCACATGCAGCATGTTCTCAAAATAGTTTTTACATGCCTTCAACATAATGTTATTCTCACTGCTGATGTATTCCCTAAAAAGTAACAAGAACATCCTTTGTAGAGGTGAAGGGTTGGGTTGAAACTGCAGTCCTTTTTTATACTGTGCTTCCACTTTATATATTACAAAAGGTTCAATTAAATCGTGCACTGAAGGGTAGAAGAGCAGTCCTCAATTAGCACTGTATCTAATGAAACAGGTGCAAAGTGTTGCCTGCCACCAAGACCATTCTGCAGAGCACTCTCACTACAGATGACTCACTGGGACATTTGTTCTCAATTTAAGAGTCTAATCTGACAAATCCCCACACATCCTGCACTCGTAAAAAAGAAAAGAGAAAAAAAAGTGAGGTTAGAATGCTCGATCTAAGGGCCCAGAGTGAATCCTTAAAGGCCACTATTTGTTAATTTGAAGGCCGGACAGCCTGCCAGTTAAAAGCTTTCAAAGCTAAATGGACCTAAAGGGAATTTCGCAATGAGGTGTGAGGGAAAGGTTAAGTAGCTCTGTATTTTCTGTGAAAATGGAGTGTAATTGATAAAAACACAGATGCCATTTAAGTGATTTTGTCGTGCCAAGTAGCTCTAAAGAAGCCTTCAATTTGCTCTAGGGATTTTCACGAAAAGCTGCTCTTATGTTTGGTTTTGCAATAACATGCTTTAATTCAAAAACAACAAAACACACACACTATTGTTAAACTAAGAAATATAATTTATTGCATAAAAATTATATTTAGTTACAGGTAAGAAGGCTAGACGTTTATTTACAATTGGTACTTTACAGAGATAAAATAATGTCACTGAATCCATTTAGTGTTTTTCATAAAAATGTCTGACTCCTCGAACAAAGGCTAAATCTTTCTCTTTGATGGGAGCGAGGAGGAATCCAGTCCAGCTCCAGTATGAATTATCCAGAGCTATGGCCAAAGATCCAACAGATACTCAAGAAATCTGGACGAATAAACACTGTGGTCTACAGCTAGCCAGTCTCTGAGGAAAGAAAATAGTCCTGCAATGTTCAGGGATCCAAAGTTCTGAACTGGTCGTGTTCAGATATTTCCTCACAAAGACCTGCAGGGCACGAGTTCATGATGGTAGTCACAACCTGTTTTGTAGCCATTGCACCATACTATGTTTTGTTCTCCCACATGGGCTTTTCCAACAGGAGCTTCATTTGTCAGTGATCCGATCCTTCCCGATCCAGATGAAGAATTCCCACACAAACCACCATAACCAAAAATGTTAAATCACTCTTAAACCACTTTAGGATACAAAATCAAAACCCTGTCAATGCCCTGATCTGAAAAAATAGAATTACTCTTCCAGGAAACAAAAGAAGTCAAAATGCTTCGCTTTTCTTTTGTACTTGCATAGCACTTACAAAGAGAAAATGACAGATCCTAAGCGTGTGCACATACTGTACGTGCACACCCACCTGCCCACACATACCCACTCACTCACACACACACTCACACACATACACACTTGTGTTTTCAGTTCATTCACACAAAACAGTGATGTGACTCACTGCCGATGAGGAGGGATACTGCCTGTGTTTTGGTTTTTGTGGTTTCAATGATATGAACACTTTTTTTGCGTTGAGGGAGAACAAGACTCGATAACACAGAGAACTTAAGCAATTACAAAGTTACAGATGAAAGCATTTCAATTCCCGTCTAACAATAACTGACAGAACAATATTGATAATGCAAAAAGCTTGAGGACCCTGACCACAAAGCAGGCGGCTTAGTAAAAAGGTTAACAATATGTTATCAAATTGAGAGAATGGAGACATAATGAGTTAAAGGGCGATGGATAGACAGATGGACACATAGATAAGTGGTGGACAGAGAATTGAAACATAATGCAATTAGTGTTGAGGTAAATTTGATGGTCCCTTGCTGCCTATTTGATTCAAGGCAAGGCTAATCTACTTTGTGATATTCATCTCTGAACAATGGAAACTGCCCTTAGTTACAGCAAAGCAAAACGCCTAGGAAATACAGCATACAGTATATTCACCTGGACATTTGACCCCCACCAATCATGTTTTACAGATTACATTTTGAATAGATGCACCGCATTAAAAAAAATTAAAAAATAAACATGGTTTAGTTATTGACAGCTGAGACATCCACTGTGCACCTAACACTCTCATTTGGGCTGCTCTACTAGAATCAGCTCAGCAGCCTAAACAAGCACAGATGATAGAACAGGTTCTATATGATCGGAACAGCAATGGCAATAAAAAAAAAAAGAAGAAAATAAAATCCACAAATATGGATAATAACTTAAAGAGTGTTCCCCAAAGGAAACTTTTAAGGGATGACCAGATAGGCTCTCCTGCAGTTTCTTCTCAACAGATCGGAGGAGTGTGGCAGAGAGATAAAGGAATGCGAGGAGAGATGAAAGAGAAACACCCCTGTGAGTCGGAATGATATGCCAAGGCTTTGAGGCATTTGTTGGTACAATATAAAGAGTCAGTCGGTCTAGTTATCTGCCAATTCTTAAATTAACTTCACAATTCCCCCTCCTACCACAAAGAAGAGGCAATTATTTTTTTCCAGCGCAAAGCGTCATGCTCGATCCTTCAAACCTTTGAGGGTTTCGGACCTCAAGTGACTTGTTGACAGTCGAAGCAGCTAGACAAGAAATCCCAGCCTATCTGATTCACAGCTGGTTAATGACCAGTTTGTCCACGTGTGTGTGTGTGTTGGAGTGTGTCTGTAGCCTGAGGAGGTTTCAGACAGGACGGTCGGTGCTGCCTGTCATTCAGTGCTCACACAGAATGACAATGGAGAAAACAAAAGCCCCTGCCGTGACGTGAGATGGTGCTAAATCATGCACTTTCATGCTGCTACTGAAACATGGGGAATCCCGGGTCAGCGTTTGTCTGTTTGTGTTATTGTGCGTGTGCTTCAGTGTGTTGAATACATGTTTTTCTTTAGTTTGTTCGCCCCAAAGCTATTTTGTGTATTTATATAAAAGAATAGTGTAATTGTCAATCTTTGAAGCACCACATATGACAGATGACTTTACACCCATTTTACGCCTTCGTGGCCTCAAATTGGTTCTGCCGATGCGACATTGCTTTGGATGATTCAAGCTGAATCACATTAGTAGTTTACATGGGAATGGGTTACGGTGGGTATGTAGCTACAGTGGCTGATCAAGGGTTAATGAGAAGGAAGATGAGGCAGAGGTAATACAGTGCATGTGAAGGATCCGAAATGCTCTGTGGGCTTATGATGTGTGCATATTCATAGGCAGGTTCTCTTATTTTCATCACCGTGGTGAAAAGGAAAAAAAAAATGTCTGGCTCGCCCTCTAGTTCCTTGACCAATCAACAATCCCCATCTGTTGTCATGACAACTAGAACCTCACTTTTGCCCATATCTTCCAGCGCGGTCGCCAGAGAGACTAGATCTGCGTCAGCTTGGTGACAAGCTTCCCATAAGTCCAGTAGAACACCTGTGGGGCTGGGCTTTGTGGCGAAGTAGTTCAAGTACCTGCGGGAGAGAAAGACGAGGCAAGTTGTAAGAAGAGTGAAGGAAGCACTCCATTATGATGACAGTCAGTAACACTGCATGTTGCAAATACTGCTGGTACCACTTTATTTTGACAGTCCAATATTAATGCGCATGTAGCTACCATATTTCACAAAGCAGGATTAGTTAGTTAGCTTGATGAAATATCATCTGAATCTTTTTAATGAAGCAATGTATAACACGCATGGCTTATTCATATCCCTGAACTCAATATTCAAATCATGTTTTCCAGATTCTAATCAGTCTGACAAGCATATGACTAGGGCTGTCACAATATTAGATTTTCAGTACAGTCAAAAGAATTCACGATAATGATATTATCGTGATATCTACATGTGTATATATATATATATATATATATATATATATAAAAAAAGACGAAAAATATGCAAATTCAGTCAAAATCATCTTTAAATTTGTCTATTAAAATAAATAAATTACACTCCAAGACAAAGCGAGAATGACTTTAGAGGCGCTGGATTATTTACACAATATTATCATATGTGTATTATTAACATGATCTCAATATATTGCGACGCCTTTAGATAAAACACAATGTTTTTCACACTCACCATACACTTAACACTTAATGTAAGTAACCCCTTACACATAACCTCAGACAGTGAATATGTACATGCCAGCTAATACACAATTCAAAGTAGCAACTAGGAACCTGAGTATCAACACTGCATGACCAAGCTGCCATTCAAACATAAACATGTGAAGCAGATCTGACCTGTCAAAGCCCAGACTGTGTGCCAGTAATCTCCAGTCGCATCCTCGAGCACTGGGTGCATCCAGACTGGCACAGATCTTCTGGCGGATGGAGTCAGGCAAGCGAAAGGCATAAGGTCCCACTTGAGAGGAAGGCAGGCAGGTGCCTCCGGAGGGGAGGGGCGAGTGCGGGGGTAGAGTCTGGATTGACAGGGAAGATGAGAAGTATTGAGACCAACCTCTGTATATTTGTGGGTGTAACTGTGTGGCTTTCATTGCAAATGTATCTGCGTTTGCAGTATTTAAGTTGTCACCATTACCTCCTGAATATCCGTGTGCAGCTGGAATATCTGTCCCTCCCCTTCCACCTGTCGGACGCAGATCTTACAGGCGAGCTGCGACACAGCCAGGCTCCCTCTCTCCAGGCTGAAGGTGCAGTGCAGGGGTCTCTGACTGCCGCTCCAGATGTGATAGAACGGAATCTCCTGTTAACAAAGACAAATGTTACGAGGGAAAGCTGAACAAAGCACGGTCTCTTCACTGTGATTAAAGTGGCTCTGTCGTGAGCAGCACAATCAGGAAGGATCTAGAACACAGTTTCCATTCGAGGAGAGTGCAATATGCTTCTCTTTTTTTTTTTATATTGGGTGTTTCCACCAACTGGGTCTCCGTGTGTCAGAGGACAATTTATTTCCTAAGCGTACTGTCCATAAATTAGGACCACTATCAGATTTATTTAGAGAGGGTTCAGACTGCAATCTCAGTGCAGCCACCGAGAGAAAGCAGCAGAGGTTTGGATGTTTACAACAGAAGTGAATAGCTGTATTTTCTGAGAAAATAGCCATTCTATTGAAGTGAAATACAGAATTTATCAGAGCATAGGTTTTGCTTAGGAGTTAATGGCTATAAGGCTTGAAGTAAACTATTGCTAAATTGACAGTGCTACTTAAGATAAGATAAGATAGAACTTTCCCTCGGGATAAATAAAGTTCTATCTTATCTTATCTTAAGTAGCACTGTCAATTTAGCAATAGTTTTGTGGATCACATATTATCTATAGGCACTACACATCAACATCTGCTGCATTTTGACTGTCTGACCTGATACTTTGCCAGTAGTTTGCTTCTCCAGTGAGTGTGAGGAATGTCGTGGATGGACAGGCGCAGGTTGTGGTAACTGTCTTTGAAGAGCAGAGGCTTGGGATCCTCCAGCAAAACTCCACCTAGACTCCTCTCCAAATCCAGCACCTCCTGCACACAGGGAGAGAGAAGACAGGCTTAGAAAACACAAACAATTATGGCTTTATCATACTAACACATTCTCAAAACATGCTTTCAAAAATGCTTAATTAAAATGCATCTTGCATTCTCTAAGTTGGTGCCTCAAAATGGAAATGTGCGAGAGCTAACAATTTGAAAGCTGTTTGAACTTTAGCAGCCAGAAATCACGTCATGTGATGCCAGTAAACTGCACACAGCATGCTCATGTTTACTACCCGGCTGGTCTGTGAACACTTTATACAAAAGGGACTGAGAGAGGGAAAATATCTAACGTCAGCGAGTCCAACTTTCTCTGGATGGAGTGCTCACTTGCTGTTTACTACGGAGTTTGTATTGTGCTGTACTATTTTGAGTTGTTGCTTCTCGTGGGTCAGGGAGATTCAATGTGATACCAGAATTTGATTTGGGCGAGTAGGCTGAAAGTTTTGTTGCGATTTTTGTTTTGTGAATATTTGGACAAGTGTTTTATGTTGTTTCTGACCAAACCAAGCTCTATTGTAGCTGTTCTTTGCAACTAAAGCTGACACGATGGATGTATTTATATATATATATATATATAAAAAAAGAAATTGTCTATTGCAGCTATGAAGGGATAGTTCATATTTTTGAATTTTTGAGTGCTGCTGTGGACTGGGGAATCAGCAAAACCTATTTTAGCCACCTAAAAGTAAGACCAGTTTAAGTGTGCACTATATAACTAGAATATTTCCCCCAATTTACCCTGCCGTCAGACAGCCCTTTCCGACGGGAACTGAAGCGGTTGTCTATGCTCTCCTCAAAGCCGGCGGTGATTTTACCTTGCAGAACATGAAAGCTGCTGGTCTACCGCTGCTTTGTTCGGTTAGTTTGTTTGTGTTACTGTGGGACTTCAGTGAATCTGAACTAACCTTTTAAAATACCAAATACCCTGATTATGCCTCATACAATCTCACTTAAAAAATCCAAACCATCACTTCAAGTAAATTACCTGTAATGCACTTATTAAAATTCACATTATTAGTATTGTCAGATTGACTGCCTTCAGATTGAAACAGAAAGGCAAAAGGGCAAAAAGGCAAGAAGAAGAAAGGAGAGATGTGAATAGACATATGCAAACATTTCTGCACAAACAAAGAGTAACGAACACACAAGCAGCACCTTTAGTGCATGTGGGGTGTCATGGACGCAGTAGATACGGAGGCTGTAGTCCAGGGAGAGGCAGGGCGCCCGGGGGGCGAACAGTGCCAACTGCAGGCGTTTGCAGGCGGGCTGCGGAGGGCAGGACTGGCCCACCAGGCCGTACGTTCCCAGCTGCTCCATGAGAACATGACAACACTCCTCCTCCAGCTGCAGGTAGCACGGAGACGACAAAGTCTCCTCTCCTACTGTCAGCACCTCCTGAAAACAGATTGAAGTAGGGTTCAGTGATGCTGTCCAACGAGATAGCCATGATTTGGTACCAACCAGAGGCTGCCTCACCTCCCATGCCCCCTGGTGCGTCTGTGTCTTGAGTGTGAGGGTCCAGTCAGGTGTAGGTGTGTCTAGCTGGGCACAGTGGGGCAAAGTAAGAACCACGGGACGATTCAGCAGCATACCGGATGGACCACAGCTCACCACCGGACTTAGTACAGTCTGACTGCCCTCAGAGGGTAATCTGCACACACACACACA
>CALSBV010010813.1:13840715-13852523 GCA_943590825.1 Bovichtus diacanthus
ACACACACACACACACACACACACACACACACACACACACACACAGAGGGAGAACACCGAGTGTCAGTTGCCATAACATCACGCTTCATCTATAAAAGTACACAATGGCTAGACACGCTTTGAAAATGCTGGTATTGATGCATTTCAGGCAAAGTGAATATCAAACTTCCAGAAAATTGGCAAGAAATTAATCCACTCCAATTTTTTGAGTGTAGAAGTTGAGACAAGTTGATCCATTTTTTTTTATCCTCAGAAAAAGTGATAGAACTTCCAAACAAACTTCAAGTGGTTCGCAGCAGGCGAGCCGTGCATGGGAACATTTTTGATTGAGGTGAGAATGAGGTCTGTTCTGCCTTGTGGTTGTGAAAAAGATGAGTGAAATAGAGGAATAAAGAGGAACGTCACTCACGTCGTTTTGTCCCACTTGTTGATAATTAGGTACATCTCGTAGAACTTCCCCTGGGGGATTGTGCCTGGGGGGATCAGCAGACTCACACCTAAGGGAGAAGGCGTCATGATTTATCTTATATTATGGGTGATTAACTGAACATGTCATTGGTTCACACCTGGTGCATATGAATTCTGGTTTCATTTGCATTTGAAAAGACAGCTGCATACGATTATTTATTACCTGTGTTGGGGATGGTAAGGCGTCCTCCCAGATTACCCAGGGTGGCGCTGGTGCTCAGCCCAGGCTCTCTTGACATGGTGTGGCTGTGGTAATCTCGCTCTCTACCCATAGTCCCCACCGACTTCAGGCTGAGGATCTCTCCGTCACTTAAGCACATGTCCGCGGGGAGCTCCAGGGAGGAAAGAGTGGAGGCGTTGTACACCTTGATTTTGAGACTTGGCAATGGGTCCAGCAGGGGAGAGGTGGTCATGGGGATTTTGTGGGGGCTGTCGTTGACCCCCTGCTGCAGGGAGAAGAGTGGCCCGCGGAAAGTCCCTGCTGTGGCTGTCAGATCCGGAGGAGCTGAGGGATGCAGAGGGTGAGGGTTATCTGTGGACACGGGAGAAGAGAGGAGCTGTTCTCTTTATCCCCAGAAATGACACAGGCAGGGCTCAGAGCGCTAAAAGTGATGCGAGTGAAATGGATTAATGTTGCTAATTAATATTTAATGGCAAGAACAAGCGAAGGGATACCATGACAAATGCTTCAAATGTAAAAAATGTAACACAGTAAAGAATGGAGAATTGACTAAGCGAGAGGAGATAACGGTATCAAGAGAATTCATTTATGGGATGATATAAATAGCAGTGTGATAATTAAATGGATTGTGAATGAGTTCTTCTATGAAGATAAGTAAAAACAGGAACAGCTGAGAAAAAAAATCACATTGAACAAAAAGGCAAATTGTGTGTGAATTCCTACGAAATGGCGTATGTGTGAGTCAATGTGTGAATACCCTGTCTGGGAGGCTTGTAGTTGCCAGGGTGGAAGGCGGCAGTGAGAGCAGACGAAGAGTCGGTGATGTCTCCATGGAGATGCCGACATCTGCGGCGATATGCAAGCACTCCCACGCACAACACCAGTATCACACACAGCAGCAGGGCCCCCACCAGACCAGCGTAGACTGCGACACCCATACCTGGGGCCAGCGCTGAAAGAGGGATAGAAAGGCAGACGGTCAAAACACAATAAAGCGACACATGTGGAAACACACAGATACAAATGCAAGGGAAACACAAGAGGGAAGAAAATACAATTTAAGAGATATCATCTGATTTACTACATATCCGTTGTAGCAGAAAGTAGTATAAATGAGTTATGGTGGTCCAGTTAGTGCTGAAACGATTAGAAGATCATCATAATATAAACAACAATTTTGGAGATGGAATAATCTTTAAGTAATTTATCAAGATGAAAATCCAAACATTTGCGGTGCCACTAACCCTGATGATATGTATTCCAGTACTGACATTTTATACATGAACCCATCATTAATTGAAAAGAAATCAATACATTAATCGCTGATTAAAATATTCAGGGATCTCAGCCCTTTTTTCACATGGGGGGCCAGTTGAATTTGTTTCACATTTTTTCAAGTCTATCTTAAAATAATAGTGACATGCCCATCTGTACAGTGAATGAGGTCTTGGTCACTGAGATTGTTCCTCCTGTCCATACTGGGCTTAAAGAGATGCCTCCTTAGCCTGATTCCAATGTAAGTGATGGGGGACAAAATCCTTAAAAATGCATTATAAAGTTCAGGTGAACCTAATGTGACGCTTCAGCAGTCTGAAGTCAAATCAATTGTGTGTCTCAAGTTAGTTTTTTTATTGCTTAATATTAATAAAAAGAGTTAATGAAGCACTGAAACTGTAGAAAATAATAGAAATCCTATTTATGTGGTATAGGCCATGATGTGACCGATCCACATTAAATATTTTGTCAATGTCATTATACAATTCACTGTTTCTGCTATGTGTGACACACAATCAGTCACAGTGAGTCATTGACTGAGTTACGCTGGCATCATGATACCTTATAAACATAAGGCCAATGCAGTGGGGTATACAGTTTTAAAATGTGTGAAAAAGAGAGCATTGGTATTAGGAGAGAAAAAGTTGGATTGGTACATCCCTGGAAAATATGCACTTTATCTGACTAAGTCAAATTGTAGAAGCCTCATTTTAGCTTCAGCTGAACTTAATAATGCATTTTCACACAGACACAGGATTGAGGATTTTGTGCCCCATCTGTTACATTGGAATCACATTAGGGAGGGGATCACTTCACTGCCAGCATGGACAGGACGAATAATGTACTTGTGGGCATGTGACTGTTGCTTTAAGAAAAAAACTTGAAAAAAAGAAAACTATTCTTTAACTCAGTATGCCTTCTGGTGTTCAATTTGAATTCTATCTAAAGCTCCATCTTTTTTGGGGTTAAAACAGATCATCCAGGAAAGCACCATTAATAAACAGCTCCGCCTAGCCTGCAGGGGGGTGCATCTGACAACAAATGTTGGCCTGGATCGAACCTGTGGGGGCGGGGAGGTTGGCCATAACTTCACCTGCTCCCTGTTGGGCTCCCTCTCTTTTCTCCTGCTGAGTGATTGGCTGTGACTGGTCAGCAGGCCGACCACAGTGCTGCTTAGCCCTGACTCCCCGACACTAGCACTGCCACACCCAACCCTGACACGTGAGCCAGTCACACCACAGCAGAAAAGAGGAGCAGACAAGGAGCGGGGTTGGCGGGAGACAAAGAAGAGTAAAAAAAACGAAGAGGGGGGCTGGATAAACAGAGGACGAGAGAGCTAGACGAGAGGCAATTTGGCAAAAGGGATGGGGAAGGAGTTAGATAAGGTTGTGATTTGTTGAGAGTACAGACGGATTATAAGTGTGGTGATGAGGAGAGAGAAGATAAGGATTGCAGTGCTTGAGGAACAGGCCCAAGTTAAAAGAGCAGGAGAGAGTGGGGAAGGAGTTGGAGGAAAGCACAGACACCACAGAGCAGCAGTGAGAGTAGAAGAAAGGGTGGAGGAGAGGAAAGCCGGAGGCAGACGGGCTGGCAGAGGAGAGCTCCAGTCCTCACGTGACTGGATGGAACCGAATCCGACAGCCATCCGCACTTATTACCAGAAACGGAACAATAGTGAATTAGGTGCATTACCGCGGCTGCTCTCCCCTGAGCCCACGTCACATTGAGCTAGAGGAATTACCATCCCTTCAAATGTAAACCATATCACAGATTAACTAAAAAACTGTTTTTCTCCAGCAAGTTCTATTCTATGGATCAAAGAGTCTCATTTAAGAGGCATGTCATTTTGCTCCCTTCAAACCGGAGTATGCAGATTATTTTTCCCTCCGACATGTTGCGATGGAGCCAGATTAGAGTCAGTTGGTTTAATTACAGCAACATCGATTAATCTCTTTGTTGTAATTGTATCTTGATTCTCAATTCAATGGCAGCAAGCTGTTATGTAACTGATGCAAAGTGCTAACTCGGAGCCAGCTCAGAAACCTATGGTACGCTTAGTCAACATACTAGACAAGACAGGATAACAACACTCATAAGCAGGCTGGACAAGAAGGTGAGGCGTGTTCTCACTGAGCGCGATCTGAGATGACACCAAAGTGCGGATAGACGGGCTCAAGAGAAACCGCTGCACGCGTTCAACTCCACGTGCCAACACAGATGTTAGGACTTCTCATCTGCACGTACGCACGCGCACACGCACACGCACACACACACACAGTACGAAGAAGTGGAGTCATGGGAAGGTGAACTTACGATGGCTTGCATGTTCAATAGAAATCTTTTTATCTGTTTGAACAGGAGAAAAAAAACAAGAGAAGAAGGAAAAGAAAAAAACACAACATAAAAATGGATGGACTCGTCGATATGCAAAATGAAAGATACAATAACATATTACAAAGCAAAAACGGGAGAGTAAACAATAGCTCATCAATATGAAAATAGAAATGTAAATATAAAAAAGCATACCACGAGCAAGAAAAGCATACTTTTCATCTAAAAAATAATAACCTCCTCTGCATTGTGCGGCATTCTGGATGGAAGTTGGGCATAACTGTTTGTCAACGAGCATTAGAGCGTTAGAAAGGACTGTTAAAAAGATGAGGATCATTTGGATGGGAGTGGCAAAGTTAAAGACAGTTTGGAAAATGAACAATGATGCTGGTGTTGTGTGGTTCATGAGGGAGACAATGAAGATTGAAACTGTGTCTTTATACACCCCACGGGGTATCTTATCACCTTCATCATAGGAAGAAGAAGATGTGAATCATCCCTGAGTGGTTTGATGAATGTTGAAACCGTCTTTCAGGATTGCGCCAGTAACTACATCTCAAACCAAATAACCTTCTTTCCCAAGCATCATCAAAACACCAAATGCCCCCCCCACAACTTTTCCATTCATCCAATAGCAATAACAACCTACTAAAAGGCAGCGGAGATGATGATTTGTGGTGTCTCGAAGCATTTCACATTTATGACTGGGGTATTTAGTCAATACTCAAAGGGATTCACAGTGAGTGAGACATTACAGTGAGCTATTGTTTGAAGAGGCATAAAGTCATCAGAACAATTTGTGACTGCAGAATAATCATATTAATGTTCTCGGGAAAATAAATAAGCCAGTAACCTGTAGTTTGCCCAGTTACACATTTACAGATTTTCAACGCCAGAGTGTCTCCCATCTTCCCCCTCTGCCAGAGCCACTTGAGCGCATGTTTTTCCTGACAGCCTACTGAGAATGCTCCGCTGTGTACAGACAAATCAGAGAGAGTATTTGTCTAATGTGGCTGCTCCATAGAAGCCTGTTTATGTCAGGGCTCGCATGCAAGTCTGGGAGAGTTGAAGCACAGTGTGCATATGATCCCCCCCCGTTGCACGTGCATTTACAAGGGTTGTCTGCATGCTCTGTGTGTGTGTGTGCAATCGAATGTATCTCACTGCCTCTGTGGATGTGCGTCTCAAAGATTCTAATGCGCTGTCAGCTGGATTCCTCTCAGCTCATCACGGGCTGCACATTGGGTGTCAGTGTGAGTCTAACTCACTCTCATATGCTCTTCCCTGTGCTAATTCTTCGACTCGGCTGTGTCATGCTCGCTTCCTACTCTGTGCTCTCCCATAGCCTGTACTTGCTTTATATCTCTCCCTCTCTCTCCATCTGTGCGCTTTTTAGATGCGGATCACTTGCCTTGTCTCTTTGTGAACCTACATTTTGCCTCTTGAAACATCTGTCTGCGATTTAGCTGTTTTTCTTGTCATCTCTCTCTACATCATTCGCGCAGTGCCAAATCACCTTGGGAATACAGTTCTATACAAATAGCTTTGAAATGCAACACAGTTTATAAAACTGTAAACTCTGAACCAAAATATCACCGCCTGCAAGGTTCGCTATAAGCAATTCAACAACCACCTGAAGCATTCAGCCCTAGATACCTCAGAAACCCTTTTCTTTCAGATACAGACAGTTGAACTGTGCGCACTAGTGAACTAAGGTCACCAGATGCTGATCTTTATTAAAGGGCCAACTGAATTATTAGGATGTACTACAAATAAATATATATGAGCCAAATATTTACTCTCTTTTTACATTTAACAGCCGCTCCAGTTCAAACACATTGCTCAGGTGACTTACTGCGCGCACACAGCCCCTCAGTGCAGTTTTTGCTCTCCATCATGCTGCCGCTGCAGTGCTTTCCTCCATTTCTAGGTGAGGGGGCTTGGCACTCGCGACTGCGCCAGTGGGTGCACTCTGTCCCACAGGCGGACCACTTTGCCCAATCTGTCCAGCCTCCATCCACTGGAACAAGACAGCAGAGATGTGAGTCATTTTACAGCTAACCAACGGCTAAATACTTCCATCACCGCAGATAGAGGGGAATTGTCCATGACGTAATAATGCGGCGCGATGCATATGCAATGGCTTAAAATTAATAATTTTGCAATTTGCAAAAATTCATTCTGTGGTTTGTTTTAAACGATTTTGGAGTCAGGGTGGTCTGACACACGGGGAAAAGCAATAAGTGGCGGCAAATCAGATGACACTATGTTCCTGATGTAGATGACTTATCATGACGAAATCAAAGCAGTTACTGTACATGACCAAATGCTATTCCTGGTCGGACTACGTTTTTTTGAGTTGAAAAAATGTCAGTGGGTTAACAGCCTGGTTTTGTGCGGAGGAACTCAGCTGAAATCCAGCATCAAAAAGTTTTCAAATTCATCCTAGCTCTGCAAATATTCCAGTGCGGGACTACTCTGTCAGAAATAATACAGAGGAGTATGTCAGCTTCACCTGGGCAGAGTGTGGTGCAGGTCACTCTCTGGAAGGGTGGGCCCTCACAGAAGGTTCCTCCATTCAGAGGTGCGGGATTGGTGCAGCTGCGTGTTCGTCGCTGCCAGCCCCGCCCGCACCGAGCATTACACTCCGACCATTCAGTCCATGAAGACCAACCTCCGCTCACTGACAGACAGACAGACAGACAGACAGACAGACAGACGGGCAAAGTGAGCAAGCCTGGCAGGTAATAGCCTGGTCAAATTTAACTGTAATGACAATGTAGACACCAAAAACAAGATTTTAAAAGTAAAATCAGGCTTACTAAATATATGTGGTGTAATAATGTGTATTTACAGTATGAACATCCCATTCATCCATTCTCCAACTGCCTACCACCTTAATATGATTTGGAAATACAGAAAGTAGTTTCTATTTATAGTTCAAAAGCAGTATGGTGGTCTCTGAATCATATTTCATAATTTTGTTTACCACTGCTTTACATAAAAGTGCAAGATTCATTCAATAATTAAGGTTTATAATTTCGTATAGAGCTACCAAAATGTTATCACTCAAAAATATTGTACAGTGCACGAAACTAATCTGACCAGAAACGTTTGATAACTATATTTATGTCATGATTCATAAACCAATCTATCTTAACCTTCCCAAAATGGAAGTGAAAGAAAGACATGTGCGCGTGTTACCGTAAACAATAAGAGTAGCCGTGCTGCTGCGTCTTTTGGCCACAACATTACGAGCCACACAGGTGTAGTTGGCGGTGTCGGAGAGTCTGGCCTGTTTGATGATCAGATCGTGGTCGATGGTGATCAGGAAGTTGGAGTCCTGCGATGGAGCTATGACGTCCTCGTTCTTCAGCCAGTCCACCTGCAGGGAGGCAGGCAAGCACACAAATACACACCACTCAGAACGTTGTTGTGCTGAAAGAAATCTTCAGACAAAGTGAGGCAATGAATGCAAATAGAAAAAGTAACCGTCGCAGCAAAGATTTTACTTGATTAAACACAACAAGAAAAAAATGTCTGCACTCTCGAACCTTTGTGTTATAGCAATTCTGAATGACAGATTCCTTTAATTCTTTTGGCAGATAACTCTTTACATAAGTCATTGTACAACTCAACAGGTGTGTATGCATAAACATGAGTGAGCACACCACACACAGAGAAATCAGTTAACACTAACATACTGTATATTTGATCATTTGTAGTGGAAATGTAGAATTTGTGGCTTCTTCTGACCAAACTCACTTTTATTTTCGAGACATCCTCTGTATCGTGATCGCAAAAAACATGAGCTTTTACACGTTCATGCTCTGTGCTTTTTATGTCACACAATAGGAATGTTATTTAGCCACTGAAAAGAACACTACAGCTTGCAAAACATAAATGTTTACTTGAGTAATAAAAATCTACATTTATGAATTATTTGTTTTCCTTTTTTTAATATATTGTTGTACTGCTGTTTTATGAGAGAAATAAAAAAAGTTTGATATAATGGGGTGCAGTCAACGCAGATTAGTGTTTTAAGACGCAAAGTGAATTTAAGCACAGCGTTTTTAAATTTGTTGTTTAAATAGCGGAGCATATTATTACTGATCGTTATGCGTTTTAGGAAGTTTTTTTCTTGATGGTGCCACGTCGCTTGATAGACTTAAATCTCTCAAGCTTCCCTTTAACATGCTGCCTCGTGTATTATGTTTTTGTTGCTCTATAACTTATTATTTAGATTTTGGCTTCGCTAACTCCCTTGAGATATATAACATACAAAGGATCTACAAACTATTACCCTATAGTATCAAAAACACAAATGTAAGCCCTAAAGTGATAGAAAAGCATTGAGAGTGGGGATGAAGAGGGTAAGGTCTACCTCGGCAGCGGGCATGCCTTCCGGGGGGCGACACTGCAGCAGCACCTCCTGCTCGAGTCGCACCTCCCGCCCCAGCGGCTCCTGCTCAAAGTTCTTCCTCAGGTCTACAGGGGGCGACACAGATGTAGTCAGCAGTTAGTGAAGGCTGCCCCGTGACAGCAGTGACACCCTGTGTGACAGCCAATGTCACTAAGATAAACAAACACACACCAGGCAAAGCCCCGAAAAAGTCTCTGTCACTGTGTCTTGTTTTTTTTTGTCCTTCATACCCTCATAAACATGCACGGTGTCAATCACACTACGCCACCCATTACCACGGGGGACTAAGATGGAGAGCTACAGCAACTTTATTTGCATATATAGTTAAGCTGACACATTTGACAAGCAAAAAGTCTGAAACATTTGCCCTTCTGCTGTCTCCCTTCCTTCCCCTCTCTCTCACACACACATACACACGCACAGCCGTAGTACTGACATGCAATGCGAACGTAGGCACGGTTGCTCTTGGTGGTGCCAGCCGAGCTCCAGGCTACACACTGGCACCAGTAGTCCTCCAACCCAAACAGCTCCTCCACCTGGGTCCTCGCCACCGAGATATCCACCTCCCGCACAACCAGGCCTGTGCAAAGAGAGAGAGAGATAGAGAGCGAGAGAGAGCGAGAGAGACAGAGAGCGAGAGAGAGCGAGAGAGGCGGAGAGAGGGAGAGAGAGATAAATTAGTGGGGCATATTTTTCACAGTGCATATAAATAATGCATTGGCTGCAGGCCCAATGCAGTTAAGGTGCACATAAAGTCCTATGGGAGCTAATGGATTATGTAGTTGAAAATGATGTTTGTAATTGAGTATGATGTTTATGTCTGTGAAATACAAGGTGACATTACTATGTGTGAGTGTAGTAGTGTTTACAGTACACCTCTGTGTGTGTAAATATTACCCGTGATCTGGTCCAGGCTCTCTCTGGTGACGTGATCGTTTTGATTGACCCATTCCCCGTTACATTTGAAGTAGATCTGGGTGGCTGGTGATGCCCGGCACCGTAGCTGGACCGGCCGGTTCTTTACGATAAAAGCGTCCTCCGGTTCCAGCAGGAATTCTGGGAGAGGTTCAGCCGGCGCTGACGGGAAGGAGTCAGGGAGAACCTCGGCCTCGCTGTAGTCGCTGCTCTCTGGAAACACACAACAGAGATGTGATTAAAATCAATGAAAAGACCCGAGTTAGTGTCCGCCTGATGGAGGCGTACTCGGGCAGTCTTCCAACAGTATTTTGATGGCTGCTCTGAGGCTGATACGGCACTGTGACCTCATTGTTGAAGAGGTAGGAAATAACCAAAATGACAAATGTGTCCCTCTGGGATCAATAATCTATCACACACCTGGAGGGAGAATACTGTTTGTGTGTATGGCACCTTGTCTCAAGCCAACTTTTAGCGACAAATCCGTCAGCAGTGTTTCTCGGTATACATTAAGGCAACCATGTAAGTGTATTTCAAGAAGACATTTAAGGTGTTGACAGTTTGCACTGTGAATAAAAGGGGCACGGGGACATTTTCGCCTCCTTGTATTGCCAGTAATCTGGTCAATGCAGGCCTCCTGCTCCGGTCTCTGTGGAAGAGCCCCTGCCTCTCAGCTGGGGAGGAGAGCGGCTGACCTTCCACGGACAGGTCCTTTTGATCGCACATTATCCCCTGACATTTACAATGTGACACATTCCTCCTGGAAATGCTGCCAAGAGCTTCTCCTAGCAGGAAGAACACGATATTTCTGACCTCTTCACTCTGACTTGTTACTTTAATAGTGATGGGTGGATCCCGGGCAGTATATCAATGCTGAAATGTTATTGGCTACCATACTGGTTTTCATAGCGGTAGATAGATTTATGTTGTGATAACTTTATTTTGTACTACATTATGTTTAGTAACACTTTGTACGATGCAAATGTTAATATAATGAAAACATACTTATAATCTGCTTATAGCACTGTATAATTATAGTGAGAAGCATACATCTTTACAATGCTTTATAACAATAATGACACATAATAAAGGATTTTATATTGACTTATAAAGGTTAAGTTTCATAATAATTCATAATGCCGGTCACTCACTGACATTTTTGGAGAGAACCGTAGTGTGTTATCATTCCCATCGTTGTAATTATTTTATAATGCATTGTGATCATTATTATAATGCATTATAATGTAATTATAAGTTACTATAAGTGCTCATTGTTTGCTTTAAATCAAAAATGTCAGTGAGTGACCAGCAGTTATTAAGTAGTATGATACTTGACCTTATAAGTCATTATAAAATGCTATATAATGTTTTATGGTTATATAAATCATTATGACTATTCATGAGAGCTATTAGCAGATTATAACACGTTATAAGTATGTTTATAATACAGACTGGGCGTCATAAAAAGGGCTACTGTTTTTTTTTTTTTTCCAAGGGTCAGCATATTTTCTATTTGTTAAGATTGTTTTTCTAATGACATAAATTGTCAAACACATCACATCTCCTGCTGGCATTGGACTCACAAATGATGTACAGGGCTGCAGGGTGGCAGAATATGATGCAAGCTCAACCCACGTCATATATGTCCATTGACCTTGTGCAAAACACTGAAGCACAGTCCGAACCTATAGCACACAAATACAACCATACACTTAAATAAAGTTTGTTTTTAAAAGCCACTATAAGTCAGCAGTTGCCAGAAATGTCTCTTTTTTATGCAATGTCTTAACATCATCTACTATCAAACGCTTATCATCACTTTATGACTTTCTCTTTTGGGTAATCCAGGTTCTTATGAATTGTTAATGGGTCTGACCTTCCAATAGGAAACTTTGCTCTGCTTACGAAAATGATCTGAATTCAATAAGCATTAAATGGAAGACTGGAGCGGATTGACAAGATCGGAGGAGATGCCAAAAAGGTACGGGGATATCCAGCCCAGTGCACTCGCTCCCTTTCTCTCTCTCACACACACACACACACACACACACACACACACACACACACACACACACACACACACACCCACACCCACACACACACACACACACACACACACACACACACACACACACACACACACACACACACACACACACACACACACACACACACACACACACACACACACACACACACACACACACACATACAG
>CALSBV010010813.1:13852623-13867274 GCA_943590825.1 Bovichtus diacanthus
ACACACACACACACACACACACACACACACACACACACACACACGCAGGAATAGCTCATGGGTTTTTCTTACACGGCAGTTTTACGTTGCTAATGTTTTAAAATTTCATTCTCTACATTCAGTGGATAAATAAAGTGTGAGGTCAGATGCAGCTACTTTTCCCACAATGAGATTTAAAGCAGATACATTTGCAGCGTTCCCTTCTCAAATGTATCGAGCCCTACCTTATCAGTTATTCCACAACCAGGGAACAAGAGAAACTACTTAGAAAGATACCATCTCCTATTTTGGGAAAGGGAGCGCTTCCCCACTCCCATCTCGCTAGACAAGACAGTCTGAGACATTAAGGGAAAGCAAAGAGGAACACAGGGAGCATGAAGGAAGTGGGAGAGAAAGTTGTGGCACGATTCAAACCAAGGCCAGCAGGGATTTAAGAGGCTGTACCATCTTCAGCTATACGGACGGTACCATCTTTTGACCCAAATCTACTTCGCCACGAAAAGGGCCGGCCAGGACAAAAGAAGCTGAAGCAGCAGAGCTGAGCCTGGCAGCGCTGTGGCCACAGGACAGGCAGAAAGGGCAACAGCTGCTCCAGGGCCAAAAGCCATCACAGGATGGACCCGTCATCTTTAATCTGTCTCTCCAGCCTGTCTCTACCACAGACACATCTTCTAGAAGGACTTTCTACCAACTACATTTATTTACTAACCCATGACCTGAAAATGAACCCTCACCACTGCATGCTTTACTCCACTAACACATCACTGCTGTACAGTAAAAGCAGAAATGCTTAATCTGGTGATGAGTTAGCTAAGTGTGATCACAAAAAACAAAAAAACAAACATGATTACTTGTACATGGTCAAAGATTCCCCTCATCCACCGATCCACGTAGACATCTTCCACCCAGCTAATGCTCGTCTTCCATCAAGAAATGAAACACCAGCTGACTTTACCCACCAATCTGCCTGGGAAGAGGAATGAGAGTCAAAGGATCTCAATCAAGCATCTGGTGTCAGACTCACTCAACAGATCCATGGCACTAGCCGCCCAAGGAAACAATGGTCAACTCTCAACAAATTCGGGACCGGCCTCGGCCCCTGTTTGGCCAGCGGGGCAGCACTGTACTATACTATATACTGCTGGTGGAGAGGAGCAAACAACGACACTAACATAATTGAAGCGGGAAAAGGAGGATTAACCACCTTCCATACTCAGACCAGGAGGCAACTGCTTGGCTCAAGGACTTTGCATTCGCTAAATAAATAAACACTTGTACACATAGTTATACTAATAATATTCCACACATACTTAAATAATACATTATTTAGTACATTTCATCAGTCAAAATGAGAGATGATGAAATAAAAAGGATGAAATAATGTTTTTATGCCCTGACTCCTTTTGACCTTTTCATTGACCAAATCTGCTCTTTTTAACTCGCAAATCTGTTTTTCCATCGATGGTGTTCATGGTGTTTCAGCATTTTTAATCCCACCAGAGCTGCTGCTGGTTTATTCATCTTAAATGGTGTTTTGGCAATAGAGGGAATGTTGTGCATTTACAGGTCACGAGTTGTACTGGACGCACACAATATTGGTATTGGAACTTTGAGGGGAATTCAAATGAACATTTAATATCATAAAATCCCACTTCGGAATTGTAGAAACACAATTTTGGCATATACAATTTTGTGTACACACACACATACACACATTGCTCCTACAGGTTACACCCTGGTAGGTGTAACTTTTTGTCACTTGTATTCACTCAGTTAAGCAAGTAGGTACACATGCAGGTTTCATGAATAATGAAAGTTAGCTTGAAAGATGCTTAACCAGAAACATGAATCACATGTATCGCCATGCCTCTCTCACAATCCCCTCCTCGCCTGTTTCTCTCCTCACATCCCCTTACTCTCCTCTTACTAAGCTGTCGCCTCCAGTATTTCAGACTTTGAATTCACTGTCAATAACCAATTGTGTTGCCCCTCACCCCCGCTCTTTCTCTTTGTCCGGCATTGATCGCTCGGTGTTCAAACATCGGCTGAAAAACACTGCCTGTCACTCTTCAGGCGCGATGAGAGGGGGCACGGGGAGAGAGAGAGAGGAATAATGGGAGGAGAGACAGACAAACAGAGAGAGACGGTGGTTCAGAGGGAGACAGAATAGGAGGAGAGCCCTGTGTATTTGGATAAACCCCTGTCTGTGTGTGCAGTGTGTGTGTGTGTGCTCAGGGGCCCTGCAGTGAGGCACAGTTTAATTAAAACACTTTTGGATGACGGAGGTAGGAGACAGACCGACAGCTTCTTTCTCTCCCCCTGTCTCTCTCCAGGATAATGGAGCAGCGGGTTTAAAGTGGAACCTGTGTTTTTGGGCCAGCATACAAACATCCATCAGAGCTCAGCACCCAGCAATTTGTGTGGAATGGAGGAAGACAAGAACTCATCGCCGTGCAGCACAGCAAGTCTTTTATTACTCTAATGACAGACAGCAGACAGCTAGAAAGCAAACACAGGCTTCTGGGTATTCTTCACCAGAGCACACAATCGAAGGAACACACGCACGTAGACTCAAGACACCAGATGACAACCTATGCTTATACAGTACCTTCTCACCCACTCTTATTCATATATGCTAAACGCAAATAGTGTAGCTGAAGGAGTCCCCGCCTTCGATGACTGTGTGGCGGAGTGCAGAGATTCAGTACAGTGTAACTGAGAGTCGGAGTGACAGTGGTGGAGCGAGGCCACACTCCAAGGCAGGACTGCGTGGGAGAGAGATAGAGGGAATTTGGACAGAGGTGACAAGATGGGAAGAAAGGAAGGCTGGCCAAAGACAGGTCAAGAGACACTAATCGACAAGTGGAGAGGAAAGAGACGATGGAGCGCATACAAACACACACAATACTGGACCGCTATAGTAACTGGCAATGAAAATGAATTACAGAAAATGTCTGTCTTTGTCTCAGCCTGACTGTGAAACTGCCTCTGTTATTCTTTCTGCCCTCTATCCTTTGTACAACCCCCCCCCACACACACACACACACACACACACACACACACACACACACACACACACACACACACACACACACACACACACACACACACACACACACACACACACACACACACACACACACACACACACAACTGTAATTTTCTTAGCCCCAGTGCCTCTAGTTAAAGTGGAATCTAAAGCGTCTGTAATTTATCATTACCTTTACTGTCAGTTAGTCATTACTGTCCCCTCCAGTGCCCTCACTGTCCCAACACTGCACTAAGAAGTGGGGGGAAAGAGAGCAAGAGAGAATAAAGCATTGGAGGAAAAGAACACTTTAAAGCAACTAAACAACAGAAAGATACTATAAAAGACATGGGGTCAGGTTTTTTCTTAGGCATCCTATGACATCAAAATTAAACGAACAAAAGCACAGTGTCCCACCTCCTCCCTTCTGCTTTCCAGTTCAGAGTCTGACATGGGAGTGCTTTTATTTTGGCCCTCCCCTGACTCCAGTCCTCCTTCCCTCCTGCCTGCTGGATTCAAAGCACTTTGTGCAGCTCCACCAGACTTCAAATGACATCCTACAGCGTTAAACGCAAACACACACACATAGAGATAGAACTATAGCCCACAGCTATGAAGTTCAACCGGTCCGCTGAGCACACTAAGGACAAACAGTTGTGAGGACAGACAATCAAATATGACAACACTGCAGGTGACAGAGGAAACAAGGCCAATAAATAGAGTGATCAGCATCCATTATGTAGCATTGACGGGCTGAGCATATCCATCATCCTCACTCAATCTACCTCATTATCATCAGTCTTGCGAGGAAGCCCTAAGGTAGAATCACGCACGGCACACGCACACACACGCAGAGGCAGGTCGAAAGAGACAGAGATGGATGAAGGGAGACAGTCTCTCCTTGCTTTCCTTAAAGGACAATTACATTGAGTGATTGATATTCAGACAGACCTCATCTTCATCAGCCTGAAAACAACTTGCTACAGGGGGAGAGAGAAGAAACCAGCGGGTAGCGAAAAGATGAAGTGAAGAGACTCGGAGACTGGAAAAAGCAAGCGTCAAGATTTGGACGAAGAAATTGATGGAAAATCACTGAATGTGTGAGTGGGACATGTTTGTGTGTTGGCATCAGGCAGGACATGAGGCGACATGAGTGCAGGTTGGAGCGACACAGCATCAGTTCTCACATCAACAAAGGCAGACGAGGTGTGAGGAGTCACGTAGTTCACCCATCTGACTGAACACACACTCGCACAAACACTTACAGTAGGCAGCCCTTTCGAGCGCGGACAGGGGGGTAAAATTGGTCATCTTTTAATAGGAAACGCCGTTGATTCACCGGTGACTAACAGACGTGCCATTATTTTCATTTCATCATGGAAGCTGTGAGGCAACAGGAGGCAGGAAGCAGAATTTGACATCCTGCTAATAGCGACACAGATCCAACTCTGTGTGCTCCCTCATAAAGCCTTCTACACCTTGGTCTTGAAAGTTGTTTGGGTATTTTGATACCACCAGCAAGATGTGCACCTGCGGCGGCTCCACATGGCTCTGCAGCCTATTTCTTTGTACTCACCATGGTGACTCTCTAACTAACAGACTCCATGTCCCACACAGGCAGACACACACATTCCTCTTCTGTTTCTCCTTGATTCTTACTTATGTGCTTTTTCTGCCTGTAGCTCTTTAAGATTTCTTCCCCCCCTAACAAGTCAAAGGTGGGATGTTTTTGTAAGACCAAAGAAAAGTTCTTATATTTGAGAATTACACAACACCTGGTGGAGCTGTACAGATGATTAAATAGAGTCAATTCCATAGATTGTATATAAGAAATGGACGTAGTCACGTTATGTCACCCATTGGTTTGTAGACTGCCGTTTTGAAGCCTTGAGTAGGCTGTTTGGCCAATGGCATCTTGTTTTTTTGGAACCAGAAGCGACACGACAGGGTGGTGCAAAAAAACAAACCATATTTGGGACCATACTAAATAAACGTCATGCAGTATTGAAGAAGACTTAAAGCTAGCAATTGAGACCATAAACGCATTACGAAAATATTTATTGAGGTAATAAATCAAGTGATAAGTAGGGTCATTTTCTCATAGACTTCTATACAATCAGACTTCTTTTGGCAACTGGTGGAGTCTCCCCTGCTGGCCATTATAAAGAATACAGGTGTAAGGCTTGGCTTAATTTTTTTTGCCGCTTGGTCAATACACAACTCCATCTGCATAGATCTTTATCAGCCATGAAGTTATATTTTTACTGTTGAATATGAATTGAAAATTGTACAAAATATACAACATGAAAAATAAGACCAGCTTTCTAGGATCTTGTTTTCACTTATGCCATCCTTCTCTTGAGTGTGTACTATGCGAGGCTAACATTCCTGGACCATTTGTTTTATTGGACACACGGGTGAAATTGTTGAGTTCCAAACATTACCTTTGGACACAACAGGACACAAACAACAGTTGTAAATGTTGGCATAGCTCTTATATTTTTTCCTTATGACCAAAAAAAACAATCAAAATCACAACCAAATATTGTCAATTAAGAATCATTAAATCACAAATTTGTTACGGGAGCTAGTGAGCAGCAACTCTTTGGAAGTTCATTATAGCAATGGAAAGTCACACCTTTGATTGGTTCCAACATGCGAATGAGGGTGTTTGCAGAGTGGCTATTTCTGTGCAGAGTGAAACCTCTTGTTTCCTCAAGATACGATGGGTGAGAACATAATTGATTGTGCAGTGTGTGTGCAAGCTAATGCAAGTGAGTAAGAAAGATGGAATCTGTGTGATCCAGTGCAAGAAAAAGGGATAGAAAAAGGTGTGAGTGTGTGTGTGTGAGACACAGAGAAAAAGGGAGGTGACAGGAGGCTGGAAAGCAGATTGGCAGAGTGAGAAGGCTGAGCGGCTGATGGAGATGCAGAGTGACAGAAATGCTTCGCTTGTCGATGGACAGCATGTCCGGATGGCAGGAGGAGAGAGAGCAAGCCTGAGGACATGATAACACACATATACTCACACACGTGCAAACACCACAAATGCCAAAGTTTACACCTCATTTACAGATCTGCTTGTAAATACAGTGTTATCACACACTCTTAGCTGCAAGGTCTGCTGCCC
Organism: Bovichtus diacanthus; assembly: GCA_943590825.1. Lineage (NCBI taxonomy): Eukaryota > Metazoa > Chordata > Actinopteri > Perciformes > Bovichtidae > Bovichtus > Bovichtus diacanthus. The sequence continues at coordinate 13,858,782 of CALSBV010010813.1, forward strand.
TACATCCCTCTTAATGCAAATAAAGTGTGACCTGCCCTTTTTTGAAAGGACTCACCTTCTGTCTCTTTTTTCCTATAAGCACTTGGTAGTTGGTTATAATGACACCTAATCAGCCCTGTTGAAGGGTATGCCAGATTGCCAGGGGGGGGGGATACACACAGACACACACATATGTAAACATGTTATCTAACTGCATGGTTCCAGAGAGTAAATAAGGCCCAATGACAGAGTGACAGTCAGTGGTGTTCTTTTACTGATAACTGGGTAAATACTGCACAGTACATTCAAACTGTGTGTGTGAGATTTGGGGAGGGCGTATTTGTCACAGACTATGGATTAAATATGCCAACTGTGTATGCAAGGGACAGCCTACTCTAAATGAGATTCTGTGACTGTGTTTTTGAATGTGTGGGTGAGTGTGACTGCGAGAGTGGGAGCGCTAAGAGGATTTGCGCTTGTGTTGTAGCTGTGATCCCACCGCTGCTACTGGTGCGTTTGAGAATATTTAGCAAGAGACAGAGGGGCGGGGGGGCTGAAAGTGTGCTCTATCACAGCTAGGGGGCGCCACCCCCCATGGAGCTCATTAATCATAGCCCATCAAAAAGTGGCCCTGTGCTGTTTGTGTGTGCCCCGACGACCACCTACTGCATGGGAACACAGGCGTACACAAGCGGCACTATCAATCACTATGAGAGGGGGAGAGAGAGAGAGGGGTGAGGAGACAAGGAGAGAGAGGGAGGGAGAGGAGACAGAGTGGGTGAGACAATGTTGTTCTCCTATTATCCTTTCGAAATTACAGACCAATGTCACAACTATTACTTGGAGGTCAAACTCATATGGTATGAGCCTCTGTGTGCGTGTGTGTAGACATAACTGTATGTGTTGAGTGTGAGGCGCCACTGCTTGTCTGCTCCACCACTGCGCAGCTGCTTGATGAGAGTTGCGCAAATCTACCCAGAGTGGCCGGTTGCCATGGTGGGTATTCACATGGAGCTGGCTCCTCTAGAGGCCTGTAGTCTACACAGCCATTAACTATGGCGCACACACTGTCTGTCTCTCCATCCGTCTTTCTTTTGCCACCTCACTTCCTCCATTTGGAAGTCTTGTTGAAAATCTGTCCTTCCCTGTCACCGATTGTCTCACAGCGACTGTGTGTGTGTGTGTGTTTGTGTATGTGTGTGTGTGTACACGTCCCTATAGTGAATAGGTGAGCAGTACAGTGGGATGAGTGTTTGGAAGCTGGGGCCGTTTAAATGGCAGTAATTACATGAGAAGATGAGCTGCATTCCTTCCTGAGGGCAGGCTGATTACAGGCCTCTCCTCTCTGGGCCCCTGTAATTACCCATTCTATCCTGCTCCCCCCCCCCCCCCCCCCCACCACCCTCCTCCTCACCCCCGTGCCTCACCCTCCATCCCACTGTACTTGCATCGGCTCTGCCTCGCCGGGGCTACAGGCAAGTTCACCCCCCCCCCCCCCCACCCACCCCCACACCCCCCCACCCTCCCCCCCCCCGCCCCACCCCCCCCCCAGGGGTAGCAGCAGTAGTAGTATTAGTAGTCATCATGAACTGACTAATATGGCTTTTGATACGAAGTACGCACATAATCCTGTCTCCTTTTTTTTTTAATTCAAAGAAAAGATTCACAATACAATTCACGTCTCTTAAGATGAGTAAAGATCTCATATTAAGAGACGTGAATTGTATTGTGAATCTTTTCTTTGAATTAAAAAAAAAAGGAGACAGGATTATGTGCGTACTTCGTATCAAAAGCCATATTAGTCAGTTCATGATGACTACTAATACTACTACTGCTGCTACCCCTACTGCAGGCGTAGTTCTGATTGTGTAAATATGTTTAGGTCTGTGTGTGTGTGTGTGTGTGGGGGGGGGGGTTGTTGTCAAATGCCATTCTATCCTGGTGGCCACTCCTTGAGAGAAGACTTGACAGCTCTTGCCTTACAGGCAAATCCCTGCTCATTCTCACACCACTTTTTGTCAACATAAACACATAACACACACACACACACACACACACACACACACACACACAGTAAGGGCGGGGTTGACCTCACACATACACAAACCTCAACAAAACCAGTAAGTCAACCTCAGTCAGGGATTCCAGTAAAAGACATGGAGACATACAGACAGTCAAATTACACAACCTTCACCCAAACACCGTCAATTGTTGCACTAACCAACAGTCTGAGTCCCTGCTTCCCTCTCATTTGTGTTCAAGCACACATTCAGCGTGGAACTCATTTACAGTTTGTCCATTTAAGCTCTCAGAATTTCAAGACGCTCCTTTGTTTGAAAGAAATTAGTTATTTTTGGAGATATTGGGCCTCATGCAGGAAGCGATATAAGATCAAATAGTATCTTATTTTGTCAGTACCCATTGATTTCTGAGATTCACCCTGAATGTTTTTGCTTTTCTCTTTGGTAAGAGAAAACATTATTATTTTTTTTTTTTTTACAAGTGGATGAGATCATTCTTAACAAGATAGGAAAAACATCTAATTTCCACAGTTCAAATACAAGGAAACCTACGTTTTATTTTTTACATAACAAAACGCATGAATATCATATACTCAAATTTAGATTATTATATGCTTTGGTCCATTGATCCAAATTAGGACTAGAACTTGGAGGATGATATTGCGTACGCTCGGCTTCTGAGGAGTTTAGATTCAGTTCTTAGATGCTTTGCCACATCCAGGACATTGGTTTTCCTGTAACGCCAGTCCTGACGCTCTGGCAAATCTCATGTACTTTGTTTAAGTTTAGTTACTTCTAATTAGTTCTTCCTCTGCTTCTTACAGCCTTTTCTTGGTGGCATTTCTCCAATTTTTGGCACGTGCCAGAGTATTTGCACACCACACAACACCTGCCCATACACAGTGTTTAGGGGGCATTAGTTATGCTAATAATAAACAAGCGGCCACACGCCTCCAATTTATGATCAAGGGTGATTCATCATTCAGTATATCTGGGTAAGAGCAGATTTGGATGTTTGGTGCATCTGGAGCTGACTTCTCTTATTTTTTCTCTTACCAGAAAAGGAAGAGAATATATAAGAGACATTAAGAGAATGTTGCTGCACGAGACCCAACGTCTCGTGTTACAGTCACGTGGCAATATGTTAAGTCAGGAGGCACGAACTGTGATTGTGAGACAAGTCTGCAAAAGGTGTCACAACATATGCCTGTTTTATTATTTGATATGACAACTCGGCTCCCAGGTGACAGGAAGAGGGCCTGATCAAACTTCCTGTACAAATCACATTCGACACCCGGAGCAGGTGATAATGAAGAGAGAGATGAGTGTTGGGGGGGGGGGGGCAAGCTTTAAAGAGCAAGAGATAGAGAACAAAACATCGCAGGGGGAAGACGGATGGATTAAAAATGAAAAGTCTAGATCTCTTCGAGCATTATGAAGACAGAGAGCAGGAGGAAGGGAGACAGAAATAGAGATTGTCAGGGAGAGAACTTCAGGATAAGAAAATGGGACAGATAGTTAGTACAGTTAACCTAGCTAATGTAAGGTGATAATGGAGGGAGTGGGCGAGGAGGAGGGAGGAGAAGAGAGAGAGATTAATGACAAGGCTGTAGCCATGGTAGATGGGAAGGAAGGAAGGAGGCAGGATATGTGGATGGGGGAGCAGGGGAGAAAGAGACGGAGAGAGACAGAAACACTCCCTGGGTGCAGATCAAGTGCAACTCTTGATTGGTCCGAGTGTGTGAGTGTGTGTGCGTACTGTGGGCATTGGCTATGGTTGCCACGACTGCCAGTGCTATTAGAGATGTGTGCTGCTGTAATGTGTTGTGACAGGGGCTGATTCTTGTGACTAACTGCTTTGGCAGGAGAGCTCCTCTGTCATGCTAATGAACAGATGAGGAGATGAGCCGGATTGACAGTGGATCGACGGGCCACGCACATGACTACTCACACAACTCATCCACAGAAACAGAGAGTTGGACGGTATATACGAAGACACGAGCAGACCTCCCTGTCACAAATGCAACGCCGACGCAAGACATCCCCAATCACAAATAAGTATTTACCAAGTCATTGGGACAGAGGTGACAATACACAGACAAACAAAGTGAGAGTAAAAAAAACCAACACGCTCACATGGGCCGACGCACGATCACACCCCACACAAACACAGCGGTGTTGGCGTCACTCTGTTCCTTCATTGCGTCCCCTTGCATCAGAGAAATCCCTAGACATGCAGTACACAACAAGCAACATGCTGTAGGCTAGCCTGTGTGTGAGTGTGTGTGTGTGTGTGTGTGTGTGTGTGTGTGTGTGTGTGTGTGTGTCAGATAGAGAGAGAGATGGTTTGCAAGCTTTGTAAATTGGGCAAATAAAATTGTGAAATGTACCGTTCAATGTACAATGATGCAAGCGCATTACTATTCTAAAAACAGGCTACGAGCAAAAACACTTACTTGAGGATTGACAAAGATTAAATATTGAGTAATTGTTGGTTAAATGAACAAACAAGGGTTAGGGAACATTGTTAAAAGGGACTCTTTAAAAGTTGATGATTTTCCGAGCCACCTGCTCCAAAGAAATAGGGGGCAGTGTTTCACCTCTAATCTGGATCCATGCGATCTCTAAATTCATCAATCATCAAAACCATCAGTTGTTAAAAAAGACAACTATCGTGTGTTATCCTGTTTGTATTTTAGTTGTAGTTGTTTGCCGTATTTATTGTATCATAAGCTCGGAGACTGCCGGCGTGTATCCCAGCACCGGTAGTCACATGGGGCTGATGGAGCGCTGGGTCTAACCTGTGCAACTGCAGCAACAGAAAGTTCGACAATCCGGCGGGGAGTCGGCTAAATCAGCGCTACCTGCTACCTGCTAACGGAAGATCTGTCCGTCTCCCGTCTCTCATAAAAATGAGAAATGTAGAGATAGAAATAGACAGATAGGAGAGGAGAGACAGAGAGGTAGACAAGGCACATAAAAGATTAGGGCACTAATAGGCAGAAAATCCATGTAGGAGGAGATAGATGACGAGAGGTGATGTGGCGATATCACAGGAGGACAAATGGAGAGGGAGAAGATAGAGGTGAGATTCAATCTCCCTTGCCCTGCAGAATGTCGGGGTCTTGTAGGCAAAAATCGTCCTGTGAAGAAGCTAATGGTTGCTTTATCCTTTTGATCTTTTCCTCTCACTCCCTTTTCACCTCGCTTCATCATTCTCTCAAAATAAATTTCCCTCCAGTCCCCGCTTCAACTCGGACACACTCGCTCAAATCAGGCGAAAGGAGAAAAAAGTTTTCCCTCCAAACGTCTGGTTTCAGTGAACCAAATCTGGATCTACTCGGCATGTTTGTTATCCTATTTTAAGTCGCTATTACTTACATTTTCAAAAACGGGTTTATTTTGAAATTTTCTAATAGTTATTGTGGTGCTTTTTGTTTTTCCGATTCAACAGCAAGCAAGAGAAAAAAAAACCTAAACCCAGAGGAAGTAAATCTTCAAAAGGAAATGTGCTGTTCAAGATAGGAAGGGGAAAACATACCACGCTGTTCGACTGCCAGGTAATCTCAGTGCAGTGCAGAACCAAAACAGAAAAGTAATAACTAAAGCACAAGCATCTCGCAGACTATCACTTTCGGCCAGGCCAACTTTTCCCTATCTGGCAATCTCAGCTGCTAAGAGATTGTGAAACAGTGAGAACTGATAACACTGCATTGCACAAAGGGACTGGTAGCATTCCTGCAAAGTTATCGCCAGCCTGGACGGCCTGCGTGCATCTCTGCTCCACTCTACGGATGTAAATCTTGTTATGTTTTAGGTCAAAATGATGGTTTATTTCTCCTGTGTGATGAGTCAGCACTCTCGCATCAATCATTCATGAGGCTTTGGTTTCTGCCTGATGTCAAAGTCTTTCGTTTCTCTTCACCGCAGCTTTGGGATCGTGTCCTTGACCCGGGAACAGGATGGTGACTGGGCTGGAACAGAAAAAGAGGACACCCCAGAGCCGCGGGCCGCGACCAGTATGACTGGACTGGCAGGAATGGCGGTGATTGAGAGCAGTGATGAAGAGAGCATGACGAAAATCCCCTCGGCATATCATAAAGTAAAATGAGGCTGCGAATGAGAGAGAAAACATGCTTGTGTATGCGTGTATAAGCTGAAACAGGGAGAGATGGATGGATGGATGGGAGGAGAGTCAGAGTGTCACCCGCCAGACGCCCAGGGCCAACACAGACTGATGGTGACACTGAGTGGCCGGAGTGTGTGACACTGTGACAATAATGACGAGAGACTCTTTCCCGATCTCTCTCTGCCTTCTTCTCCTCCTCTCCCACTCTCATCCTTCTGCCACCCCCTGCAGCGGGCTGGTGCTTTGATCCACACCCTGACCGTGCATCCTCCTCTGGCCTGGCTCAAATTGTATCGGCAAGCAAAGTGATCCTTCAAACCCCCACTCGTGTAGAACTCCTCAGCAGTCAGAAAAGAGAAGTTTTTCTATCCACAGTGCCAAAATGTTAGCTAAAGAAAATTGGAGATATTGTAGGCATTTATGAAGACCGTTATTTAAAAAATTTGGGCCTAAGCTTGTGGTGTAAGGAAGGTAAAATGACCGAGATACATACATGCTGTGAGTAGACTGCCAGAAACAGAAGAAGTGTAACCAGGTTCCAGCACATAAACATTTATTTAACAAGACTAAGAGTCAACAGCCATGCTAGCGACTCTGTGAAGCTGTATGTCACAGTTTAGCATGCTAGTGTTTTATCATTTGCCAATTAGCACTTAAACAAAGGACAGCTGGAGGGGAATGTCATTAGTTTTGCATGTATTTGGTCATGATTTCAACATTTAACCTAACGATAGCCCTAAATGAGAAGTCAGGGGATAACCAACATTATTACAATTTTTCCTGAGGGGGCATGCATGTGTGTAGATGTGAAAAGGGCCTTTTTGAAACTGAACTAACCTGAAAAATATACGTAAAAGGATGCGTTTTCTGTTTATTGTGTGCCTATTTTGTTTTGCTTACATGTTACATTCCAATGGTCCAAGAAATAAAATGGTCAAAAATTTTTCATAATTCTGGTCCTTACTATGGACCTATGCCAGGGGAGAGAGGGGACACATGGCGGTGGCTCCGGTGGACAGCAGGGCATTAACCCTCTGTCCCAGATGCTGATGGCCATGGCCCACTGAAACTCACAAATCTGAGCCAGCCCCAGAGTCACAACTCCTCCTCTCCCAAAAGCATTGTTTTGTCACTATACATGTTTTCTGACCTGTGCACTTGTGTATGTTTCTCTCTCTCTCTCTCTCTCTCTCTCTCTCTCTCTCTCTCTCTCTCTCTCTCTGCCATGGCAGCCGCGCTGGTTAATAGGTTTGTGTATCCCATTAGGATGATGAAGAGCCCTTTCATCAGTACACTCCCTCCGGCCAGGCGCTGACAGGAGCTTTACCTCGACAAGCTTCTCAAACACACCGCTCGACATGAGACAGCACCCAGCGAAGAGGTCCGCAGGGGGTACACGTACTCACTGACAAACACTCACTGCTTCTCACACACATACACAGAGACTCTGAGCAGAGACAAAAAGGGAAGAACGGGCCATTTTGTGGCACGCTTTTCATTTTCAAACTTATATCTACTTTTTAACATTAGCCAATAGAATTCAGCGTACGAGAGGGGGAGACAGGAGGAGGCTGGAGAGGAAAAAAAGTCTTGACTAATTCTGACTCAGTACTGATCTATTTTTAATCAGTGCCACACGAGGACTAATAGTGTAAGGGCTATGTCCAGATGGGCAAAGTCATTTTTCAGGATAAGGAGAGCGGGAGGAAGAAGACAGAACGTGAGGACAGAAAAGGAAAAAAGAGACAGGAATAGAGAGGGAGAAGACAAAGATTGAGAGAGAGTACGAGCGAGAGAGGAAAGGAGAGGGTGAGGGAGACAGAGATTGATAAAGACAGAGCAGGAGAGAGAGAAGCCACAGGAGCAAAGATGACCTGGATTCATAGGACCAGTATTGATTATTGAGGATGAAAAGTCAAGGAAAGAGCTCTGCTTAGAGACTCGATAAATGAACTCACACGCAAAGACTTGGGTAGACAGAACTGGGTGAAAGTAATAAACAAGATGTACACACCCAGAATCTGACTATTGTAGCTGCTTTGCCTTAAATGTGACAAGGTGGAAGCAAGTCAGCAGCTTAATCCATTGCTTTGATGGATAATACAGGCTGACGGACCAAAAAAAAGTATGACAGCGAGGGACTGGAACTGTTTGTGTGTAGGCTGGATTCACACACAAACAGCATAAACAAGCACACACATACGGGAGGCATACGGGAACATATGGGAGGCTACATGATCTGATTAGATTTTATTTTGTGTGGGATTTATGGAGCAATCTATGGAACGTGTATAGACGACACATTTGGGTTTGAAACCACACACACACACACACACACACACACACACACACACACACACACAC
>CALSBV010010813.1:13875962-13938686 GCA_943590825.1 Bovichtus diacanthus
CTCTTGTTGAAGTTGTGAATGAGTTTTGAGTGTGTGTGTGTTCTGCTGCCCCCCTTTACCCCACACAAAGAGGCAGAAAAAGCTCTGTGGAGTCTCCTTTTCATCTAAAGCACAATGGAACCCCACAGAGGTTTTCTTCCTGTTTCCCTGTCTGCCCCACCCATCTCCCCCCACAGGGCAGGATGGAGGGGCAGGGGGTGCCCTGTCCTGCCGGCCCAGCAGCAACTCAGCTCCCATCTGCCACTAAAACTCTCCCTCCTTCACCCCCGGCCCATCCATCCATCCATCCATCCATCAACCCCCTCTCTCACTCCAGCCTCAACTTTTTGTTAACGGCACTCGGTGGCTGAAAGCCTGAGCCAAACTCTTTGTGTTTTAATCAGAAAATATCACCTTCAAAAATCAACGACATAATAAAACACATTTTGTGATTACTATTATATATATTATATATTTATATAAAAAATAGTTTTTTTGAACTTGGGATATACAACTTGGTCAAAAACGTTTTTCTAAAAATTTAAACATCAATGGCTTTAAATGTTTGGATTAAATTGAAGCATTCCTGCATTTTATTACTGTCTTATGTGACGGCACACAGGTAGGAGAGACCATCTGGTGTGAGATAAACAAGACTTTTTAAAACCAGAATCCAAGGTGGCATTACATGAAATATTCACACAGCGTCGCTTGATGATCATTTTGTACACTTTTTAAATAATGCACAGTTTGAATAAGTTGGCAGGCTAAGCGGTATTGATTAGATCATTATATTATTACCCCAGAGTCTAAATACTTTGAGAACCTATTGTCTTTGCAGAAGAAAATAATGGCCTGTGCTTAAAACCATATTCATCTCAAGTCTCAAAACTTTCTTCTGCTGCCAATTCCTCCATCCATTCTTTACAGTCAGCTCCTTCTTCCATTTACCTTGCCATTTTGCCTCCTACAGAGCCCATGCTGTTTGCTGGAGATTTATGGTCCAGTCTAACATGCACAGTATTGGCAAAGCATTAAACATGTCTACTCTTTATACTGTGAGCTCTCTCCATCGATAAGAGCCTTAATAAAAACATCCCCCAAGTGGATTTGTGTGTCTCTTTTTCACTTTCCACCCTCCGCCACTCCTCGACGATATCCTTCTCCCTTAACAACTGTTTCTTCTGCTGCTTTGCTAGCTTTAACCTGGTTCCTGCTGCACATCACTTGCCTTCCTCTCATTCTTTTCCCACCTATTCCTCCCCACACACGTCGCCTCATTATCTGGCCTGTGCCAGAGGTTTAATGACGCTTGAATGCCACTGCTATGGAGTTTTCTTCTTTGCTCCTTTCTCATAAAGGGTATTTAAAAGCCATGCCCAGAGATCAATCTATCTCCATGTGTCTCTCACAGATTCATTTCTCTTCCATCTTCTCTTTCTGTTATTTCCCCTTCAGATGGATAGCATTACCCTGCGTAACCCCTCTCGTTGTCCGGTTCACACACATCCTCTGCAATAGCCCCTGGCTGCAATTGGCACACTTGCTCAAACTGCCACTCTTTTGTCGAGTCTATAAATGCCTATTGGTACCCTAAAATCCTTCACTACCCCTGCAGCCACCTGGGTCAGTTTCGCCAATGAGAGCGGAGCAACTGTTCCCCTCCCACATTCTCCTCCTTTACTGTCTCTGATGTCAAGGATTTGAGCATCATAAGCACATTTTAAATATTAACAAAGACCACTTTGCACGTATGAATAATACAGCAGAGAGGGCAGTGGCTGGCCAGCGATCCCATCCCCTGCTGCCTGACGGCCATAAAACTAATGCACTGCTCCGGGACAGAATGTGGCCTGGTCTGGTCTGCCAACAGGACTTGCCTAGGAACTAGTCTGGCCTGTGGCCTGGCCCAAAGAGAGCTGTCGGTCTGTTTATTTATCACGGTGTCCAACCACCTGTCCAAATCTCTGCAGATGCAACAGCCTGGCAGCACTTTTGTTATGACTACATGTTTCAGAGACACTTTAATCTAATCTGACATCTCAATCTGTTGAGCGTCTTTGAAGCCAAATCTGCTTTGGTGTTTGTTTGAGGTTAGCTTTGTTGTCACATTCCTTTCTTTTTACGCATCTAAAATTCATACTTTAGCTGTCGGAAAATTGCAGATTTCTCCTGACCAAACTGTAGAACAGGGCTACAAATATTTCAGTAGCCTGTTATTAGCTCCCATAGTCACACACTTATGCAGCCGCTGCACTGCTACTCAGGATCAAGAGGATTCCCACACTTCACACAAATGAGACAGCACATCCTACAGGGGGTGTCACTATTCGTCCAGCCTCTATGGGAGTGTCTGACATGCTACGCTGCCTAACTCTGAACACTCGACTGCCTCTTCGCTACCTTCACCCTCGCTCCCCTCCTGTCTTGACCTCCCAGTCTGGACACTGGTCTCCTGCCTCTTCCCCCTCAGGGGTTTACTGGGAACCTGGTCGTCTTCATTTAATCACGAGGTTTCAAACTGTGTGTAAACACATTTCCCGTATGTTTTCTAATTCTGATGAAGTCATTAATAATGACACACACACACAGAGAGGCAGCGGACAGCAGGGTAGTTACTCCAGACAAGTGTTCCTGGCAGTCTGGGTAATTAATGTGTATGTCAACACAGAAAGAGGAGCACCATTGCAGAAATGTGAGCTCAGCACATCCACAATGCAGGCAGAGACCGAGACAGGAGGGATCTGAGGGGAGGCGGCAGAGGAAAGGTATACACACACAATGGGAGAGAAGATAAATGCAATCTGTCTGTCCCATCATGCATTCCCTAAATATATCTCTGCCTTGCTCTCGCCCAGACAGAAACTTTACTGGGGCACACTGAGCTATTGTCCCCTGTTGTCCCCCTCCTCCTAGGCTCTACTCCCCTAACAGGACCTCACTGCAATCCTCAACTGTTTATATCAACGTTTCTCATTTCTCATGCAAGGATTTTAGAATGGTCCACAATTTTAATAAACGTAAGCTGCTTTTCTGCTCCGCCTGTTCGGGGAATAATACACACACGAGGACCTTGGGAGGTACGGCGCGGGGTTCTTATTGGCATTCAAAGAAATGACCACGGACCTGGACAGACAGTCAGCGTGGCCTCCAAAAGATTACTGCTGTCATTAAGTAAAAAAATGGACTTCCACACAAGAGAGTTAGTGGTCTTTTAGCGATGCATGTGTAGAGTCTACACTCATTGTTGTCTGCATTGTTCTTTTTTTTTCATACTGTAAACCGAGCTTAATCCTCAATCCACTAAAGCCTCAGATTTCTGCCTTATATTTCAATCTTATCAGCAAAGGGAGGGGAGAAAAGGTCCAGGCTTGCCTACCACTAGGCCACGCTGAGTGAAATAATTCATTTAACACGGGAGATGGCGTCACCTTGGTGTCCAGGTCCTGTCCCATCAGCTCACCAACTGTGACCTGCCCTGTGTACCAAGTGATTTCATCTCCATGAGAGCCGCTGCAGTCTTTGAGGGCATTAACTCTCAGCAATCCACTGATAGAAGTCTGTTCTGTTCAGACTGAAATACTACATCTAATGATTAAAAAGGAATCAATGTTTTATGATTATGTGGGTGTGTTCAGTATTTCAGACACAACTTGTACACGTATAGCTTACAGCACTAAATGTAGATCTTGCAGTGAGAAAAATAGAAAGTAATCTTTTCTCCTGAAGCACTTCAAGTGCTCTGTCTTACTTTTCGCAAGGCTTTTCTTTTTGGAGAGGCCGAGAAGGCATGGAGCAAAACCTTAATTACTCCCTGCGCACCGGGGGAGTTTGATTTTTCCGCTCCAAGTAGAAAAGAGATCTCTAAAGCTCGGGTCTACTGTAAGCCTGAAGACTTTACTCAGGGAAAAGAAAGTGCTGGTCAGCAGGCGACCCCAGATCCCTGCACTGTTATGGATGTATTCTAGAGTCCAAGGCATGTACTTTAAATTCCCACGGAGTAAAAGTGGGGGCGTGAAGGGAACTTTTAGTAAAAAGTAGAAAATATCACTTCTCGTTGTCTGTAGTGCACACACATAAATAAAAACAAACTCTCTGTGAATCTGTGCGCACGTTTTTGTGTTTTCTCTATGTGCAATGAGCTATGTCACATGTTTACGGATGATAAGAAAGTGATTGTGATTGATTTCACAACTTACCAGTGCCAGACACGACATATCCCCCGACCAGGAGGAGAAAGATCAGAGGACCGAGACCTTGGTCACGCTGCAACCGAACAGAGAGCATCTTTTCCGGCTACGCCGTTGCGAAGCGTCCCGGGTTTCACCCACACAGCGTAAGCTGCAGTGCTTCTGACACACCAAGTGGCTCTGGTCCAACAAAGTCCCCTGAAAGATTTCTCAGCCAACAGCGAAATACAAACGAGTCCAGTAATTGATGTTGGATGTCGCTGTTTTGGTTTATAGTTCACTCTTGACGCAAACAGACTGCACCGCTCAAAACACATCCATCACCAGGCAGATTGTGAGGGTGTCATTTCCGCCCGTAATCAAAGTTTGAAGAGGTCGGTATATATCACACCCTGTGGATATAAAGAAACAACTTGCCGCTACTATTCCTGGCAGATTTCATTTCCAGCTGCACTTGTACCCTGCTTGCCTGGGAGCAGTAAGGTGCCACAGAAGTCACCAAAAAGTTTGACGCATTGCTGCTCTGAAAGGAGAGGTTACATTAGACGGCAGAGAGTCCGATTCCCGGCAAAGAGAAACTTGTGGTTTGCGACCATACAAAATAAGTAACCACGGAGGAGATGCTGTCAGATAGCCGCCTTCACTGCAGACTGGACTCCCGAGTCTGTTCTGGGGGGGCCTGGGTGTCTCGTCTCGTCCCCGTCCACAAGGTGTAAACAAGAACACGGGGATCAACGTGGAGCACAATGCCAGCCTCCGGACTACCAGTCCTCGCCTGGCCAATCATATACCATCCTCCTCCTCCTCTCAGAGTGAAGGCTGAACAAGTGAAGGTAAACTAGTGGCAAGCGAGGAGGAAATAGATGGGAGGGGAGAAAAAGAAAACCCGGACCCTAGAGCGCACAGCACCGCTCCGGATTCAGCAGGCACAGAGGTCTCACTGACTGCAGAGTAGTGGGGAAGTGAGTTTATTTCATTATAATCTATCCATCTATCCATCTATCCATCTATCTAGCCATCCATCCATCCATCAGTTTATTTTCAAATCTAATAACGTTAATGCCCCTGTGTGAATAGTCTGTGGTTATCTTATCTTGAGTCTATAAAATAAGTCCAGCAGCACCAGTCTTGCTTTTATAAGAGCATATTACTTCCTGTCAATCCATCCCTCCTGCATCCCTGGGTCATATTTTACTCCCGGTGGCCACAAGAGAGCACCCTTTCATAAATGAGGATGACACCTGACTGGCTCTCCAGCAGCACTTTTCATTATCAGAGTCGTTTCCTGTATGTGGCTGGATGGTGCTGATAGTGTCTGATTGGTGATAGACGACACAGGGGGCGTGATGAAGAGGTGAGCACTGCTTTGGCATGGAAGCTGCTTTAATGTTTAATATAGAGCAGTGGTAGTACAGGTAGGTGCGCTTAAATTCAGCTTCTCATCACAATTTACAGAGGGGGTGTTTTATTTTTAATGTTGGCAAAATCGTCGGTTGTTGTATGTTTTCTGAGATCCCCTGACATTTATAACGTTGCCATCCTCTTTGAGTTTCTTTTTCTCGTCTTCGTCTGTTGAGCTAAATGCTTATTTCCTCTTCAATCTATTATAAAGAAATCCGTGCTGGCTGGTGGAGGATGTAAACCTATCATTTCCTGTGCACTTGACATACCTACACAACATTGCATTTTGGGACAGCAAATTGCTTTCATTAACTGGGCATAATAGTACAAATTAAAGGAAAGACCTGAATAAATGAAAGGGAAGACAACGAGTGCAATTGCGTCAATACTGTGGAATGGTTTGATGAGGATGAAAATGGGACAATGGAACACATCAAATGAGGGAATGTCTTTTGGAAGAATGGTGCTTTACTCTGAGAAACTATGCCAAGCAGCATTGATGCTGCTATGGAAACCTGATGTTGTTTTTTTCCTTTAATTTCTCACCCATCTGTTATATGATTTAGTGAATTAGTGATAAAAAAAAAAGAAAAGAAAAGTACAAAAACAGTCATTTATTGTGTATGAAGATGTCACATATTATTACTTCCAACATTACTCTCTATGGGCAGCATCCCTCTCTGGCTCATACTGAGTCTAACATTCATTCCTTCTGTTGCTGAGTCACATTGATGGTCGGTGAGGGGAAGGTTTATCCTTGCATGACTTGTAAACAGAGATTGAATTGACACTCTATCGAAAATGCTCAAGATTAAATATGTACTTAAACGCACAATATGTCATTTTTTGCTCCTTGGGGTCTCTCAGTCAAAACAAAAGCCTGTGTTCGGTGGCGTCCATTGCTGTCACTGCAGTCAGCTTCTCCCGGTTAAGATTCCTTCGTTGTTCATTGTTAGGGAGTTTTTTTTTACAAGGAGCCAGATTATTCCACAGAGGTCTCCTACTCTTCAAAACAAACAAACTTGGTGATTAAGAGCGGTAAAAAACTGAATAAAGTAGTTTCATGTTAAAAATCAATGTTTCTCTGATGCTGTTTGGCTGCCGCTAACATTTGCTCAGCTTGTTTCTCTGCTAACTTAAGATCCAGACATCCGATGACTAAAATTCTTCATCCAATTAAAACAAAGCTGAAAACAACTAAGATCTAAAAATGTATCGTAAAAATGTGGCTTAAAACTGGATAAATAGTCAATTTATGACAGCTTCTGGCAGACAACCACAACGCTGATGCATGCACAAAGGGGATACGACGCCACTACGGATTTCTCTAAGTTTTGAAAATTGTCGGAAACATGTGGTATAATGTAAGTACACAACTAAACTAAATACATGACACCGGTCTAGTGGTTTTTACACATTTTAATGTGGAAATGTCAGATATTAGACATTTAAAAGTAAAAAACGGAGCAAAGTCCAGGGTTTTAGGCATGGGGTGAGACAGACAGAGAGCCAGTATGTATGCATGCAGGCTCCTGAGCCTAAAGCGAGACCCTTCTCTAAGATGTGACAGTATCTGGCAACAGAACAGCATTGCTGTACTTTCCTCAAATCCAACTTCAAAGGTTATAATTTGTCTGGACAAGTGATGACTCCCAGTGCCTCCCTCCTCCGCCGACAATTATGCTGTTTCCTGGAGCACAGAATACACTCTGGATTATTTATTTATTCTCTAAGTCTTTATTGTGACTGGTGGGAGAGGTAGGGGGAGAGTGACGGAGACAGAGAGAGAGACACTGACAGAGACGGTGAGAGCGAGAGAGGTTAGGCGTGAAATGGAGTTCGCAGGTTGTGTTTGAGACAGATTTGCCTTTTGGAGCTGCAAATGCATTTTTCTGTTTTCATGTCTGTACATGCCGTAGTTTCTGATTGTGTTTCTGTGCCACTTTTACCGCTCTGTTCTTCCATATAATAGCTCTGTGCTCTGCATTATGAGTATATTGAGTATATACTTATGTGACATTATCCACCATCTTTTTCTAATCGCCTCACTTAGCAGTGATGCTTGTGGCGTATGGAGTACTTTGGTCTGAAGAGCTCACTCAACAGTTTTTATGTGACTGACTTTGGTGACACATCTCCTACCTCCATAAGGGCATTCAGGATGTTTAACAGTTTACAAGCTCCAGACAATTTACCCTCTCCTACTTCCCTCCAACACCTATCCCCAATTATTACTGAGATGATGACAAACGTCGAACTTGCCACAAGTTATTTTTTTGTTCTGGCCTTTGCTAAGACTAATTGAAGATGTAAGTCAAGGGCGCCCAACGGAAAGCTGGAGAGGAAAGCTGTGGGAAAGGAAAGCCATAATCGAGTAGGATGGAACTCGAATGTGGTGCACCATACAGAGAAAGAGACAATGAGAAAGCTAGGGCTATTATTAAGGCATAATAGGTTATCCGCCAAGGACTGTTTAGCACCGCTGACTCTACGTTGCTTTGTGTTTCAGTCTTGACATAAAAACGATCAAACTTCCTATCTCTGTAAAGCAGTGGGATGGGGGGGTGGGGGTCTAAAAATAGGAGACATGCTCTAGAAGTTGCTGTGGAGATAATTGAATATTATTTTCAGGAATGATTAAGTTGACCTATACAGTAGACTAATTATTTCTTGCAGGCCAGAAGAGAACTTGTTTAATAGATTTTGGTAGCAGTGAATAAAGCACAACAAAGCAGCCAATCTGCAGGCTTTCTGCTGACCAAGAAAACATCCTCTGTGGAAAAATGAATAATCTCCATCATTACAGTTTGGCTTAGGGGGGATGTTCACGTATCTATGATGCAGTATTTCAGAGTGGTGTCCTCTGACATTTTCTTTGGATGTGTTTTAAAGTTTCAGGTCATCCAAATCACACCATGAAAGTGTCTCACCTTATCCTTAAGCCATCCAGAAGGTTTCGGTTTTATGTGCAACGATTTGAGAAATCTTCCTCCACTACGATGCAAAAAAAGATGAATGAAATTTCCATTTTGATGCTCAAAGTTTTGAAAATGTATATTTGAAACTCAACAGCAAGATGTTGTTTCAAAAAGCTACGTTCTTATGACTCTCATAGGTGGGAAGTCACCACTCAAGTACTCTACTTCAGTACATTTTTGATTTACTTGCACTTGATTATCTTCATTTTGCTGTTCTTCTGCTTACATTTCAGAGGTAAGTATTATCATTTTTTACTCCACTACATTTATATGATAGCTATAGTTACTAGATAATTTACAGATTCCTGTTTTACATAAAAACATACATACAATCAAAAACATGATACATTGATATGGATTAATCTCACCATCAGGATGTGAAATACTTACATTTGATTCACCTCGACCATCTGAAACAGGAGGCAATTTACACATGAATGCATCAGGAGCAATAATCCATTAATATCATTTATGATAATATAACAATAAAAATGCTACTGCATAATGGTTACTTTTATTTGATATACTTTAAATACATTTTACTGCATGATATTTCGTAGTTACTTTTCCATGTTTATTATGAATTCCGGACTTTTACTTGTACATGTTATATTTTCACATAGTGGTATTTCAATTTTTATCCTTATAAAGGATCTGGATACTTCTTCCTCCACTGCTCTGGATACTCTACAGACCTAAATACGAACAAAATAAACAGTGAAAACAGTTAATTGTTCGGGAAATAGTTTTAATTAATTTTTTGGACAACCCTGACCCTTTGAGGGTCTTGTGAGCTGTAACTGTAAACACTATAGTAAAATCTGACCCGTCCAATTTTTTAATTGCGCACGATGACGTGCAGATAGATTGGTTTTGCCGATAATTGTTAGTGTATTTCCTTGTGTGTGTGTGTGTGTGTGTGTGTGTAAGACAGAATGCATGTGTGTGTGTCCCTGTCAGTGTGCATTGACTTCACCTGTCCTCTACCTTTGTAATCCCTGGGTACACCTGGGCCTTTGGGCTTCAGGGCTTTTAGCAGATTGCATGTGTCTGACTTAGGACAATTACACTGATTGTTGCCCTAGAAACTCTGCTCTCCCTCAGCTTCAGGGGGTAAAACAGTTAATACAATTAAAGGTGACAGAACAATGTGGAAAATGAGAGAATGTGTCTGCAAGCGGCTTTTAATATGCATCTAACTCTACCACACTGTACAGAAACAGCACCTTGACAAACAAATCAAAATCGTTGTCGTATACAGAAAGGTCAGTTCTATTTCTGTGGAATGAATTTATATCTTTTTACCAAAGTTTATTTAAACTTGGGAGGTTTGATTAAATGTAGACCTGTTCTCTCATCTTCATATTTTAACAAAAAGGCCTATTTCTAAATAGAGAATTCATCAGCCACAAACATCGCATCGTAGTTAATATGATTGTTCTGTTGGATTCACCTTCATGTCCAAATTGTATTTGTTGAAAGATAGGAGGCTTAATGCTAATCTTATTCTGTAATGGCCACGATAAGATTGAGCTCAGATTGATCCTACAAAGTCCTAGAAAGTGAGTGATTCACATTGAGAAGCATGAATCTTAAGGACATCAGCTGTATCTCACCCAGTGGTGGAAAAAGTACTCAGATCCCTCATTTAAATAAAAGTGTCAATACCACATTGTAAAAATACTCCATTATAAGTAAAAGTCCTTCATATAGCAATTTACACTTTCTATACAGATACAGGGTACCAGCAGAGGTTACAAGGGTCGTGTAATGATTAACGGAGTAGGAAAGCAAAGAAGAAGAAGAGTATTACCTCTTTTTTTTAACCTAATTTCAATGAAACTATGTGAGAAGTTCAGAGGGGAAATTCTAACAACTCATAGGCATCTGAGACGTGACAAGGAGACCCGACTTTTTTTTTTAACATGCATTTAAAGTGTATAAGCTAATGTTTTTATGAAGAATTTTAATATGAAAAGTAACTATAGCTGTATAAATGTAGTGGAGTTAAAAGTACAATATTTCCCTCTCAAATGTAGTGGAACAGAAGTGTAAAGTAGCATAAAATGCAAATACTCAAGTCCAAGAACCTCAAAAAGTGATGATAGTTGTTGAAACAGAGAGCGGTGAATGGAAATGTTGTGTGGCGGTGAGACTGAGCAGCAGTGAAGAGTGGGTGTTAACACTAATTAAACATCTGTTCGAAATGGAGACACTGGCAGCTATGAAGCTAGCAATCAAATTGGGTATTAGAAACCACAATGTTACTGTCATTTTATATCAAACAGAATACATTTAGTTGATTGATTGGAAGGGGGAAAAACACATCCTGTGCGCTGAAACTTGCCTCCAGTAAACTCCGTATGTGGGAGTTTCCTACCCACTGTGGGCCTTTGTCAGGTAATGTCTCAGTTTATTATCCCTGATATGAACTATAAACCCAAATTTTGTTTACGATGAGGGGCGTCAGGGCATTGTTGAGTGATGATATTTCACTAGGGAAGCATTATGTACACTTCATAATATTGGCTCCTCAGCACATTCGCTATGCTAGTCCAGTCCAGACTTGTTTTTTTTTTTTTATGGTAGCATAGGGCTTTAGGACACTGTAAGTCAGG
This sequence comes from Bovichtus diacanthus, assembly GCA_943590825.1. NCBI lineage: Eukaryota > Metazoa > Chordata > Actinopteri > Perciformes > Bovichtidae > Bovichtus > Bovichtus diacanthus. The sequence goes on from CALSBV010010813.1 coordinate 13,887,129, forward strand.
GTTTCATCTGTGAGAGCAACATTATGGCTTCATTTCTGTATGTGCCTGTGTGTGTGAACGCGTAGGTGTTTATGAGTCTAGATTAATGACCACTGGCATAAGAAATGCCAGCGACTAGCGTTTTACACAAACAACTTCTAGTTTTGTGACGATATAGGGAAACGCCTCGGGGTGGAAACATGACTTTTGCTGTCCTCTGTTACTCCCTTCATCCCTCCCTCTCTTCATCATCCATCGCTCCCGTTCACCTGTGCCACCTCACTAATGATTGCTCAGCGGCTGTGAGTCTACCATGCATCATTTACCCAGAGTGCCAGAGAGGCAGCAAGAGAGAGAAGTAAAGACAGAAAGGGGAGCATAAGAAAGAAATGTTCTATTCGTGCAGGTGGGGAGGCTGAACGGGAGCAACATAGATATTCAGAAGGTGAGAATGAGAATAAGGAGAGAAACTGACAGAGGTGCAGACGAGGAGACAAGCATATGCTGCAAAGGCTGCGTAAAAGGTGAGAATAGGCTAGAGGGGACCAGGAAGGCCCATTTTATTAATCACTGCTTTGATCTGGTGGGAAATGCTGACAGCTATGGATGGAATTAATACTCAAGAGTTGCCACGGCTACACTTCTGCCAGCCTCCTTGAATAGGTAGCGACTGAGGCGAAAACAAAATAACTGTGTCGGCTTGATATGTGTGTTATTTGTGATTAACATAATTGCACAAACAGATTATGAGATGGAGCAGAATACGGTTACCATGTTACATAACAAGTGCTCCATATTTAGAGATGTGAGCGATATGGTTTGATTGACGCAATTTCAATGTAGCAGGAGTAAGGGCTGTCTAACATGTCTGGGTTCGATAACATTCAGTTTCATAAAGCTATCTTGATGAGTTTGAAATGAAACAATTGAGTGTTGCCTTACACATGTGAGTGGTTTCTCAACAGCTATACAAAACAAAACAAAAGCAGTGCTTCACACTTTTGAGAAAAAAAAAGAACTGCAAGACGTGGTGTCAAAAACAGCAAATATCGCCTCGGCACAAATATCACAGCAATGAATTGTTCATTGTTTTCTACCAAATGCATGATGAATTGTTTGATTCCCCGCATGTGTGACTAGCCTGGACAAGGCTCAGTGGCATCTTACAGCAAAATATCAGCCAGTCAAAAATTATTTAATATTCCAATTTACCTTTTCAGGCATAAAGACAGAGAAAATGCAATAGAGCTGAGCGATAGTTTTTCCACATTCCTCACACAAGCTGAATGGGCACTATTATTAGGTGTCTGACTAGACGGCCAATCAAGTTGATAATAATAGGTTGGATTTCTTCCGACAAGGGATGGATAACACAGCAGCTGACCCCACATTACAGCCAGCCAGCGGTCATCTTATTAGCCTGTAAAAAGCTCAGGTGTGGGCGCGTTTTGTTTGCCTGGACTTGGTCTCCCATCGTACCGATATAACCTCGTTTCTGAAGGCGGGAGCCAACACTGGCTGTTAGGGAAATGATTAGAGGGGAAATAATAGCACTATTGCAACACTAAATGTCTGTGTGTAACATCTCTGATGAATATGATTACACTCGTCAATAATAACATATGTCTTCCCCATAGCTTTAAATAAGAATATTGTACTCTGAGCACAGTAGCCTTTCCAAACACTGCACTGGACACCTGTTAATGTGGATAATCAATATATTGGCAGGTTGTTGGAGTAACCACAGGCTAGAAGAACCATCATGAGATTCTCTTGTTTCCATGTATATGTTTTTCTCTGACCTTTGTGCGGCAGCAGTTGAGGTGCTTTTTCTTTTCGAGGGATGCAAATCCATCTAAGGATACCAGTCAAATCCATGTAAAGCACTCAGTTGAGGTTGAATCCACAGAAGCCTCAAATCAGGGAGTGGAGCCTGCGCTGCTTGGAACAAGGTCATATCGTTGTGATGAGCTCGAGAGGAAAACGTTTTTCTTTTGTCATTTTAAACCAATTTTACCAATGGCTTGATTGAAATATCACTCTGTTTACAGCTTTTCTTTTACAGTAGCGGATGTAAAGGAGCAACAAAGGAGGCTTTTAAACAAAAGGGTTGAACCGCACGGTGCGGATAGCACAGACTTTTATTGACAAATCAACATCAAAATAAAAGCATGAAATGCCACATGGAGAGTATCACAAAGACAAGACGACGATGTAGCAAAGAGGAATGTGATATGACATATTCTCACTAAAATGGAAGAAAATTGATACTTAAATTCTAGTATTGTGTATTTGTTTCTATGTTAAATGCAAAAAAACTCAAACGAAGGCTAGCCTACTTTGTTTTTTTATTAATTAATCAATTTCCACTCTCAATCTTTTCCTTCTTTTTCTTTATATTATTTTTTCTCTATTTTTTTATTTTCTCTTCTTTACTACTACTGCTACTGCTACTACTAATACTACTACTATTATTATTATTATTTCTTTACTCTACAATATATAAACATTGCATGAATGCTATAAGTATGAACAACACCATATGTAAGCAAATGTATATTTATGTTAAATCCTGCAATAAAGTATAAAAATAAAAGTAAAAACGATGGGGAGACAGGGAACAAATAAGGCACCGCTATACTGTAAGGTAGGTCATAACCCGAGATGGATTAATGAGCAAGAATTGCACCTGCTTACAAGGAACAGACAGGGGTTGAAAAGGTGAACACTTGATGCCAGAGACACACCTGCTCCTCTCATCTTCAGCATGATTGTTATTTGGAGTTCACAAGGTACTGGGTGTTAGTTGAACAAAACCTCCATCTTTATAAATTCTGATCTCCTTTGTACTGCAATCTGATGGGGTTCAAAGATGCCAAAAGAAAGTTATCCCACAATGTGTAGAGCAGCGGGGATGTAAGCTTGAAACATCAGACCTGCAGTCCTTCTCCTGTCACATTTCCTGTGTTCGGGCTTTAAAGAAGCTCCTTCTGCGACTAAAAGAGACAAAAGGAACAATCAAACACTGTGAGTAAGCGTGCTTCTGGGCTCCCACATTCCCTTTGGAGGGCACACCGCAGCCTTTCATCTCTGCTCCTCTCTCTGTATCTACCCTCTCATCTCTGTGCTTTATGTTCTGCTTTCTGAGCAGAGTTCAAACACTGGGGACCAGTTTACATGTAAATACTGGCGGTTCCCAATGCATCGCTCCAGTGAAACATAAAAAGCTCAAAGTTTTTTCTCATATAACCAATCTATTCTCTTTAGGTTGTTAGCCTCACATTTATATAAATAGTCTCCCCTTCTTTTAATTAAAGCGTATAAGAGACAGTGTTGTTGCAATGAATGCTAATCTTCCAGCTGGATGGATGCAAACGGACACAAATGGTCAAACCTAGAACATGATATTCCAGCACTATGTGACGCTGCTATCCTAACACACTGATGTGCAAATCAATACATGAAAAAAAAAAAAGGCTAAATAAATGAAAGGAGGGAGGATGCACCTAGGTCGATAGACTTGCAGGTGATTGAGAGGAAATGGGGGCCTTGTGTGCATGTGTGTGTTTATATCGCGTGTACGTTTGTGGTTAAGCTTAAGACCTATATTGCATGGTTGTACTGCACGTGTGTATTGTGAATGAGACATTTTTTTGTGCTGTGTCTCGTGGCTACTGATCTCTTGTTTGGTATTGACTCTGTTTGATTCTTCTACAGGAAGTATTTTTCAGGAGAACAGGGAGAGCTCTTTGCTGCAAACAGGCCTTTAAGTCCATCAATAAAGAGGAAGGAAGACCAGTAGAGTGACACAGAAAAGCCCAGTGGAATCCACAAACACCTACAACAACAAAGAATGATGTTAGACACAAAAACAAAAATCCACTTTTCACATTTCAAAAGAGTTCCAAAGTAAAACACGTGCTTAATCAATCATTTTATCATTAATTAGATGCGAGCATATTCATCTCGTGCTTCTACAAATACAATTATATGGATTAGGTAAAAAGACATAATCTGCAGTTCAATCCTCATTACTATGGTGATTAATCCACACTGATTACCTCATTTTAATTAACATAATGAGTCCCTCAAAATACCCATTCTGCCAACAGCGAGTGTGATCTTTGGTTATGTTTTTGTGTGGCCTGTAAGCATTGTTATTGTGTGTGTACATCCGTGTGTATGTGTGTGTGTGTTCTACCTGGCTGTGACAGGGACGGTCAGCCAGTTGAAATTAGATTACACAATCACAAACGTCCCAATCAGGGCTCATGCATATTTCATCCCCCCCGCCTGCCTTTCATAATTACTTAATTAATTCCCAGCTCTGAAGAGATAGGCCAGCGCTAATCCCCCAGCCTCCCTTGGGGCTTCCTGGGACTGCTATAGATGTCCTGTCCCAGGATGCACTGCAGAAAAATAGAGGGAGACATCCTGAACAGTGGTGCGGACTGTAACCAGGGAGCTAAACCTGCTCTCTTAGGAGACCTCACTTTGTTCTCCTTCTTTGTCTCTCCCTCTAATGTAGGTTGGGATTCAGGATTCAGGATTCTAACTTCCCAGTAAAGCTCTCAGCTGGGGGTTATGTACAGCCAAAGAGTCTCCATCCCACTGTGTTTCCTCCCAGAGCATGGAGAACGGATTCTGACTGATCTGACACGTGGAAGAATGGGGAGACGTACTTACTTGCACACTTTTACAAGCAACATGTGCTCAGCCTGTTTTCGCTGCTTCTTCATCTCTTGTTCTTTCAGCGATGTCTCATGCACTCCGTTTGCACTGGAGGCAGATAAGGAAACAAAAGGGAAGCTTTTCTTATGTACTCCCACATAGTAGCGTATTTGAATACGCCTTGAATATCTAGCTAAACCAAATTCAAACCTCAATTCTGTGCTTTTTCTAGCCTCCTTTGATATTAACTATGTCGGCTTATGTTGTAGGAATACAGAAACAGAGGAGGAAATGATGTCTGCCATATCAGCTATAGAATGAGTAAGGTGAATCCAACAAGTCCCCTTGGATCTGTTGGAAAGACACAATAATTTGAGAGAGAAACTGCATAAACATGCAAACATTCATAAGCTGCACAGCATTAATTCCCTTTGGCTTTCAATGTAAATTCTAATGAACCAGACACAAGATTCCTTCTGGACCCGCAGCTACTTAATTCTTGATGAATGAATACAAGCAAACATAGCAACACTTATTTAATCACACCTCCATGGCCACGTGGTAGCAAATAACATCTAATACTGGAATTATGTTGACCCAAAATAAGTGAGGTAGCCTTTCGTCCCTTGCTCCCGTTTGAAAAATGTTCCGTCGCTTCTTAGGCTGTAATTAGTAATTATCTGTAGATTCAAATCATTTCTTTTGGAGCACTTAACAAATTAATGTTATGTCCACTGAGAGACGAAATCATCACAGTTGAGGCCGTGTGTCCACATTGTGCACAAGGACCAGTCACCTGCTGCTACTCTGCTGCGCGAGTCCCAACAGCGGGACTCCAGCGACCCAGAGTTTCCACAGAGAGAGAGAGTGAGGTAGAAAGGAGAGGCAGCGAGAGACCAAAGGCAGACTTAAAACACTCCAATCAATCAGTAATTTCACTTTGGGCTAAATTCATGTTGATAATTAGCCAATCACAGCAGGTTTGGCAGTGGGAGCTTGCCAGGCAGGTGCCTCGAGGCCCTCAGGGGACCCAAACTGTCTCTTCCCTTCATTAACTCCTCTCGTCCTCTCCCCTTGTCCGCCTGATCCTGCGAGCGGCCGGGGCTGCTGGGTAATTCAGTCTCCAGTCTCTGAGGTGACCCCACGCCGCAGGGCTGAGGGAGCTGAGGATACAACACTTCTTTTTAACCTCTCTCTGACTCCCTTTTTTTCTGCTTCCCGGCCTGTTGTAAACTCTTTGTTAACGGGGTTGAGCTCAAATGGTCTAAATACCATGAACTTTATTTTTTCCTGACCTTCAACCGAGTCTTTAGATATAGAAGTCAAAGAAAAAGATATTAGCGTTTCTCTTTTGTTTTTCTCTCCGTCTTCTTCTCTCTATGTCTGTCTGTCTTTCTGTCTGTGTAGAAATGCAATTTCCTTCCATCTCACTGTTTGCAGCTCTTTATGGGCGCTTTATTGCCGTTCTTAGCTGATTGCTTATATTTATTTACAACGAATGCAGTTATGAGGCGCTGGTGTTGAATGCAGTGGGCATATAAATGACGCGCTCATCTCCTGTTAGCGCATTAGAATGTATTGCATAGCTTTCATCCAAACACTTTTTTTTCTTCTCTTTTTTTGTCTTCATGACTGCAATTTTGAACCTCCCAGGATCCTCTCTTAGATTAAGATTCTAAGAGAGGTGCCACTTCCAAAGCAGAAACAGTTGCTTTGTTCCAGGAAAAAACAGCAAAAAGCACACTGGGCCTTTAAAGATGAGATACACTCTTTAATATGTGTCAAAAAACCAAGTTGTCATAATATCCAACTTTAATAAGGGATGTGCAGAGATCCTTTCCTCACAGAAATCCACCCACCCACGCATGCACGCTCACATGCACACACAGTAATCAGTATGATTTCACATTATGGTTTTGCACATTGCCATTAAAGCTGAGTTACAATGCGATTATTGCCTGTGACAAATGAAGAGGTTATATTCAAACTATTAAACAGCTCATAGCTTTTGATAGGAGACATATATGATCAGTTAAGGTGCTTCAGGCAGAAAAAATGCTGTCTGTCCGTCTCTGTCTATTTCCCTTTTCTTTTCCTCCTCTCTAACACAGAAGATAGACATATTTTGAATTATGTTAATCTGCAATTTTTGCAGTTTGGAGGAAAGAACACTGCAAACAATAACACCAGTTGTTCTCTCTCCCGTATAAAAGTGAATACAAATATCTCTGTGTGCAACAACACAAACACACATATACATAACCAGTCGGAACATGTTTTTCAAAAGCATGTTAATCTGTAGCTTTGGAAGTGGCACAAAACGCAACATCAATTGAAATGACAATGCTGGGAGTCGCACATACGCACATGATTGCTTTTGCTGTCGTAATGCGTAAAATGAGCACACCCGATGGAGGATTGTGCTTCTAAAAGCTACACAGAAACACCACAAGTAGCTCTTTTGAGAATATATATATCCATCAATACAAATGTAGGTGAAATGACAGAAGGCGTGCACGCGCAAAGTACGCGCACGCCGTGACACACACTCACTGATGACAGGTGCAGTACGCTTCACTGAGCAGCTTTGGTTACTGACAGATTGTGGCAGGTGAGCAGGTCTAAGCAAAGCAATGACTGTCACCTTTAATCTCCCAAATCCACATGCATACACTCACGTACACACAGACACACAAATACTCCCACCACCACTGGCGCTACAATATTTTTTCTGCTCCATACCCTGCATGTCTGATTGCTATCCTGTCTGCTGGGGATCGGGACTACTCCAGGGGGAACCAGAGTAGAGCCAGCGACTAAACCGATCTACCTCTCCCTGGAGACCCTTTTTCTCTCATAGTGCATACACACCCAAAAAGCTGCCGTCCCATCTCATCCAGCCCAGGCCCAGACAGGCTCCTGCAGGGCATGCTTTAATGACTTCCTCTCGTCTTCCCCTCTCTGCATTTAGGTGTGGCTGCCATCTAAAAAGAGGGGGAGACGGAGAGATTAGCATATCAGGGGTGCAGATTAGTGCTTCTTTGGTGTGTACATGTACTGACAGAGGGTGGTAATGAGAAAAAAGGACCTCCTTCCCCCAGTCGGAATTCCATCCTCCGGTTTAACAGAGGGAATTCAAATGGAACCACAGATAGAGACGTAAGGCCTCTTTATCTGCTCTTTACAGGTAGAGGGAGTGACCATGTTTCCTCAATTTGAGGCACAATGGTCCGATGCGCAGTTGGAGATTAATGTGATCAAACTGCCATGCAACCAAAATAGGAATAGAAAATAAAAGGCTTAAACTTGCTTTGTGGCTTTTTAGTTGTATTTTGCCTGTATCATGGAGGGCTGGGTATCACAATACCAGTAGAAATACCAGTAGTCTTAAAGTTATACCGATACCAATAGAGTACTTCATTTCCTACCTTTTTTTATACTACATTTGATACCCATCATGTGACTGAAGCATTCAGCTGCGTAACATGCCACCATCACCCATCCACATCCAAAAGATTTTCACACAAATACTCGTATTCCCAGTTTTTCCATGCTCAACTTCACCACACCACAGACTTGTATGAGTTGTAGCTGTTGCGGTAGTGGGCCAATCATACATTAAACTGAAAAACGCTTGAGGGTACAAAAAGGATCACCTGCAGACATCGTTTGACTGGGGAAGTTTCGTTAAAACTAATACTGGGCTATTTTGGTTGATACCTTAATGGTATAGAGTACCGACACTCAGCCAAAGTATCGTGTCATCATTTTATTCCAACAAACATACAAGCTCTCACCGAAAAAGAAATGTTCCCCTTTCTATCTCCTTCTCAGTAAGCTTCCTGCTGATGTGGTTGGTTTTGGCCGTTGTCCAGCTGATACAGCACTGCATACTGCCGCCCAGTGAGAGGCCCCAGCTCCGTGTCAGTTGCGATACGAGAGCCTGACCGCCGGTGCCCTGTCTCTGCCACAGGGGCGAAGACCTCCTTACCCCTATAGATTTTTCCTTTGTGGATCTTGCAGAATCAATGTCCTGTTTTTGCCTTTCCAGACAGGGACCATGGATCAGCATTTTTTTCCGCCACTCCTTATCTCTCTGTGTTTATGTGTGTGTGTACCTGCGTGTTTACATCTTTCTTATTTTCCTTAACCTTTCCTTAGTCTGTCTGCCCTTAGGAAACCACATCCCCTTGCTTCATCCTTCTCCTCTTCCTCTCCCTTCTCTCAATTTCTACACATTTCTGCCATGCCTCTGGTACCAGTAGTGCAAGTATGAGACTCACATTCTTTGTTGCTATTTTTTTTTTTTTATCTAATCAGCCTACCAACAGGGTATTTAAACACAGAGGTATTTATTTATATAGACAATTTCAGTCCCTGGAGCCATTCTCATCTCAGCAGAGGTCTGGAGGCAGCTAGAATAGCTGCAGATTCACAGAAAGCTATGGAAAGTAGGACAGGAGTCCCTATTTGACAAACTCAAATGTTTGAACCATTCTTTAAAGCACAGTGTGGGGCAGCTGCAGAGCATTGCTTCTCCACCTGTTCTCAGTTGGATAGAGGATGATTTTTTTTCACTACCCTTGGCGCTTTGTTTCCTAAGAGACTCTTAGGTGGATAGAAACCATTGTTTCCAACATTGCACCTCACAATGACAATGGCTGTGTAACAGGGAGTCTGGCTGAGCTTTGCTACCTTAAGGGCTTCACTGCACACAATGTAAATGAATCTTCTCTTGAGCGCCCTCAGTTCTGCTGTCCAGTGGACCATTGGAAAAAACATGGGACACATTTTTACGCCTGCACTGTGGCAGAGTGGAGCCAGTGAAAGGTAACCTTTATGACACTTGGACCTACAACAACATGCCGCTGCCGCTGGTCACTTCACAGATGAAGTCCGGGCACAAGATGGAAAACATCATTGGATTCTCAGCACAATCTCAGAAAAACACTCCCTGCAGACATTTGGGTCAGTTAATTGGAATTTCACTTAGTGCCAATGGTCCATCAAGTAAGGCACTGGGTATATGCTGGCCACTGTTCATAGTGTGCTGCATTAGGAATTGAAAACCCCCCTCGCGACTCTAATTACCAGTCTCTAGACAGCTTGGGGGACACGGTGTTGGCGAGCAAAGACAAGAAGTGTTGAGATGAATCAAGCAATTAGAAGTCTATTTAGTTAACATATTTACAACATAAAATAAATGATCGGTGCATTTTGCATTGCTGTTTTTTTTTTTTTTTTTTTTTTTTTGGTTTCTTATGTTCCCTTATGTTTCATTCCTGTGGAGTAACAGCAATTCCAAAAGCACACAGTGACCTTTCAAATGCTGCAATAGAAAAATATTGAACCGCAAAAGTGAAGCTGGAGCAAGTCCACTGTCCCATCACTGTACAAGACGGAGTTCAGGTTGGCTGGTTACATCACCAAGGAGAAGGTACACAAAGAAAGAAGAGTATGTACCACTGGAAGACTTTATTCAGGCTTAAGCAATGTCCGGACTGCACTGACAAGGTGTAAAAATACATTAACATTTACACAGGGGTGAGATTCTGAGAGCGCTCCTTCCTTGTTCATATTTTAGTTCTGCACCTGGTTGACATGTGCATATTTCTGTGTTTCCCTCAGGTGTGGCCTCTTCCACAAATCGCACCTTTCATCACACTCTCTGCCTTCCGCCAAACACAACTCCTGATTATTTGCACTTCTCTGGTGACCATTTTGTCATGCAGTATTGTCATGTCCCAGCCGTAATATGCTACAGCCAGATAGTAGCAGTGTCCAGCATTATTTCCAAGACTCCCTTCTCAGTAGCCAGGGGAAGCGTTAAGGGCAGGCATGAAGCCGTGCAGGGCTAGTTCCACCTCCTCATTCTGCCTCCTCCACCATATATTAAATCCCACCCACTCCCTTGGAGAGCAGAGGGGCCATAAAAAGTACCGCAAGAGAGAGGAAAGGAGGAATCATTACGTGCAATTTATAAACCATTAAGAGCCGTATTAAAAAGCCTGCAATCTAATTCACCCAGCGGTGGGCTCTGGCAATGACGGTGGCTGAGGGGGAGAGGAAAGTTCATTTAGGGAGTGTGTTTTGGCCACTCAGAGCGTGTGTGATGTTAATAGGGTCCGGGGGTCACCTCTAGCCAAGGGATGCTTTACCTTTGCGCTGATGCCCAAGTCAGCAGTAGGAGGGCAGAGGGAGAACATGAAGGCTGACAGACATAGCGAGAGATGGGAGGAGAGGGAATAAGAGAGATATGATATTGCTCACCCATCACACCTATCAAGCTGTCTATCTCTTAAAAGTAATTGTTATGTGGTTTCACAGTTGTACAGTTTAAATAGGGTATGCAGGTGAAATAAAAGTAGAAATGTGCCTCTTCAACCACATAGACCTTGCTGTGGCTCCATTATTACGACCTTATGTTGTGTGGACAAGCACTACTCAAACTCACAGAACTTTACTTTAAATTGTAGAGGAGAAGTCGAGGTCTTTAAAAATATAAAAAATGCCAGGGTGAATTACAGGGAAATGTATTAGTAATAATGTATAAGACATCTCAAATTGTCCTTTTCATATAATAGTGCAGTCCTAAAAATGTCAAGTTTGGTCTGAATATTTCACCCAATACACACAATGGTGTAATACAGCTTCAATAAATTCACGACAAATGTTGAAATTAGCATAAAGACTGGAAGCATGAGAAAAAACAGCATGGCTCCGTCCAGAGTTTAAAAAGTCCTACCGGCCCACTTTCGATCTCCTCTAAAGCTCACCAAAATGTCCTGACTTGTTTGTTGGTGCACAAACAAAAAAATAACTGTTCATTTTTTTTAGACTCACTCTTTTTTTTAACCATTTCAATAGCAAAAGTTGTGGATAGTACCTGGTACTTTCTTAAGCACCACCTCGGTCGATGGTTCCAAGCGAGCTGAGCCGATACTATAGGGTGGAGTTAAAACACAACGCGGACCACCGATTGGTCAGAAAGAATAGTCACTGACCAGCACAAAGCTAGCAATTATAAATAGCCAAGCTGCCTTCAATAGTAACCGCATTTCTTTTATTCACTTAATGTCAGCCTGCAAAACTATGTTGTATAATTGATGAAGTGCAGACGTTTCTTTGTTCGGTTGCTGATAAAAGGATCCGGCAAGTGTCGCGTTGAAGATGATGTCGCGGCAGTTTCATGCGGTGTCAGCTATGGCGATCAGACTGATACCGCCTGTAGTCCTGTTTTCTGTAGCCTTGCTGCTAGATTCAAGGACTATATAGTAGTTAATGACGAGTTACTAGAGAACAGACTGGGAGATACAATGTTAATGAATCATTAGCTAATGTTTAGTTCACAAGTGTCTAAATAACGAGCACTTTCTTCATGAGTCGCCCCTGATTAACTCTGAATCAGCTGCTGAGCAGCACAAACTAGTAACTACTCATTCATTACTAATTACCTAATCATTACTCTTTTTGTGCAAGTGTTAGTGATACATTAAGTACTAAGTGGTACCTCATTACATGATTGTCTTACCATTAGTCAACCTTTTTGTGCTCCCTCAAAAAAAGTGTAATTTACTGTATTCTGATAAGTTGCTAAGTAGTCCCTGATTATTTCATGATAATCACAACAGCTCCTGAGTTTTTGAAAATGAGTTCCTTCATATCAAACCAGAGACAGCATATTCAAATCCTATATATATTAATATTCACATGGCAATGAACTGAAGAATGGATTTACACTCACTGATCCAATAACAACATTTCTATTAATAGATTTACATGATGAGTGCAGATATACATTGTCAAACCCACAGTCAGCGTGGTCCATTAGATAAGACTGTAACCGCTGTCACAGCCAATAGTGGTCAGCTGACTGAGTGAATATGCGATACGATAAGGCTAGTTCTGCTACACCCGCCTGTCATGTCACCCTTGCAGGTTATAGCTGCCCGTCTGAAGTATCCCCCTTCCAATCTTTATGCTAAGCTAAGCTAATAATCTCTCTGCCTCTAGCTTGGTACTTAACAGACAACATGAGAGTGGTTTTGATCTTCTCATCTAACGCTTGGCAAGAAAGTGAAATTAAATATTTTAGATTTGGGAATGATAATTGAGTGTCAATTTGACAGTGATAGCAGGTTTCAACCTGTCGTGTTTTGATTTTTGAGGTTGTGTAATGCACAACCTGCATTTGGATTATGGATTTGTGCCTGTGGAGCCAACAAGCACTTTAACGAAATGAAATAGAGCAGTGATTCCCAAACTGTGCTCACCGGCCACTGGTGGTACGCGGGCTTCACCTGGTGGTACGCAAGAGCCTTGCTGAAAGACCTCACAATTGCACTCCAACTGCCCTTAACTTAAATCCCCAAAAAATGTCACCTCATTTTATACACACAAAAGTTAGTTTTTACATATACATATCACATTACAACGATGCTAAAAAAAAAAATCAAATTTGGGTGGACATTTCTGAAATAGCATGAACTAATAATGTTAGCATAAGCTAAACGCAGTCGGATTCGGACTCCTCAGTCGTTGATTTAAGCAGAATGAGTTGAATTTGAAATGAATACTGATACAAGGTCCACAAAACAATCAAGTAAAAAGTGTTGACCTGAGCAAACAATTTGGGATTTACCGTCACAGGGCAAGAGGAACAGCAAAGACGAGGTGTTCATTCATTGCTGGTATCTGCAGTGGGAAGTGGCGATTGGGAAATTTGGTTTGGTACATAGTGGTACATGGTCTGAAAAGTTTGGGATCCTCTGAAATAAAGCATACAAGACACTGAGGTCAGGCTCGCATAAATCAGGCTGTAGAATATGTAAACAATAAGAAAGAAGAAACTGCCCAAGCATTCAGTGAAATGGTACTTACTTGACAGTTTTTGATACTTGGTTGTACTGGAACAGAATATCATATTCAAGATGTATTGAGGTTCGATACACAGCTCTATTGGGAACACTATGTGTGGTTATGAATAGAAAGTATTCTTGACTGTAATAAGTGTAGACCGACTGGTTCTGTTTATATCACTGCAGTGTTTATACAATATACTGGGAGCTCTATAGTCATGACTATATTGTCTTTGTAAGCAGAAGGTCAGAGAGGGTCAATAACTGTGGCGTTGAGAGCGTCTGCCCAGAGCCCGAGGCCCTCCCTCACCATATCACAACAACATCACATTCAATACACTCCAAATTGAGCCCTCATGCAGAACACTGCACAAATCAATATTCTTAAAAAGGTTACACGTCAAACTATTAAAATACTTTATTGATCCATATGCGATATGCAGTGCTTGTATAGAAATCCATTTTTTATTTATTTACTTGTCATTTAGCAGGCACTCTTATCCAGAGCGACTTACATTGAACTAACTACAGGGTTAAGTGCCTTGCTCAGGGGCACAAAGGTGGCAGCCCCTGGTATTGAACTCACAACCTTCCGGGGTTCTATTTGGAAGCCTGACCTCTAGACCACCACCACCCTATAGATGTGTTGTCCCTGTCCTACGGCAGAGAAGTATTCTCATTATTACAGTCTCATTATTTTGATTTCTTACAGTATCACATGGCCAAATAGGTGTGGGAGAGAGGCAAACAAATCTCATTCAGTTGGCCACATGCCTTGATAACTGCCGCTCTCTCTTTTGAGAACACCCTGTCAAACTCAATGCCAAAATTTGACAGTTTAACGTTTCCGGCACGAAGTCTGACATGATGTTCTCTGCCATACAAAAACAGAAAGAGGGAAGGGGACATTTAACGGGGCTACGTATAACTCAGCTCTTACATAAGCTGTGTTAAGAATATCTCAGAGAACATCCCATTTTGAACCTATTCATCTTCTTTCTTACTGCTGTCAACGTTCGGAGAAAAAACTCCTCCAACTGAGAGACGTAGACAGTCAAAGAGCATCTCTCTCATCAAACCCAACTATCTCAAAATCAAACATTCACTTTTTTTTTTCACATGTCATTCAACTAAACTGAGCAGCTGCACTAACATCACAGCATGTATAATAAACCTGTCACAATTTGTACTCGTAGGGAAATGGGAAATTAAAAGACAAAAGCAGGTGTTGAGGATTGAGATTTTATTTTTAGAACGGGGAGCAGGAGAAGAAAGGGTGACCAAGATAGATGGATGGAGGGATATTGAGTATCAAGGTGAATGGAACAGCATGCAGGAGCACGGAGGAAAATGCAAGGCGAGGCAAAAAGTCAAGAATCAGGTGCCAGAAAAAGTCAGTTGACGGTCACAGATATACCAGAATAAAGTGTTATTACTTTTGATAAAATATATCTTCATGATAATGGGTGAGAACGAAAATATACAAAAATGGAACCTGAGTTATGGTGGCATCCATCAAGGGGGAAAAAAGAGGAGTTTTATCTATAGAACCATGAATAGCGAATAAGAAAAATGTGAGTGGCACTCTTAAGTTTGATGGCGTTTTTGATAGCCTCTTGAGCCATTATAGCAGGAGAAGTTAGGAGGAGCATCACAGGAGGTGATGTAGTTTGAATGTGGAGAAAAGCAAAAGGCACACAGAGTAGAAATAAGGGACCAGAGGCAGTTATGAATGCACAGTCAATAGTGAGACAGAGAATAGGCAAGAGAGGAAAAATCGAAAAGGGCACACAAGAGCAAGAGAAAGTGAGTGGGATAGAGAGAAAAAGGACTGGCAGTGACGAATGGAGGCAGTTAAAGATATCTGCCGAGCGATCTGTTATTACAGAAGGAGGGAGACAAACAGCTTCTTTCTTTTTTTACAGCGGCATAAAGACACTCATCAATTTAAATCGGCAGGGTTCCTGGATTTCACCTTTTCTCTGTCAGACATTGGGTGGTGAAGGCGTGTTCCTCCCTCCTTGTCCACTCATCACACAGAGGGGGCAGACACCCCTCCAGGGGCATCCTGGGTAATCTTGCGTGGCCGGAAACGTGGCGTTGGTGAGCGGATGGCGGCAGCACCCTTTGTTATTTACTGCTCACTTAGCCCCTCTGCACCCCGACACACACACAATTTATGAGGACAATCGTTGGGCCCGCCGCGCTCCATTGGAGCACTCCCTGATGGATGTACACCGGGAGAGAGAGGGAGGAAGCCAGGGAGAGTCAGGAAGACAAAGATTGAGGTTGGCGTGTCTTACAGTTTTCATTGCTCTAAATTAAACTATTCGTTGTGCTTCATAAGAGAAAAAAGTCCTATCAAAACAATAGATAATGAAGATTATTTTGTCATACAAGCGGTAGGCTATGCATGGAGTAAAAAAGTCCCCCTAGATATGTTAATAAGCACTTCTGTGTGGCAGCTTGAATATCTCAGAGGTTGAGCGGTCCCATCTCATGCTACGAGGGATGTGAACTGAGCTACCTGCTCGTATGTCTTGCGAAATGCCACTGACGCACCAAATGTCACCAGAATGTCAGCAATTCCGCTGTCTGTGTTTGGAGCTTTTATTTTGGTGCATTCATTTTCGCAGATACCTCTGCTCTGTGCCTCAGCCCTCTGCCTCTTTCATCCTGTCTGCACGTCCACAAACCTCACCTCAGCTGTCCCTCTGCTCCGTGCTTTCACTAAGGCAGACGGTGTACTGCACAGTAAGTGTTCGATCATAACAATCCATTAGAATAATCACTGATAACAAGTCCATTTTCATAAAAGAGGCGGGAGAGGGATTAATGAGCTTAACGCTACTTATGTTCCATCCATTTTGTACTGTAAATCAATAATCCAGTAATAATGTTCTTCAGTGGGGCAACAGAGCCCCAAGAGAAGCATCCTCTCTTCGTGAGTTATTTGAGCCGCCCTGCTATCTCCTTTGTTCTCTATAAAGTTGCCTTTTGGGACGGTCAGGACCAAACACATATATTTTTAGTCTTTTCTACACAGTCTGGTGTGAAACAACACGAGGGATTGGTGAGACTCCAAGAAGCAGAGAGTGCACAGAAGGGGGGGGGGGAGAAAGCAAATGAGCGGAGAGGATGGGGCTGAGAAAGCAAGGGAGAACATGAAATGCATGGGAGGAGGTGAGAAGATGGAGGAGACACATGGTGGCGGGGTAGAGCATTTTACATTACTCTGTGACACCATCCTCACTATCTATAGCTATGCTCTAAGATACAATACTTCTCTCTTTTTAGCGCTCATAAAGAAGATTGTTGTTCAGTGGTTATGTGTTGTTTCATTCAAGGATCCTTTTCGACTCTGGTGGCATCGTAATCAATTGCATTCAACAGTATTTTGGCATTATTATTGATTCAGTTGCAGAATTGATACTTTTTCCACTTGTATTCAGAAACGGAGCCAAAACCAGCAAAGTGTGCAGCCTCTGGACGATTCAAAAATGTAATTAAAGCACATTTTTCACAAACAAAATAACCTTGTTCGGTAATTACTGATTTGAGGATTGAAATTGCTAGCCTGTATGCTACCATAAGTTGATTGAGTGTGTACCTTGTATTGTGTGTTTAAAAGGTGCTGTCATGACAACTGAAGGTATTTTTAAAGTTATAGCTGGGTACTAAGAACAAACATTATGGGTTTAACACTTCTAATGTTTGTCTACAAACTATTCTGTTATTTATCACGCAGCAGCATCCACTTATCATTTCCCTAGCCAAGGATGCCACCTGAAGTTGTGCTGTTGAATCTTTTAGTAAACAAACAAAAGCTATGTTTGCATTCAGTGCTCACCAAAACTTATCGTGCGTGTCCTTGAGGTGTAGCAAACACTTTGAATGCATTGTCTTGCTCATAAAGCATTTTTAAAGCTGCATTGTTTCCATTACAGCAGTTTTCTTCTTCACTGTCTTTGTTGGCACATGCTTAGTTTCTTGATGCGTTACCACCTGCTGACCAGTGGATTAATGTGAAATAATTTACAGGACAGTGTATCATGTCAACAAAACTACCTCATAGCGCCACTAGTGGTGAAAAATTCCACACTGTGGCTTTAAACTTATCTTGTGACTTATGTGTGGTGTCAACTATAGACTGTATGTAAGAAGTGGACATAGTCACCGAGACATCACCCATTAGAGTTTTTGGCCGTGGCCATTTGTGACACAAAATCAGTCGGAAGTCGCAACAGCTCATTTCAAGATAAGCGTGGATTTATGTCAACATCTCATATAATGGTAATTTGGGGGTTTTGGTTCATTTCAAACAAACACAGTCTTGGCTTTTAGAATGTGAAACTTTTATCGCCATGTTCAGACGATAAATACATTTTTGAAGCTTGTAAAGGGATGGTGAAACGCTCAGCGAACACCGTCAACTCGCACTCTGCTCCTACTCAGCGCCGCTCCCCCTCCCTCCCGCTACGTCTTGATAATGAAAGGTGAAATGAATGACATTTGTTTTTTTGGAACCACAAGTGACACGAGAGGGTGGAAGTACAACCTAACGCTAAACAAGACATTTTTCGGTGACCTAAATGTTCAAATGACCATACTGTGAAATGGTTAAAGTTGTAAGACGAAAAAATCTCAAGTTAGCCCAGCCCTTGAGCATAATCTGCTTTATCATCTATTTTCCTCCAAATGGGATCATAATTTACTAAATTAACATAGTAGTCACCATGACGTCACCTATTGGTTTGTGGACTACTGTTTTGAAGCTTTGAGTTTGGCATTTTGGCCGCCGCCATTTTGTTTTTTTGGGAACGAGCAGTGACTTGACAAGGTGTCCTACTCCTGTCTTTTTTTCCAAACTGGGGGCGTGCCGACCGCCATCTCCTAGGCCTACAGCTAATACACGGACGATGTATAAGTACATCATAAAACCTCGCTTAAAAACATCCAAACTATCCACGATTCAACAGGAATGCTGATAAATGTATCAAATAAATGTGATAATGACCAGGATGTCCCAGCAGAGGTCAGGAGGACAGGACAACAATTAATCAGGTATGTGCAGACCTGACCAGGAGTGACGAGGCTCTATAATGACCACAAAGACCCTAAAAACTCTGGGACGGCCAAATCAGACTTCTTTCATTCTGGCTTTATGCGATGTTATCTTGCTGTGATCCTTTGACCTTCACACCAATTCCTTCTTCACTTCTCCAACTCCTAATGGACTGATCTGTCTACTCTATCCTACATGCCATCATCAAAGGAAAAGAACTACTCGCTATATATACTACACTACAGCGGTGTGTTTACTATTTGTCTGAATTTAGCTCTAGCCTAGAGTGATGATGAATGGTAGTGTGTGTGGCCGTGCTCTATTCTGGTTGGAGGGGATGAGGGCGGAGCTGGGTGCAGTGCAGGGTTAATTCGAAACATGTTGGGAACATCAGAGTCCAGACAGCATCCTGTAGCCCCAGCTGGCAGCTTCCCCTCTCTTCTATCCCTACTCTGGCTGCTCACATCCCCATGATGCACTGAGAGAGCTTTAAGAGAGAAAGAGTTGGCAAACTTTGCTGCCCATGTACCAACGCCAAGCCCCAGCTCTGCTCTGCCTGCCTCAGCAACAATCTCTGCAACAGCATTGAGAACAGGAGGTAATAGCCCACAACATACCCTGACGCGGCAATTATTCAGATAATGTAGGCAAATGAAACGGCAACAGATCGACATCTCATTCTGTCTTTTTCCAGATTTCAAAACACCCCAAGTCATTTGGCGGCTAAGGATCCAGCAGAGTATCGCCTTCAGGTCCATATGTTTTTTTCCGCTGACACAGCCTCTACAATCCTCAGGTGCCGGGTTTACAATCGAGTAGAGAAGGGAAGGAGATATTATACAAGGCTGCAGCCTTTTTTGATGGAATTAAATGTGACAAAATATGTGGGTTTCCTCCCTATTATCTTAACACGTTATGCACTTCAAACAGATTAGGAGTCACATTTTACTCGTATTATATAACAACATAATGGGCAGGAACTGTGGAGGAATCTCAGTTGTTCTGTATAAGTGCGGCAATTTAAGAGTGCAACTTAAGTTCAGAATTCCCAGATGAGAGACTAGTGGTTTGAATGGAGAAACACCAGAGGCCATCTGCATGTGTTATTAAACTGCCCATCGCCTTGGACTAAATCCCAACAGTGGGAAAGAATCCAGCAATCAAAGCACATATGGCCGGCGACTGGTGCCGGAATTATCCTTCAAATGTAGGTTAATGAATTCAGGAGCAGGCTGTGCTCATGAGCATCATATCTTTAACGACCTGACAGACGCACCTGCCAATCCGTGGCTGTTATCAAATAATATTTACGATAATACGATCGCACCTCCGAAGTCGACCCTGTTGGGTGACTGCACCGCCGGAGACGCCGGGACACCCAGGGCAAGTCCATTCATCAGAGACCATCAGGAGCTAATGAAACACACTGAGAGAGTGATTAAGACACAGACACCTACTACAGCAGGGCCCCGTGCCTGATGCATTAATCACAGCCACCGTCTACTGGTACTCTCTCTGTTGCTGTGTGTGTATGTGTGCAAGCCTGTTGTGCATGCCTGTGTGTGTGTGTGTTTGTGCATACAGACACACACAGAGACGGGTCTACGTGTGTGTGTGTGTGTGTGTGTGTGTGTGTGTGTATTTGTTGAGGAAATTGCAGCGTGCATGCAGAAGGTGCTACTGTCCTTTCTGAGTTTGCCCTTGGATATGGGCCACCACCTTTGTGGCTCTGCCAGTAAAAGACACTGTGGTTGGACTTGGCATACGTACAAGAAACTGTTCTCCTAATGATCATTAACTTTAGGTGTTAATTGATTAATCAAAACTGGCTGATGATGAGCGAACACCTACAAGCGAAAACTGTGCTCCATCTTGGAAGGGCTTACCCCGTCTGCTCAGCAAATTAATAAAACAATACAGATGGTACAAGTGTTATCTAATTATTTTGGTAAGATATTTCTGTGGAGCTGACGACTCATTGCAGTCTGGTCATACATAAGTTTGTCACATGAACTTGGCTGTTAAAAGCTGAAGCATCTTTTTTGGAAGTCCAAGACAGACCCGGCGCATCAAGACGACTACGCTACAAATTTGTTAGATGACATCCAAACACCATCTGTGGTGTCACAGTCAGAGAGAGAGAGGCTGCATATTGTTTATGACGGAAACAAGAGGATGAGGTTTTAATACCCGGTTTTATTGCTTAACAAATGAAGATGGGCTGAAGGTGATTATTTATATCTATTAATTAAGTTAATTAAGATGGGAGGATTGCTTCCCTCACCCCTCTTGTTAATTACATCTGTGTCTACAGAGCAAGGTTGATGCCGTAAATACAGATGTCAGCTCTGCACGCCCTATGTTAGAGATTACGCATGCATGTTTGTGTATGTGCAAGCATAGATTTAAATATCAATGTCCTCAAATGCTAAGTATATGCAAAATATCATACTTAGCATGGTATATAGTGCAAATTGCCTCTCTTCAGATGGGACAGACAGTCACTGAGTAATACAGTACTAATGAAATATGAGTAATCCCTAGAAATGAAAAAAGACATTGTCTCACATTGTGTTTCATGTGTCTTTGTCCAAAGCAGCCCAGTAGTTCGACCTGCTGAGTGAGCAAACCCACTCTATATCTGTCCCTTCTTCAGACTCGCTTCTGTTGCTGCAAATGGGACAGCGACCAAGGGGTCTGCACTACAAGCAGCAGATTAAAGGATTACCATTAATTAGATGTCAGGGACAGAGAGGGGCTTTGCCTGTCTTGGCCATGATACAATATCTGTTAATCTGCTGCGCTCCTGGATAAAAAGAAATCACTCCATTGACAGGAATAACGGGAAAAGAGGGATGGGGCCAGGGAAGAATTGAAAACAAGAACAAAGAGGCAAAAGGAGTGAGGAGTGGGTATAGAGATTGAAGGGATGAAAGAGGTGGAATGAAGCAAATATGCTCGTGTTCCACTTGAATGTACATTGAGCTTTTTCTTACAGAAAGAAAAGCAGCTGGGGATAATGAGAGGCATGAGGGAGTAAGAGACCAAAAGGAAGTGACAATGAGTTAATAACAGGGTGATCTATGAAGAAACAACGCACTGAAGAGAGGGGTGAAGTGGCTCGGGCCCGAGTAGAGAACACAGACTCCTGAGAAATATAAAACGGTGCTAAAATGGTGCTTTAGTTTGGTTATTTTTATAATTAAAACATTTCTTTCCTCAAAAGGTCTGCCAAATATGTCTCCCTGATAGATATTTGTCCATTTCATCTGTCAGCTTTGCACCGATGCATCTGTATAATTGTTTTAAAAAAAAAACAAAAAACGTGCAAAATGACCAGCTGCACTTTACAGATATAGCGTTCCTTTGTACACACGTGTCATTCTTAATTGAAGACTCAGTCAGATGGCTAGCAAGTAAGTCAGGTGATTGACAGGTGACTGCTTTGAGTTTGATAAGGCACTACTCCATAATAGAAGTCCTGACCCTCACTTTCAGTGCTATTAACCCAAGCCCCACTGCCTGTGTTGACTCCATCTTCCTTTGACAGCGAGTTTGATACTGTGCCTCAGGCCAAGTGAGGACAGGCTATCAGGGTCCTGTTAAACACCCGCCTTCTGCCCAGCAGATAACACTCAGCCTGTGGGTATCCTAGTTGTGGCCTTCCCAGTATAGACAGATCACCTGGACCGAGCCCACAGCTGTTTGAGGCTTATCACCAGCTTGTACACACGAGGCGGTAATATTGCTTATAGGAAATATAAACTACCTTCAAAGTGAGACTGATATTAGGATATACAACTATGAATTTTGTCAAGCTGTTTAAAAGCCTGAAGGCAAGTGCATGACTGCAAATTTCTGCTGCGGTGGATAGCACCTGAGGTACATTTTAGTTGTGAGTTGGTAATTGATGGAGAAGGGCTGGGACATCATTTTCTTATGACCAGGCATAGGGCATTCCCTCTATTTGAGTAGAGGGACTCTGGGCACCCCTATGAGCCCCACTCGCCTGAGACTCTAATTACTTTGGGGACCTGGAGAATTCAAAGGATTTAGATACGGAGAAAGAAGAATTTCCAATTTACTGCACCACTTGATGTTTGTCTTCGTTTGTGGTATGACTTCTGCTTCGGGAAGCAAACAGACACAAAGTGCACATTTGTGCGTCCTGATAAAGGTGAAACATTATTAGAACGCTGTCATGGCTGTGTTTATCCCTGGGAAGCGCCTGCGTGTGTGGATAATAATCTCCTGGACAAACACACTGTAACCCCCCCACCCATTCTTTGCCGGAGCTATCTTCATCTCACAAAGCTCAACCCCTGCCTGTCTGGCCACTGATATTTCTGCTCATGCTGCGGAGACAACGCCCCAAAACCCTTTACACTGGGATTAAAGTACCTCTGAAAGAATAAAAACAGAGCCATCAGTTTCATTTCTTGATTGAGTCGTATCTCATTCGCTTTTATCACGCCGTTGTTTAGACATTTACACAGACTTGTGAAAAATTCAGCTCACAGTTGGGGAAATGTTCTGCATAAGAATCTTGATACGACATCTTTCAGAGAGGTCTGCTATGATGATTTGGTTACATGCAAATCGTCTTTTCATTCCCTAAGCTTTATATAATTAGAATTCTGTAATCAAATTCAAATACGGAAAAAAAAGCATAAAAAATATTCATTTTCATTTTTCATTAGTTTGCAGCTTAGATTACATTTTCGCCTGATTGAGAACAAGTCCCCTGTGGACTGTGGAAGGTGCTGTCTAAACAATTTAAAACATGGCTTCCTTGACAACAGACCCTCTGAAGCATGATAATCAGAAACACATTTTGGTTATTAGGTCAACCGACAATAATTGCCTGGCAGGTTGGTCAATTAACACTTTTCCCCCCACACGTGTTTGAATCTGTACGCACACGTTTACATTGTACCTTATATAGTGGTTCAGAAAGGTGTTAATTCCTTTTCCTTGCAAGATTTAGTCAGCGCACATTAGATAAATGCAAATCACATGGCAGGATATTAGTGCATCAGAGAAGGGGAGCAGTGATTCATACTTATTCAGCATGACGTGCTTTGGAATTATGAGGCCACAAAAGCAGTTAAAGCTTAATTTGAGAGGTTACACTGTTGCCGACGGAAAGCTATAACGAAGCTCAATGGTCATATGAGTATTTCATTATAAAAAAATATTTCCAGTGATTCACTTGTCGTCAGTTGAGAGCACCCCTACGCATATGCACAGACCCATGACCAATGAAATGAGAGTGAGAGAAAATGGGTGGTAAACTTTTCATCATCTCCCTTCTTTCCTATTTAACGGGGGGGATGTGTTGCACTCGCTCTGAGTGGCAGAGACCAGTAAAGCCATAGTGTTTTACGGCCTCCGAGCTCAGTGTTGACAAAGATTGGGCACTAGAGAGGCCGACGAGCAAGTCACAAAGTCACGCAGGACAGACAGTGGGGGTTCGCAGAGAGATCCTTCACTGACAGAATCTAGTGTTTAAGGCATTAACGCCACACTAGCACACTTTAATTGAGCACCTAGTGAGCGAGATGTCAAACAGCCGAGTCCTCCAGGGTGCCATATGTTGTCGAAGTTATGTGTATGCATGTGTGTGTTTGACTGTGTGTGCCTATGTATGTGCAGGTTTGTGTGTGTGTGTTTGCACCTCGCCTGTGTGGGAGTGTGACAGACAGAATGAGACCTCTCAGCAGAAGGTGCTGGGGAGACAATCAATACTGCTCATCAAGGTGTGCGGCTACAGCCCTCTCGTTATGTGAGGCGAGGGAGGCTGCTGCCGGGTCTGCCTGAGGAAGAGCCAGGGGAGTACGGACACACACTCACAGAGGCCCCCTGATGCTTGCCTTTTCTTTTTTTTTTACGATATGTGACAAGATAATGAGTCTATAGCACCCCTGAAAATATCCCCCATGGGTGTATTATCCCTTTGTGTCTTTTCCTTGGAGGTTTACTATATTCCTAAGATTTACTGTGAACTATGTGACCAGATGTCCATTCAAAGGCACCTCTATTTTAGATGTGATATTGTCCAAAACCAAGAGAGGATATTTGTGAATATGCTGTACCGACTAACACAGGAGGAGAAACAAAATGAATAGAAAATGATACCTACAGCATACCGTGACATTGGAAAAAAAATACCTCTCTGCAAACAATGTGGCCCCTATTATCTACAAATAACCAGAATCCCGAAGGTGCTTTTGGATTAAATATAACTGCGAAAATAATGGGCATATTTTAAAATTTTGATAATGCAACCCAATCCTTCTGGGCACCATTTTTCTTGGACCAAGACTGTGGGACAGTTCTGTTGAGGTGCACACCATCCCCATCCGTTTTTATGCATGCTGCCAGTAAGCTGTGCCAAAGTGCTGATATCCCTCATTAGAAAAGCAGGATCCAGGAAAGAGTCCAACTAATGCCCGCTCACACTGACACAATGATGATGCAGGGTCTCCACGGGAGATTTGAAGGTCAACAAGAAAAACAGGTTGTAATAGATAGCAAATTGCGGCCTGTGAAAAGCTATTTAAATAGAAGTTCTTGTGCTGTTGTAGAATGAGCTTAAGGGGAGTGGAGATGTGTTCCCTCATGCTTGTTAACGCTAACTGAATTTGACTGCAGAGGGAAACAGACATGCTGATTGAGGTGGCTGTGTATGCATGTGTATCCAAGTGAAGCCTGTGTGATTTCCATGCCAGCAGTCAATTCCTCCACACAGTGTGGGGCCCTGCACTGTAACACGCACACAAAAAGTACAAAATATTTGACATAGATTAGGAAAAAGTACAGCTATTCTTGCTATTCATTATCTGGTGATATCGAAAATAATTCTATCCACTGAGCCCACAAAACACAACATTTATCCAGCCCTTAGGGCAGAGCCTTGGGGAGGACTGGCTCCAAGCTGGCTGGAATATGGAGTTAACACAAGTCACATCCCATCGCCTATATCCTCAGGCAAAATATGTATCATCATTTCCAGCAATTCCACATATCACCAGCGCCTACTTTTTCTGTTATGACTACATTTATCAATCTTATTTCCCTTTCTTCCTCTTGTTTGCTCACTCAAACACACTCGCGCATAAAGAGTATTCACGCTCTTGTCTTACTTGAAAGCCTTCTCCCTCCTGCGAAAGCTCTGGGGTGCTGCAGGTGTGGTGAGGGCCTTTCGGTACCAGATAGGGCACGAGGATTACACCCACACGAGATTAAACCACCATCATTGCCTGCTGGGAATTCTAACAATTATCAGCCTTGTACTCCAGGGATGTGGGACTGATTGGGGACAGGGGGTCCTGAGGCAGAGGAGGGGGGCAGCAGGCATTGGTTGTCGCGAGGGTAATGTCTCCATCTTGAACACCGGTCTGCCACATTGAGATAAACAGTGCCTGCCAGGCGAAACATCAGATGTCTCAAATGCACTGTTAAGAAGCACAGTTTGAGACATGGCGTGGTATATTTTGTTTCATGTGACTGGCCTAAGACTAGCCTGCTGCTTATCTCATTTGTTTTATTCTGCATCCTTGGCCGCAGCGCCGGTCACTGATGCTGCTGTTGAAAGTATGTACAGTAAATGCTCCTTTTTGCCACCCACACAAAAGCAGGCCTCTCTGTCGTTTTGGAACCTGTGGTAAATTGAAGGACCCTTCTGAGGGCATTAGGGAGAGAAAAGGGGGTCTGTAATGAGAGCATTAAAACAACATATGCTGCTCCTTTGCACCTCTACACTTCAGACTGGCTTTTATTTCACCCTATTTCCCTCTATTGTAGACTCTGCTCCCCCTCTGTTGAATTCCCACTTGCCTCATTTTGGAAAGTCATTGAGAGTCTTTGACAAAGACCGGCTGAAGTGAATGTGAAAGCGTGCCCCTGGCCTTGTCGCCTCGTAGAGAAGCAGGCCATCTGACCACCAGCAGTAGGTTGGGCCAAGTGGGGCTATTAGACCAAACCTGGGAGACCCGTGCATCCACCACTGCCAAGCTGCTCCACTCTCCTTCAAGCTTCAGACTACTCTGCCCAAGTCAGCCACCACCAACCCCTCCTCTTCTCTACTCTTCGCCCTGCAGGTGCCAACTCTTCTGCTCAGCCAGATCCCACTGGAGCATACGGAATAAATCCATCCAGTCAACCCCATTCTCCTGTGTGGGGGAGGGAGGGAGTGAAACAGACACGTGAAAGAGCACTAGTGGAAAAATGGGACTCGTAAGCGGAGGTGTCAAAAGAGGTTCAGTCCCAGGAGGGCTAATTCTATATTGTTGTCCAGATGACCTTGAGCTGGGTACCATGGAAACATTTCTACCTCGACTTTGCGAGGTGTCTTGGTGACTCTGTGTTCATGTGGCGACATAGCACTCTCACCTCAGAACAGAGAGAAATTGGCAAAGGCAAAGGGCTGGAAATAATAGCAGAGCGCCTTCTGTATCCGGAGAAGGAGAGTATTAGTAGGAAATCTTTTGAGGTGCTGCTGTTCATGCTCCATAGCTCCTCTTCAGACAGGTAGCTGTATTTGAAAGCTATTGACGGCCTTGTTCAATCAATGGAACAACAAAGTCCTGACCCAGAGTGACTCCGAGAATAGTGAGGGTAAGTGTGTGCACGTGTGTGTGAGAGAGAAGCGCGGAGAGGAAGAGAGAGCTTGCGATTGCAAGTGTTAATACGTATTTAAAATGCCATATGTTTTCGGGGTGCTCAGAGTGTGTCTGCATGTGTGTGTGTACAGGAAGAGAGAAAGACAGTCAGGCATAGAATGAGACAGAATACTTATGTGATTTGATCGTGTAATATTCGCTTGGAAACATACCAAACCTCCATGTTTGTATCTAAGCAACATGTGCACTCTAGGTAAATATCTGTGAGTTAACACTGCAATTGTCTGCTGTGTTTTGATATCCAAATGTAGTCAGCTGGAATACATTAAACTCCACGCATTTATTTCAGGAATTAAGCAATATTAGGCCTTGATTACCAAAAACTGTGCCCAGGCAGGACAAGACAATGTTTGTATGCAAATGCAGAAAAACAAAAAACAACACTGACGGAAAATGCTAAATAGGGACATCGTAATGATTCTTTTCACTCAGCCTAAAGACAAATGCAAAACATCTCTAACTAAACAAGCAAATATTTGCCATTAGTATTGTCAGAAACATTTGATTTGGATGTATTTTGAATTATAGATGAACTGAACTTGCAGATTTACCTGCCTCAGGTTTCTTAGTTTCCGCCATCATGTCGTGGCTCATTGTCATGGACTGCAGCTGTGTGTCTATAGGAAGAGGAATAGGAAGTGCACGCAACTTTCTTTGTGCCACACGTCTCCCACTATCCTGCTGTCCCAGGCATAGCCCATCTGCCACCTCAACACCCACCTACAGTAGAAAACACTGTGATATTACCATTTATTGCTGCACCTTGCATGCTCATTCACCAGACACATGACTTTCTCAGTCAAATCCAGAGCAGGTTTTGAGAGTGTGTTAATGCACAATTGGCGACAAAAATGTGGATTAAGAAGCAGGCCGATGAGCTTAATGCAAACAACATTTGCAGCTAACACCAATTAGGAATTAATTACATACCGTCTTGTAAACAGTGTTCTAAATACAGCGCAAAGGGCCGCGTGCGTCATTGTTTAGTATTTACACTGAGCAAGCATTTGTAGCGGGCATCTCTTTTCCTTCGAAGTGCCCTTGGAACCAAGTCTTTTATATCTCAATTAAAGTGCTTTCCCTGTGCTCCCTTGCTCTGAGCATGGCCATTATCACCATGGCTCCCAACAGTCTAATTATGCCCACTCCCAACATCACCCCCCTCCCCCTCTAAACCCTATACTGCGCCCACACTGCTTTATCTTGGACCTTGGCAAGCTCACCTCAGCCTCCTTGCAGCCAATCAGAGAGCAGTGTGTGCCATCATTAGAGTATGGTACTGGCTGTTTGACGCTGGGTGTCTCTATGGGAGGCATTGATGAAATACCCCAGGGGAGACGTGGCAAAGCAAGGCTGCTGCTAAACCCTGAAAGGCCTGTCAGCAGCACTTTGTCTGAACATGATAAGTTCCTGTTCAGAGGCAGTGCTGCCATGGTAGGGTACACGCCCCCTGCAATGTACAGCAGCAGAGACCTCCAAAAAAGAAGCTCCATATTTCAGAGCAGCCTCTGGTGTCTGGACGGCATTTGTTGTGATGGCAATCTCTGTTTAGCAACAATTACTACAGACAGCAAAAGAAAACTTACGACTCAAAATCCAAGGTTCATTGTGCTAGGAGTTAACGTCCGAGTGCTCACAGGCATAAAAATACATAAAATACATGACATTAACTATTTATGCTAAATTACATTACTCAAATTCACAATGTGTAAAATGAGCTGAACTAGTTTCTTATTAATATTAATTATACAATTACATACTTTGACTCTCAACATAGTTAAGCAACTGAATTGAATGAAATGGCTTATTTGTAATTCCACAAGAAGTTTTATGCTAATTTTCTGCGTCATAACAGACAGTACATACGTTCTATTTGATATCTACGTTAAAAGTTCATTATTTCAATAAACTCTAGGCAAAAAAAAGAAACGTAAGTAGGACTTTGGCAAACACAGAGCACGGAGGTCCCCAAAGGAATGAGTGAACTTCCGGTTGACTGGCATACATAATGCTGTGGATCATTTAAAAAAAAAAATAATAATAATAATTGCCAGCCTTTAGAAACAGAAATGTAGGAAGTACCAACCATACAAATTTACTGAGACAAAAAACAGTACACCTATTATTCCTCCTATGGCTCTATTCCCCAAATATCTGTCTGGGAGTGATTGATAGTAGCAGTCAAACCTTGTGCCTCAGACTCCTTTTTATTTTGTTTTTTTTACACACGTAATTCACTTTCAAATGGAACCAGCAGGAGAACTGAGCTTGCTGTTTCTGAGACATATATATAGCTTCCATTTATTTGTAAAAGATAACCAATTGCAGGTTTGAGTGAGAAATGCCAATTAAAAAAACAAATAAAGAGGTTTAGAGTAATACTCGCAGCTTAAAGACGAAACAGACAGTTCTTGCTGATGATAACCCCAAACCTTCTACCAGAAAGAGACAGATATATGAATTTGCTCAGTGAATTGAAGCTTTCCATAGGCAGAATGGCAGCTTAATGGGAAATAAGGAAAAGAATAGAACTGCCAAAAGACAAGTCCAGGGAAGTATAGAGCTACAAACAAAGCGCACCTGTTCTGCATGGAGAGCACAAATGAGACTTCACTATCATAAATCATGCACCTATAGTAGACAGGTACCTACTCATATTTAGACTCTGGGGGCAGTTGCATACTGTACAAGCATAAGAAGTGTGTGGAATAAGCTGCCACCACTCAATAACAGACTAAAATCTACAACATACCTCTGACATATAGAAGGTCAAAAAGTAATAAATGAAAAACCATAATATATGAAAGTACAGTACCTTTAAAGAAAGGACAGCCAGCCTTCAGAGCATCTCATGAACATTGTTGAAGTTGCGTCATACGGAGACCTACACTGTGCCTGGTGCAATATTAGACCATTCTTCAACAACAATGACAGGATCTAGTCTTTGAGGGATGAAGGAAGTAAAAATCTACTTCACACGCCGCTCCTAAAACAAACCCAAAGGTCCAATGATGTTTAGATGTTTTAAATTAAAAGATGTGCGACTTCTTCCTGGTGTTCATGAAACCACTTTTTAATTTATTTAGCAGCGTGCATCGTGGCGTTATCATCTTGGAAACATGGGATTATCACAGGGGGGCAGCATTTGCCCCGCAGGGTGCACTTGTTTCTGTAAAATAGCTTCATATTCTTTGGCTGTTATGCAATCATGCAGAGCAATCATCACACCTAATGGTCCCCAGTAGATGGCTGCCCCTACTATTACAGCACTGCTGCCATGTTTAACAGACATTGTGGGTTGAAAGCATTTAGTGTTGAAAGATTACTCATTAGATATTATTGCTTTTTGCTGTTGCTCGGGGTCCAGGTTTACAGCAGGTTACGTATATACATTTATGTGTTGGCCTTGGGTATAGTGAGTATTCTAACAGCAGCCTTGCCAAAAATATATGCATTGTGAGACTCACAATCGACAGTTTTTGTCGACTGTGTCTCAGGAATGTTTACTTAACATTGTGGTAATATTTGGATCTGCAGTGTTTAGCAGCTATCTTATTAAGTCTGTTCTGACACAGTGTTACCATATTTAGCATAATGGTGGCATGTTTTTTCCTTGACACATGCAATTAGGAGTTTTGAGTCTCTTTTTCATTAACAAATTAGTCAGAATACCAGTAATTAATTCCTCTTTTGAAGTGGCTTGTCCTGCTAATTGGCATTCAACCTCCTGTTGTATGACTCACCCTAGTATTGGAAATTATTATTAAGTTATTCATGTGGTATTTCTATTATTCTGTCCTATCTATGCATCCTTTACTGTAATCCATTTATTACTAGCCGTGACAGCGTGTGGTATTGCTTTCACCTTGTAAGTCTGCGTGTCTGTGTCATCATGGCAAAATGTGATCCTTTCGACACTTTCTCTATCGGCAACTACCACAAGATGGTTTTGAGTACTTTGCCGGGTATTTATATGTCTGTCTGTCAGTCTGTCTGTTGACAGATTCTGTCAGCACTATAGCGTCACAGCCGTGCGAGATGTGGTCACAAAAATGTACAGGTGTATAGTTCAGATCAAAATAAAGGCAGATTTGAGATGAGTGCAGAAGAAAGGGGCCACGGTGGAGTTTGCTTTGCGGTTGGTGTGATCCCATCGCAAAATGTTTTCTAGTTATCTCTGTATAATATTCTCCTGAAATGTAAATCTTTATCCTGTGACCTTGTAAAGAAAGTATCCAACTGCTCTTCTTTATATAGATATAAAGATAATGTATTATGATTAGACATTGACATTACACAAGTAACAGTTCACAGTGAAGAGGCAGACAGGAAATATGAGACAGAGAGAGATAAGTATGATATACAACTATAGTCCCAATCCAGCTACCAGGGCGCTCCTTCATTTATTTATTTTATTGAAGATTTAGTTGAACTACTTTGATTGTACTCAGCTATGGCAACGCTGTAATTCTTGATGACTTTAATATTCATATCTGATGCTCTGAAAATGGAATTGTCTTTGATTTCATGAATAAACGAATCTTTAGTGAATTCAAGAGAAGGTCGTTTTCAGAGACAGTAGGAAAAGTTTATGTATGGCTCCGTCAGGGTCAGACAAAGTTTGATTCCACTGTTGGCCATCGTAGCTGTCAATTTGATTACAGCAGCACAGGTGCAGATTTGTCAGACCGGCCAGGGACTGAATGTGCACAGGTGCACAGGCAACAGACTGAACTATGATGCATGCACTCTTTCATGTGTAAACAAAGAAAGTTGCTCTTCTTTAATTAGGGAAGCAAGCGAAAGAAAGGGTGTCAAAGTGAAAAGTATATTTTTGTCTGTGAAAATTGACAAAAATCAATTTCAGAAAAAAAAAGAATCAACAAGATCAACTTCTTAAGTAACGCAGTATTTCTACTTTACTCCCTGTTTACACCTCTAAAAGCTGACAGCTGTCAGTGAGCACTGACACATATTTGGGCCGGGCCAGTTAGCCCCAGAAGGTCGTCTGCACACACTGTCAAGCAGCACATCACTCAGACTCCAGACACACAGTATCGTTAAAAGTCAATCCATCCGCACAGGCCGTCTCTGTCGCCTCCCCCACGGGTCGTTGTGGAAGGAGAGAGAGGCAGTCACAGAGAAGAACCCTGTAAAAACTGGACATGCTACTGTAGTTTTTTTTTTGTGAGAGCTAAACATAGAGGTCCATGGGTTAAACTATGTTTTTATCTTGAATGGCTAGTTTACATTGATACAGTTCCACTTTGATAAATTCCATTATAATTTCATAAATTATGTAATTGTGTTTCTGTATGTTCTCCTGCATGTGTTAATTATTCTGAAGCCAATGAGTGATTAAGTCTGTTTTCAGATGTATTTTACATTCAATTCTAATTAATTATGTTGTGCAGAATGCCATCTGCAGTCACACTTAATTTGTGTAGTTTTACACACGCATAAACAATGCAGTATTATGTTCTTTGTTTATACATCTGTCGAATGTATAACAGGTTCTTGGAAATGGCCTAGACATGAAACAGAATGACACTTTGTCTGTGCTTGCAAATAGACTTTATGAGTCACTTTGCCAAAATGTCATGACAAATTGATCGGCAGCTTGTTTTTTTCACTTTGCTCTTACAGCTAAATTAAGCTGTTACCATATCAAAGGGGTTATAAGAATACACTTTTAAATTAGCTGGCTGAATTGATGGTAGATGAATAGTTTTGAATAATATGTTATACAATCAGGAGGTAAAGAGAAGAGAGTGCGTGAGAATAAAAGCTAGGGATTGAAAGAGAGAAATTAAGAGATAGAGAAGAAAAGCAAGATAAGCCAGCCAATTATTTAATCTCTATTGTTGTTTGTGACTAATAATGATTAGGAATAGCACATAATAATTACAAATTCAAAGACATGGGTGCAAACAAACTGCATTAACACAGCAGTATATATCTTGTAATCAACAATTAACTGCACAGCAAACCACCGTTTGCTTATCACATAATTCAGATTGCTACCCAATGCACTGGTAACAAACTGTGCCGGCTGATGAAAAGAACATGCACTTCATAGCCTTATGCATTATGACTAAATGAAAAAGTTGTGAATGTGTTTAAATAATTATTAAAGCTTTTTAATTCTTTACTCTAATAATCTTGCCTCAGTGTACGACTCAAAGATGTATTTCCTCTACACAATGCTCCATCTTGTGAGGCCTTGGTTTCTGGTAATATAGTATACAGCAGCGGTAGGCAGGGATGGATGATATGTGTGGGAACATTAATCATATGCATGTGTTTGCAAAGTATTCTCCTTTTGTTTGTGCCGCCGGGCTGCTATGCCTGCTTTACTTTTGCTTCTTCGTCACAAGCAAGCAGAGGTGCAACGAAACAAGGACAGCATCGTACAAAGTCAGCAAGTGGCAAGCCAAATGAATGTTCAAATGTTCCCACTCACATTCATACATGATTTGCATCATTTTCCAGCAAGGGAAATCACCAAAATGAAGCAGAAATGCCTCAAAGTGAATTCACCTTCATGTTATCCAAATCCCAGGAGACCATCAGGCAGGCTTCTAACTGATGCCTCTTAAATGTGGCAGCACTGTTGCCTCCCAGCAAGAAGGACCCTTGATCAATAACTTGATTATTTCTTGCTGGTTTTCTGTGCTCAGATTTCCTCTCACAGTCCTGCAAGTGCATTGGAGACTCTAAATTGTCAGTATACAGCAGTAAATTTGAATTCTCCTAACTTTTGTGCAAGGAAAAACTGATACAGTACAACTCTCAGCTATATATTTGATCATTTATCCAATTTAAGCTGTCTGTCCCTGTGCAACAGGAGGATCCGTTGTGCTATTATGTTTGTGCTCCACTTGGAAAGTGGAAGCTAGTTAGCCTAGCTTGGTATCATGGCAAGTACATTTTGAGGCACTTGTACTTTACTAGAGTATTTCGATTTCCTGCTACTACTCTACTACAATTCAGAGGCAAATACTGTACTGTACTACTGTACTAAGAATGAGAAAGGAAGAGAACAAAAAGCAGTCCGACGTCATACACTGGTTCCTTTTCCAGCCGCAAAGACGTAGAACGTCAACTTCATCCAACAGTTTCCTCTGAAGACATGCTTCAAACGGACAGAGAGCCCCATCAACTACACATCACAATCCCTCTAAAGAGAACTAGGAATTCTTCAATCCTTTTATTTTACCACTCCAGCTCCAATTCCCATTTCTGGAGACATCAAGCTGATACGACTTGTCGAGAGGAGAAAATGTGCTAGTAAGCGAACATAAAGCGAAGGCCTTTAATAGTGCTGAGCATTATAGATGCCGACAATTAGTGCTCTGTGTGGTTTCAAATGCTGTCTGTGCAACTATACATTCAAGAGGCTGACAGGTTTGACGAAGGCTTCAGGGTGTGAACACAGCATGCAATGATTATCAGGGAAAATAAATGAATATTATGGCCTCGTAGGACTACACAGTGAAAGACAGTGAGCTGTGGATACATTTGCATCAACAGCTCACTGTCTTTCCTTCCTTTTCACATGCTTGTTATCATCATTAGCTTCCATCTCTTCCCTCTCCCTGTGGGTTTACACATTTGAAAATACATGTTTGTTTTTATACAAAAGGTGCAAGGTTTTACACTAAAAAGTTATGTGATTTATTACTTACACTTATTTTGACGTACTTGCTAGCATAATTATGATTCCCCTCTCACTACACCGTATACTATATGATAACTTTAGCAAGGGAAATAAAAACTATAGTGTCTCCCAAACTGAGACAAATATAAAAAATGTAATAAAAAAATCACTTTCTCAATCATCCTCATTGGCAATCTCCTCAACCTGGCAGAACAGGAAGTACAAAATGCTATTTTGAGCCAGTTCTGCAATCAGGTGAGCAGATGAAAAGTGCGCCTGCTGCTGCAGAGCAGAACAGGCCCCGTGCGCTCAGGCTCCTTCTGTCCCCCACGCCGCCTGCCTGCTCCCAAGGGCCCATGGAGGAATAATCAGTCATTAACTGGTGCAGGCCCAGCTTCAGCTCCAGAGTGCCGTGTCCCTGGGTGGATCAATAGGCCAGGGTAATTAAAGAGCTGGCCCGGGAGGGAGGGGGGCATGTTGCCAGTAAATCCACCGCAGCGACAGGATGCTTGTAGCCAGAATGACTACAACACTGACACTGAGAATGTCACCATGGGAGGGTGACTGGCCACACGCACAAGAAACAAACGCATACACAGAAACACAGAAACCTTGACATATCATAGACACTAGTGCAGAGTGACTCAAACACAAGCATGTGCGCTTATTTACGCAACACTACAACACTGAAGACTTGTATGCGTTATGGGAGTGTTGTGTAATTACTTGACTTGTTTAGTTTTTCTATTTTCATGTGCAAATTGGCATAGATGATAGTAATTACTGTGATTTAGAGTTCTGTGCTCTGCCCAAACACCAGAGGATTAATCGTGTCTTCCTGTGTATCCAAGTGAAGACGCAAATCTATTGAGCTGTCAAGACGCACGGTGATTTAATTTCTCTAAGCTGCTTTTGCCGTGAGTAATGTTTTATTGTGGAAAAAGGTAGTGGCAAGGTAAGCCGTATGAGCATGAGCAATATTGCTTTTTCATATCTAAAACACCATAGATGGATTCCCTTTTTACTCTGCGAAGGAAGTTGTTTGGATGTATAAGTCCAATAAAGAGATGAAGGAATTACGACATTAAATCTATTGGGAAAGATTGATGTGAATTAAGTTGTTTTGCTGTTTGTTTGCAAAGGTATAATGTGTTTTTGCAGAGTAAAGTTCAGCGTGTGGCCTAAATCCCTGTGCATTTGCCACTCCACTGGTTTCTTTAATCTGATGCATTAACGGTCCTTACTTCATTCTAATAAGGACAAAGGGGTCTTGTGTTGTTGTCAACCCTCTCGGATTTATAATGACTTTTTAAATCCAGCCCTTAACACTACAGCACCTCTATTTACTTAATGCAATCTGTAATACACAGTGCAAAACAAGTAAGTAGATAAGTGGTGTACATACTCCTAAGTAGTCTGTAGCTACCAGGAGACTTACACTGCCCTACATATGTACTGATAAATAATAAACGCATACATCTGATGGCGTATCATTTTCTGCGTCGCGATCATTAAAGAGTGTTTGTCAAGTTATTTGTCACAGGAAGGCGTCAATCATCAATAACAAATGCTGTTTGTGTGATTCAGGAAGCTACAGAGAAACGACTTACACATTCATGTCCTGTAAACGTTTTTGTTAGTTGTTGTAATGAGAAATAGTTGCCGTTTATTTATCTTACAGCTAAAGACTGGCCCACACTTAAGATTTTTCAAATCTTAACAGGTGCTGAGAATGTGATAGACGCCACACATAAGGACATGCAATTTAAATTGTTCAGCTGTCCTTGTTCCCCCACACAAAACAGGATATCGGATCGTAAATATTGAACATTTTTAATATTTGCAATTTGGAATTGGTGCGGCCAGGATGGACTTCCGAGCAGATTGGGGATTTAAACAACCTCTTAATATACCTCACACCACAGGAAAAATCATTAAAACCATCAAAAAATCGGGGCTTTGCTGACCATTGTCAGAAGGGGGGGGATCCATTTAATGCGTTTCATTCTGCTCGATGACACATACATTAAGCTAACGTTACATGTTCAAAAAGTTTAATAATATTGTATTTTAACAAAGCTTGGCAGTACAGCTGGTGAATAACAAAATGTTATGTTATGTTATGTTGTTATGAACAAATGTGTGTGCACACTTGCAGATTTGTGTGCACAATAAAAAAAACCCTCAGTGCACATTTAGAGATTCTTGCACACAGTCACAAACTAAACACGTATTTCTCATGACTTGTAGTGGCTGCCAACAAACCAAAAACTTTAAAAGTTTAGAGCCGTCCTAGCACTTAGTGCTGTTTGATTATCAGCTGTTAGAGATCCAGTGTCATACCTGCCACCTGCACACAAGAGAGAGAGAGAGAGAAAAGAGAGAGAGAGAGAGAGAAATGAGAGAGAGAGAGAGAGAGAGAAAGGAGAGAGAGAGAGATAAATGTGAGAGAGAGAGAGAGAGAAAGGAGAGAGAGAGAGAGATAGAGAGAGAGAAAGAGAAAGAGAGAGAAAGGAGAGAGAGAGAGAGAGAGAAAGGAGAGAGGCCTGTAGACAGAGTAACCTGAGAAATGTTAAAGACTATTTTATGGTGTATGGAAATGGCCCTGGATATTGATCACTTTAATGAGGCCCATTCAGCTGACAACATCCTGTGTATTTGGTTTACGATTGTTCCTAGTATTATCTTCATATTTTTGCCCCACTAGTGGCGGCGCCTGAAGAGGAAGGAGCTCTTGGTTGATCTGTCCATCCAGGTAATCATCAGGATGCATACATAGATCCATACATTCTTTGAAGGTGCTGGGTAACAATAATTTGCACCGATGATGAAAAAAAGTGTTCCCTCTTTGTTTGTTTTCACAATATCTCAACAACTCATGAGATGATTTTTGTGGAATTCACTGTGAATATTCATAAATCCAAGATAAGCTGCCATTTCTTGATGTTTTTGTGGACCTTTTCTCTGCCATCATCATCAGGACAAAGTTTCCACTTGGACCACAAAGGTCTACCACTAATATCGACTTTAATGGGTGAATGGCCACAAAAAATGATCAGAATGCTCATCATCTGCAGAGGAAGAATCCTGTGCTATTATGTTTGTCAGTTCCATGAATTGTAAAAAGCCTCTAGTTGTTGCTTTAGATAATTGTTAACATACAGTTTTTTGATCTGAGTATGCAGATACTTTTTAATAGTCTAGGACACAGTGCTCAAAGATACTTTAAGTTTGTTGGCATTTTAGTAAGACAATACTTTCTTACCTCTGAGGTAAAAACAGCTTTTATCTGCTTAGCTGTCCCTGGCCCCCCCGTGATGACGACTGAGTGTTTCACCGAAGACCTAAATGTGTGGACCTATTGATTTGGATACTTTCAGTTGCCTAATGGGGCTCTTTATTAGTGCTTTATTAAAGACAGATACACTGGAAAGGTCACCTAGTTAATCCTGTTTGTTAAAAACAGACAGTGGTCGCATCAATTGTTGTTTGCCACAGGCGCCTGATGCTAATTCCAGAGAGAATTTTTTTAAACGCACATTTTTACATTCACTCTCTTAACACTGATAATATAATAAATTCCTCATAATTCAAGATGTTTTCTAATTTTAAAAATGACATTGGATTTTCAACTACAGAGATTGAGAGTTCACAGGAAAGGTGTAGTGTTTGTTTAGCAGTGTATCTATTTAGCACATCACAATGAATGTTTCTGATTCTGCTTCCTGTGCAACACATACACTGTAAATGGAGTCCTGCTGGTGCACTATTTAACATATTTGAAGTCAATTTGAAAGGGAGACAAAATGCTTTTTTCAAGCATTTACATAGCAAACAACCACTTAACATAATCAACTCTGGAAACCTCCGCAGGCGTTCCAGGCATTGGACAAAATGAGATTAACTGCAGCACAGTTGGCTTTCAGTGTTTGAACTTTTGCTGCCGGGCCACAGGGATGAGGAGAGTTCACGCCACCTCTGCCCACTTAAGTTTGATATCACTTTACAGGCCATTATATTTCTCCCTGCCTCAGTTTCTCTGGTTATGTCCAAAACAGATAACTGCATGTGCATGTGTGCGTATGTGTGTGTGTTTCAAGATAACACAAACTAATGGATTATCTTTCAAAAAATGTATTATATTTTTGAAAAGATGATTTGTCAAATATACATATGAAACTGGGCAACGCAACTTAGTGCTGTTGTTTAAACAAAAAATCACAACGTCTGTCTTTTGAGCATGAATATGGAGTATTTGGTTGTTTATCTGTTTGTCAGCAGCATTACGGAAAAAATACTTTGTTTGGTGGAAGGGTGTAGCATCCACAAAAGGAGAACCCATTACATTTTGGAGAGGATCCGCATCTAGGGGCGGATAAACGCATTACTTTTTCGCTTAAGGAAACAGTGTTGGCGGAGATCTACGCTCATCTAGTTTTTTGTGTCCGTGTTGTCGTTTTTTCCTTTTAGGTAACTCGGCAACTCCATATGATTATTTTATTTTCCTTTGGACTTGCATTGCTTATGAAAAACATAAAATTTTTTCCATTTCTGTTTGCCAATAATGATCTTGTTATCTCTAATGACCTGCCATCCTGAGGCCTTTACAGACACAGAACCTGACCCCTTGTGTCCCATGTTCCTCCCTGGGACACTATTCAGCCTGCCCCCCGGAGCCCATTGATTATTTGATTTATTGATCAAACCAATGTCTTTCCATTAAGACGTACTGGAAAACTTTGTATATTGCTTTAAGGAAGTAAACAGGGAAGGAGGGGGAGCAGAAGAAGCCTATTGATTTTGACAGTGACTCTGATCACTTTGAACAGCCTGGGATCGACAAGCCGTCCCCAGGGGGAGCAAAGCCTTGATGTGGCGAAGGGGAGAGCAGCCGATGGGTGTGTCCATC
The DNA here is from genome assembly GCA_943590825.1 of Bovichtus diacanthus. Classification (NCBI taxonomy): domain Eukaryota; kingdom Metazoa; phylum Chordata; class Actinopteri; order Perciformes; family Bovichtidae; genus Bovichtus; species Bovichtus diacanthus. The sequence continues at coordinate 13,926,955 of CALSBV010010813.1, forward strand.
AGCGACAAACATTCCACAACTCGACAAAAACAAGAGAGGGTATTAACTGTGCTGCCCATCGATCGGTCAGCACTGCACTCAGTCAGAGAGACAAGCTGGCCTATTCGATTTGTCTGGAAACGGACCCAGTTTAATTGTGAAGAACTGCAAATGGCAAAAAGGACAGCGCAGGTCAACGGAACATCTTTAGTTGGAACACATTTTTATAGTGTGTCGCACATAGACAGGGAATCAAGTGAAAGATAAAAAAAGAGAAGACAGACAGAGAGAAACATGGGATGAGAGAGTGAAGGAGAAAGATGCAGAGCTCCATAGGGGATTTATCTAAGCAGTATCATTAACAGTCGAGGCAGAGATTCCTTCCTGGCTTTACTGCCCACTGTGCACAGAGGGTCATTCTTTCCAGACAGATCTGAACAGGAGGGACATATATTAGGAGCTTAGAGTCTGGCTTTATTCTGTTGTGTTTGGCAGGATCTCACAGGTAGGGGGTCAGCATAAAGAACACAGGTTAGAAACTGCTAGACTGTCTTTTCATCCTGAGGCTTGACACCCACCTGAGTGGATGCAGAGTGGACACAAATTGAAGGTGTCCTCAGTTGCTATGTGTTATTTTCTGTATGCATATGCAACGTGCAGTGAAATGACTGTATACAATACAAGTTGCTCAAATATTTTTTATTTTTCTGCTCTCTTGTGAATCTCCAACTTCTTAATAAAGGAGAGTCTTGTATATGACTTGTGTATGATTCCTTTCTCAGGCTAATTTTCTCAAACCCCAGTTTGCAGCATTTAGCTACAGCAGTTTGAACTGCATGTTAATGTCAAAATAATTATGACCAGAGTGATAAGATAGCACAGTAAGGGTAAAGCAGTAAGTCAAGCAAAAATAACTATGCCTTAATAAAAACACAGCATGTCTTGTGACTGCATGGTGTTGTCATCATTTAATACTGGCAAGTGAAGATACTATAATCAATTTCTTTCACGACAGAGTTACCCTTTTATGAGTCTATTAAAAAAAACTTTTGATTGTTTTAGATAATTGAATTTGTTTTCTGTTTTTGTAAACTGTGTTGAAGCTGCTGGAAAATAGACATGATGTCATGTCATTAGACCAGCAATTGACTAGAATATGGATGCACACACAGACCCACACACACACACACACACACACATACACACACACACACACACACAGTTCAAACCTATTCAATATAACCACTGAGAAGACCGCGAGGGTCCAAAGAAAAATGTTCACTCTTTTTTATCTCTGTTAAAATGGAAGGAAAGAAGAAAAACAATAATATAACAGCTGATTTGCTATAATTGCATTTTAATTACATGGATGTAGGCACACGGGCACATACAAGCATACAGTACCCACATACACAAAGATGCATTTATGATTATTGTGCGTGTCTCCACTGAAAATAATTTCCGTATTTCTATCTGTGCCCCTGTTCCATTTTACCTCGTATTAGATTTTTTTGATTAATCAAGTCCACATGAATGATGTCAACACCCACATTTTGTGAAATGTTTGGGGGAGCCTAATGACAGTTTGACACAGAGCCAATCTAGAAAGTGGACAAGTGATTGAAATTCATTGCTTTTGAATGGCTGTAATTTCCGTCCAGGTCAGAATATGCCACTTGCCATGAGTACTGGGCATTTTCCAAACCTGCAGGGAGCACATAAATCATTGGAGGAGGACAAACTACTGACAGAGACTTTTGAAGGCATTCATTGGCAGCTATAGAAGAATCAATTCTTATTTAAATTAGACAGACATGTGTGACAGATGTCACTCTTTTGCAGTCAAAAGTGTAAAGCCATAGTTAATAATCTTTACATTTGATAAACCCTATTGTCCCCACGTAATTAAATGAACAAGTGTGAATCAGCCAACCATCTGTACATCTCTCTGTCCATCACAAATAACCTGGGTTTTTCAAGTCTTCAAGAAGTGGTATTTTCAAAGATTATTTGCCAAACTGCTTTTATGTTTTTTTTTGTGCATTTTAAACCCATTTTAGCCAGTTCATCATTGACTGCATCTCATACATACATGTCTGTGACAACAGAAACACACACATATTCGCACACAGACAGGTAGCAGGCTATAAATCCCATTGCACAAAGCCATTATTCCTGCTGTAATTTAAGACAGCCCTTTGTAACATGGTAATTATGGCAGATGGGAAGATTTTCACACTACGGTAATCTAGAATTGCTGACGGGTCGCTGGATTTCTACAGGGAGAGGAAAAAGGTCTGTGAACAGATTAACGGAACAATCTTTTATGTTTTATCTTCGAGACGCAAGCAGAGAATTGAGGTGGTCAGGTTGCCTTTAAATCACCGAGTCAATTACCTCGTCCATATGGGACAGCAGTGATTTGGATATTAAAGATGGGCGGAGTTGAGGGTGCAGGGGCTGTATCAAAGGGGTCTCCTCCAGCGATCTTGTCCCTTAAGGCTATACTTATGAACACCTGAATGACTCTGATTCGGGGCTGCGCTGGTTGCAATAGCTTTGGAGGTGGTAGCAGTTTGAGATGAGATGAAAGATGTAGCACCTGGTCAAAGAACAACTGCTAAAATCTCTAGGGATTCTCATAATTAGCGTCAGATTCACATCATAGCACCTTTGAAAACACAGTTGTGACCGACAGCACATTAACACATGTGGTTAATTTTTTTTAATTTATATTTACATGCCGTAGTGTCAAATAAACACTATGATCGCGACAGATGTCACAGGGTATTTTAAGTAGGATACAATATGGTGCAAGAAGTACCCCAATGCAACATCAAAAAGAGGAGGTGTGACCCTGCCCGGAGGAAGCCCGGGGCCCCCGTCTGGAGCCAGGCCTGGAAGGGGGGCCCGTCAACGAGCACCTGGTGGCCGGGTTTGCCACGGAGCCCGGCCGGGCATAGCCCGAAGAAGCAACGTGCCACCCCCCACCCCTCTCCATCATGTGGGCCTACCACCCGCAGGAAGAACCGTTGGGGTCGGGTACATTGCCAGACGGGTGGCAGTGAAGGTGGGGGACCTCGACGGACCAGACCTGGGCGGCAAAAGCTGGCTCTGGGGACGTGGAACGTCACCTCTCTGTCGGGGAAAGAGCCGGAGCTTGTGCGGGAGGCGGAGCGCTACCAGTTGTACCAGTTCTCGGTTCTGGAACCGTACTCCTGGATAGGGGTTGGACCTTATTCTTCTCTGGAGTTGCTCAGGGTGTGAGGCGCCGGGCGGGTGTGGGGATACTCACAAATCCCCGGCTGAGTGCCGTTACGTTGGAGTTCACCCCGGTAGACGAGATGGTCGCCTCCCTACGCCTACGGGTTATGGGGGGGAAAACTCTGACTGTTGTCTGTGCATATGCACCGAACAGCAGTTCAGAGTATTCGGCCTTTTTGGAGACCCTGAATGGAGTCCTGTTGGGGGCTCCAGTAGGGGACTCCATAGTTCTACTGGGAGACTTCAACGCGCACGTGGGCAGCGATGGAGACACCTGGAGAGGCGTGATTGGGAGGAACGGCCTCCCTGATCTCAACCCGAGTGGTTGTTTGTTATTGGACTTCTGTGCTAGACATGGGCTGTCCATAACAAACACCATGTTCGAACATAAGGATGCTCATAAGTGTACATGGTACCAGAGCACCTTAGGCCGAAGATCGATGATCGATTTTGTAATCGTATCATCTGATCTGAGGCCGCATGTTTTGGACACTCGGGTAAAGAGAGGGGAGGAGCTGTCAACTGATCACCATCTGGTGGTGAGTTGGGTCAGGGGGTGGGGGAAGAGTCTGGACAGACCTGGTAAGCCCAAACGGGTAGTGCGGGTGAACTGGGAACGTCTGGTGGAGGCCCATACCCAAGAGACCTTTAACTCACACCTCCGGCAGAGTTTCTCTGGCATCCCTGTGGAGGTTGGGGGCATTGAGCCTGAGTGGTCAATGTTCAAAGCTTCCATTGCTGAAGCTGCGGCGGGAGCCTGCGGCCTCAAGGTCTTAGGTGCCTCAAGGGGCGGTAACCCTCGAACACCGTGGTGGACCGCGGTGGTCAGGGAAGCCGTCCGACTGAAGAAGGTGTCCTTCCGAGATATGTTATCACGGCGGACTCCAGAGGCGGTTGCAAGGTACCGACAGGCCCGAAGGGCAGCGGCCTCGGCCGTGACAGAGGCAAAGCAGCGGGTGTGGGAGGAGTTTGGAGAAGCCATGGAGAAGGACTTTCGGTCGGCACCAAAGTGCTTCTGGCGTACTGTCCGGCACCTCAGGAGGGGGAAGCGGGGAACCATCCAAGCTGTTTACAGCAGGGATGGAACACTGTTGACCTCAACTGAGGAGGTACTCGGGCGGTGGAAGGAGCATTTTGAGGAACTCCTCAATCCAACTAATACGCCCTCTTTGATATCAGCAATTTCCCTGGTGGAAGTCACTGAGGTAGTCAAACAACTCCACAGTGGCAAGGCCCCGGGGATTGATGAGATCCGTCCAGAAATGTTGAAGGCTTTGGGTGTAGAGGGGCTGTCGTGGCTGACACGTCTCTTCAACATTGCGTGGAAGTCGGGAACAGTGCCTAAGGAGTGGCAGACCGGGGTGGTGGTTCCCCTGTATAAAAAGGGGAACCAGAGAGTGTGTGCCAATTACAGGGGTATCACACTGCTCAGCCTCCCGGTTAAAGTCTACTCCAAGGTGCTGGAAAGGAGGGTTCGGCCGATAGTCGAACCTCAGATTGAAGAGGAACAATGCGGATTCCGTTCTGGCCGTGGAACAACGGACCAGCTCTTCACTCTCACAAGGATCCTGGAGGGGGCCTGGGAGTATGCCCATCCGGTTTACATGTGTTTTGTGGACCTGGAGAAAGCGCATGACCGGGTCCCCCGGGAGATACTGTGGGAGGTGCTGCGGGAGTATGGGGTGAGGGGGGCGCTTTTGAGGGCCATCCAATCCCTGTACGCCCAAAGCAAGAGTTGTGTCCGGGTTCTCGGCAGTAAGTCGGACTCGTTCCCGGTGGGTGTTGGCCTCCGCCAGGGCTGCGCTTTGTCACCAATCCTGTTTGTGGTATTCATGGACAGGATATCGAGGCGTAGTCGGGGGAGGAGGGGTTGCAGTTTGGTGGGCTTGGGATCTCATCGCTGCTCTTTGCAGACGATGTGGTCCTGATGGCATCATCAGCCTGTGACCTTCAGCACTCACTGGATCGGTTCGCAGCCGAGTGTGAAGCGGTTGGAATGAGGATCAGCACCTCAAAATCTGAGGCCATGGTTCTCAGCAGGAAACCGGTGGATTGTCTACTCCGGGTAGGGAATGAGTCCTTACCCCAAGTGAAGGAGTTCAAGTACCTAGGGGTCTTGTTCACGAGTGAGGGGAAAATGGAGCGGGAGATGGGCCGGAGAATCGGAGCAGCGGGCGCGGTATTGCACTCGCTTTACCGCACCGTTGTGACGAAAAGAGAGCTGAGCCAGAAGGCAAAGCTCTCGATCTACCGGTCTATCTTCGTTCCTACTCTCACCTATGGTCATGAAGGTTGGGTCATGACGAGATCGCGGGTACAAGCGGCCGAAATGGGTTTTCTCAGAAGGGTGGCTGGCTTCTCCCTTAGAGATAGGGTGAGGAGTTCAGTCATCCGAGAGAAGCTCGGAGTAGAACCGCTGCTCCTTTGCGTAGAAAGGAGCCAGTTGAGGTGGTTTGGGCATCTGGTAAGGATGCCCCCTGGGCGCCTCCCTAGGGAGGTGTTCCAGGCACAGCCAGCTGGGAGGAGACCACGGGGAAGACCCAGGACGAGGTGGAGAGATTATATCTCCACACTGGCCTGGGAACGCCTCGGGGTCCCCCAGTCAGAGTTGGTCAACGTGGCCCGGGAAAAGGAAGTTTGGGGCCCCCTGCTGGAGCTGTTGCCCCCGCGACCCGACCCCGGATAAGCGGTTGAAGATGGATGGATGGATGGATGGTGCAAGAAAATGTGACATGGAATATGAATTGGGTGAAAATATGTGTATGTATATTTCAATTTGAGTATTAATAAAGATTCTGTGGGTAAAAGTACTGAGACCCTGGAATGCAGCCCCTGACGTGCGTTTCACCTACCTGTATGAAATTTGTTATGGGTTGTTTGTTATGTGGAGACTTACGAAATAGTCTATTGGAGGTATATTGTAAACCCCACAGGAAGTCAGCCATTTTTAATTTTACAGCAGGTTTTTTTTTTTTTTTACATTCGAGGTCGCTGTACTTTAACAAATTCCTCGTAGAGATTTCATCCGATACACTTGGTCAGTACCATCTCAAGGCCTTATCGATGAAAAGTTATCAAAATCAGGACTATTTATAAAACAATTAAGCAGATCCATCTGAAATTTGGTCAGAAAAGCCTTAAGAGATGGACGATGACTAATTGTGGAAGTTATACATTTTCATTTGGCTGTGCGGCGAATTCCGATGCTTCAAAGAAACATGAAGCAAAGAAACTGTTGTAAGTCGACTCAACATGGTCAAATCTTTTGAAAATTTCACACGTTTGATGAGGGTCCTGTGCTGAAGACATGTACAGGTCAATACTGAATCCTAATCACAGCGCCACCTACTGGTAACCGGAAGTTACAGTTGCTATACTTTGGCGTACTACTCTCATACAGTATTTGGTCAGCTCAATGTTAAGGCCTTCACCTTGGCAGACTGCGAAGCTTTTGCGTTTTTGTGGTACTCCATTGCCGTGGCGAAGCATCATTTGCCATGAAACAGGATTTTTTTTTTTTAGGGTCTAGGGATGAAAACCAACAAAACTCGGCACATGCAGTTTTAACGAATCAGAGAGTTTGTGTAACTTGGGCATACATTCTCCAAGCTGCTTCACATTTCTTATGCTTGATAAGAGTTGCAGCCTGAAAACATCTACATGCAAATATTGACTCAGTCATAATGCCACCTGCTGCCATTATGTCAAACATCATCCGATTTACCTTAAAAAATTACATTTTGTGGTCGACACATGATATAGAGCAATACAATTTTTTTTAAGTTCTTCATTATTAACTTAATTTGATAGAGGAATGTTTAGAAATGGGGAGAGAGAGAGAGTTATGACATGCAACAAAGGTCCCAAGGTAGGACTCGAACACAAGACATTGCCGTTATATGGCATCCACTGTAACCACTCAGCTACTAGTTATAACTCAAATGTTGTTCCACTCCTTATGGCTTCTATCAGCTCATTGTTTTTTTTTTGTTTTGCGTGCAGCTTTACTGTTTTGGTTCACCCTCACATTTTTGGCTGCAGAGGGCTTTTTTCAGTAAAAAAGGTTAAAAAAACCCACCTTACACTAACTGTCCAGCACCAAACGGACAAGAGGAATGTAAACATATAGCTTGTGAACATAGTGAAACACTTAACAGCTAAAAAGTCAGATATTTCACCCAGGAGTTGACAAAAATTAAAATAGTTAATATCACCAGGTGGACAACATAACAGGTGTCAGTGTTGTGTTCACATAGTATGTCCACTACCACAATGAAATCCATTATTGTAGGTTTAAGAAGATGAACTTTGTTGCAGTTGCATGTGGTGATGCAATTTATTTTAGGACCTAAGACATGTGAAGAGTTTCATTCCAAAATATGATGTATCCATTACAACCATATGTGACACCAAAAGTTGAAATGATTAACAGCACATGTTACATTTAGGTGGGATTATGTAATGAACTAATGAACAAATCAAAAGTTTTCCCCCCATTTAGAACTCTACTATGTTTGAAAGATACTTTTAGAAATTAGAGCAATTTACCCCAATATAGACAAAGCACTTAAAAAAGCATTTCCACTTCCATAAATCAGACTCATAATCAGAAATATGTACATGAAGAAGAAAAATGTATGAGATAAATCCGGCAACTGGAGCCAACTGACAAGATTAAGATATTTTCTTCAAATAAAAAGGAGATTGTCAATTGTTTCAGTTACATGAGAGCTGGGTGGTTGACAAATGTAATTGAGAGGGACAATTTTTTTTTAAACACAAGTCTATTATGAGTTTACTATCATAAGAACAAAGACACACAAAAAAAACCGTCTTGAAATAGCTAGCTGTAATCCTGAATACTGTCCATTCACCAAGAAATGGTAAAAGCTTTATAATTGTCATAATGCATATATTGCTGATGTGTCTGATGTCTGTCTTGATGATTATGGTTGTTTAAAATTATGATTTTTATACAGTTTCAGAAACATACATATCCTACCCAATACAAACATTTTAGACACAATTGTGTGTCCCTTTTTTGACTTGTAATTTCATTTTTCTTAGCGCCTTGTCACAGGCTGGCTGAACAAAATGATCCAGTGAGGTCCCAGTGCAGTGGATAATCCAAGTGATCAAAGGGTCTTAATACAATCTATATATCTATATATCTATCTATATATATATATATATATATATATATATATATATATTTTTTTTTTTTTTAATAAAAAGGTCAGCTGCAGATCTGCCATTTCTTATAAGTCCTGTGCTCTTCTCTGGCCTACCAGCCATTAAAGGTCACATCATACTACTCTCCTGCAGACAAAAAGATGGCAAAGGGCTCTGTGTGGAGGGGACCATTCTTCATCTAACAAGGGCCAGAAGAGCAGACACTTCTATTATACTACATGCTGTCATACTAAATTCACAGCAAACTCTCTCAACACTGAGTTCTGCTGATAAAAAAAGGTTTGTCCTATAGCCACTGAAATTATTAAAGTCAAAGCAGCTCAAGAAGTAGCTCTGAATTCCTGTGTAGTGTTTCACTAAACGATCACAATCTGCAGCCTTTAAATCTTACCAGTATTTTTATGAAATGTAAATGACATCAGCTATATTGAAAATAAATTATGCTGTTTTTTTTTAATAGCTGTCAAATAGAAGACAATGTTAGCACAGGTTCAACATGTACATGTTGTTTAGAGCTGCCAGAATTAGGGCTGTCAATCAATTTAAATGTTTAATAGTGATTAATCGCAAATCAACCACACATTTGTATCTGTTCTAAATGTACCTTAAAGGAAGATTTTTCAAGTATTTAATACTCTCATGAACATGGAAGTGGACAAATATGCTTGGTTTATGCAAATGTATGTATATTTATTGTTAGAAATCAATTACAACACAAAACAATGAGAAATATTGTCCAGAAACCCATCCAGGTATTGCTTTTCGGGATGTCAAGATTCCAAAAATGTAGTAGTGGATACCAATACCAGTGAAATTCCACAAATCTCAATACCCAATTTGATACCAAATTAAATAAATGATTGTATTTTTATTTAAATATTTGCTTTGATTAAAACACAAATCTTGGCATTAATAGTTTTAATGATGTATTATAAGCTGCTTAAAGCTAGTGTTATGGAAGTTAAACAAGTCATAATTCCCTCTCTAATATCTATATCATATTGCTGTGAACAGATCTCCTTCAAATTGAGTGTTTGTTTAAGTTTCTCACCAAAAACACATCATGATAACGTTATAATTTACTTTCGCCCAATACTAATTTTTACTAAATAGAGCTTGAACGCATGATAATGTAACTCAGTAAACTTTAAAGTATATGTGTTGAATGTATAAGAGTTTATATGCACAGCTCGTAAGGACTTGGCTTGTGAACCGGAGGATCGTTAAAGTCTCCGATGTCAACTGGTACCTGGAGAAGTTCCAGTTTGCTTGGCACTGCCATGGTGCCCTTGAGCAAGGCCAAGACCCCCCACACTGCTGCCCACGCTGTAGATATAATAGCTGTTCATAATATTATGATGGGTTAAATGCGATAAAAAGAGGAATGACAAATCCTACATTTCCATTCCAGAATATCATGATGTTGATGAAAATATGTTTGTCCAAAACATTTTAGTGTACGGTGCAGAACAGCATGAGATTGTTCTGAATGCTTTCATTTTTGACATTTAAATTTTACTGTATCAGGGCAGGGAGAAAAATGGAGCTAATTAAGAAATTAAATGAATTTGATTCATCTATTGTGGCTTTTTGGGAACCCAGCAGTATTGTGAAAGCTCAGTCAACCAAATAAAGCCTATGTATGTGGCAATGTATTTATATGATTTAACGCTGAAATCGCTGTCGATTGACCTCTGGCGTTTTTATGTCAGTGATGTTTCTTTCTTTCTTTATTGTGTTATGGAAGAAAAAGATCCAGCTCTGTCATTTTTAATTGCTAAATCTTGTTTTGTACCATGAAGAGGCAAATCATTGGAGCGTGTGGAAGTTTTAGGAAAGCCTTTCAGGATAAGTCTGTCCTACTGTAGATACTATCCTCGTTAACCATTTCTTAAATTCAGTACATCCAGGAGAGATTGTATGATGAGTGTTGTAATTTACTTCTCTGGAGTACCCTCTTCCCCTCAAACCAGTGGTGGAGAAAGTAAATTCAGTGTTCTCCCGTCAAGGGAGTGTGAACCTGAAGCATTCAGCACATATACTTTAGGTGGAAAGGACATTTTTTCATGTTAAGAGCAGCTGTGAGAACCCTTACTCATGTCCCGAGGTGGCTGTGCTGTTTCTTGTCTATTGAGGGTCTTTCAACTCAGAACATGTATCTCTGCTTCATGTACAATAGACTTGTTCTCCCTGTATGGTTGTAGAAAATTTGTGGAAAATTGCAGTGGCTTTCATTTATCACACAGTCACCAACCTCCTGCTCACATTGTTGTGAATTCCTGTAGCCCCTCAACACACCTGGGATACATTTTAGATGTGCACCCACAAGTACTCTGGAGACTTGACTTAACAACTGGAAAGTCTAGTAAAACAACTAATTATTCCATGCAGGACATAAATATCAAACAGTTAGCATTAGCTTATTTTTTTATGCATTGTGCAAAAACCTAAGGTCAAGTTATCTCCTATAAGTAAACTGTTCAGGAGAAATTTATCATTTCTTACATTTTGAGTCGTACCATTTTAAGTCAAAATAAAATTATTCTTATCATGGAAATTGGAGACAGAAATGCCAACCTAGTGTAGTGTATAGGTGTTTACTCACTGCTCATTAGTTTATGCCAGCTGAGGCACAGGAGAATGACAGACAGGGTGAGATGGAGAAAGAACATACAAAGTCAGAGAGGGTGAGAGAGGAGCCCCAGGTATACAAACTCTGTCATACATACACTTGAATTGTAATTCAGTTTCGCCTACTCTTATAAAGTGGCTATGTTTACATGCAGCCTAATAATTCATGAATAGGCCTGATTTACGCCAGTATTGGAGTAGAGTACGTTGAATGGCCACAAGTCTATTACTTTTCTAATAAGATTGAAGGGTTTGGATAATCCATTAAATGTAGAACGGAGAAAATAGTTCCACTTAATGGTTTATCCTGATTGTTAATAATCTCTACTGTGTAACATAATCACAGAAAGCAATACTGCCCGAAAAATGTCCCATTGGACAAAAAAGCCTATTTATCAGACAGCCTGTTATCCCAAAAACAAATGCCCATCGTTCCGAAGGCCCATTGCCCCGACAATACTGCAATTGTCGGGGGACAACATATTGTATATTGCATATTGTATTGTACTGCAACAATACAAGTCTCCCTGCAACAAATAATAGCACATATGGCTAATTATTATGAAGAATGACTTTATTAGAACTTCTATGGCTAAGGCATGACCCACCCCACTCTGTCTCTGAGTGGCTTACCCTGATATTCTTACCCAACCCAACAAGTATCT